>CM055907.1:35516890-36116890 GCA_029582155.1 Panopea generosa
AGTACTTGAGCACACAGAATCTCCGCAAGTAACTGATAACTTTCCCACTTGAATCAGCTGTGAGAGACGAATGATAATGAGACACAATGTCGTATATCAATCATCACGGAGACTGTTGCCAGGAGGGGATTCTAACTCAAGACCCCTGGATTGATAGTCAGACGCGTAACCGACTGAGCTAATCAGGCCCGGCTCCCAGGTAGACCTCGCAACGAGTGTTGTTGGGTTAGGTTTTTTTTTTTTTTTTTCAATGTGGTTTATCATATTTCAGGTTATATAAGGGACATCCAATTTTACTAGAAGAGGAAGACCTCAGAATGTATCTGAGTAGAATGTGTAACTGGGTGAGCAAGACTAGAACCTACACCCTAGTAGTGATATTAAAACGACACCTTAGACCATTCGGAATGGAGGACCCTTGTTGTTTTTTAGGGACAGCGGGTCGAGCTGGGGATCAAACCCGGAACCTCTGGTGTGAGTAAACAACACTCTATCAACCACACACTACTAACCTGGTTATAATGACAGTGTGTGTTTTATATGGGTTAGATTTTTAACTCACTTTGTTGGAGCAATTTCTGGCAATCAGGTGAGATATTTGAACTATAATGAAACTACTACCCGCAGTATGCTTAAATTTACTGGTAAATTAAACTGTGTTGGCCAGAAACTGATCAAACTATACATTCAAGTGATAGCTACTGATTGGCTGAACTATCAGAAGGCAACACAACACATTATTATATACAAGTGTACACTATTCTCTATTTATATAAACATTTATTATGGGTAATTGTTACTTTAAAATCAAAATATCAATATATTAATCAAATAACAGTAACTCACAAATCTTTTCCGTCTCGTTCCCTTCACTTTATCAGAAACTATAATTATCCATATATTATTTAGATTCCTTTCAGACTATCAAACAGCTCAACTGCACTGTTTGTATTAATTTTAAACAATCCTGTTTTGAACGCAAAAATCTAAAACAAAAAAAACACAGTCCATTACTTTTCTTAAGTTATAATATCCAATATAAACACAACACTATCATTTTGTGAACCTTTTAAATCTTATATATACTTTTATATTTATTTGACACCTTAACTAACGTAAATTAAATAATGCATTAAATAAATAATCCAGAAACAAAACACACCCGTAAATCAATGCAATATATAATAAGTAATATGACAGTTGGCTTAATGAAAATCCATGTCTTATTTGTTAGACACAAAGTAACTGTTTTGATCTACATTTACTTAGGACATCTGAATCATTGTATATTTCACACATATACTGAATTATGGGACATGATTGTGACAAAGATGGGGTAAATCAGTAGGCTTTGTCATACAACAACTCGATACTCAGTTGAGTGGTTTTCCTGACGGTCGAAAATCTTTGTGTAAATAAAACAGTATGCCCACATGAAGAGTTTACAAAGTACACTAAAACTGGGAAGGTGTGAGAAGGGAACAAATAATAATGACAAGCTGTTACCTTCCGTTAAAGAAAACATTAGTGGAGCAGGTGACTTACATCTGAAAGGTTGTCATTATGTGCAGTTATAAGTACAACAGACTTAATACACCTTACCTTGTTTCATAATTTCAATGGTTATGATATAATTTTTATGTTTTATATTGATTAGGATATTCTGAAGCAACACAGCTTAAATCATTCATGAAAATGTTATTATAGACCGCCATGATTTATATAATTGATCATTCTGAGTTCTGGGAATAATTGAAAGCAAAACATGATCCAAGACTGTTTCTGAGTCCTGGGAATAAATGAAAGCTAGCCATCCAAGACTGGTTCTGAGTTCTGGAAATAAATGAAAGCTAGCCATCCAAGACTGGTTCTGAGTCCTGGGAATAAATGAAAGCTAGCAATGAAAGACTGATTCTGAGTCCTTGGAATAAATGAAAGCTAGCTCTCCAAGACTGGATCTGAATCCTGGGAATAATTGAAAGCTAGCCATCCAAGACTTGTTATGAGTTCTGGGAATAAATGAAAGCTAGCCATCCAAGACTTGTTATGAGTCCTGGGAATAAATGAAAGCTAGCCATCCAAGACTGGATCTGAGTCCTGGGAATAAATGAAAGCTAGCCATCCAAGACTGGTTCTGAGTCCTGGGAATAAATGAAAGCTAGCCATCCAAGACTGGATCTGAATCCTGGGAATAATTGAAAGCTAGCCATCCAAGACTTGTTATGAGTTCTGGGAATAAATGAAAGCTAGCCATCCCAGACTGGTTCTGAGTCGTGGGAATAAATGAAAGCTAGCCATCCAAGACTGGTTCTGAGTCCTGGGAATAAATGAAAGCTAGCCATCCAAGACTGGTTCAAAGTCCTGGGAATAAATGAAAGCTAGCAATGCAAGACTGATTCTGAGTCCTGGGAATAAATGAAAGCTAGCCACCCAAGACTGGTTCTGAATCCTGGGAATAACTGAAAGCTAGCCATCCAAGACTGGTTCTGAGTCCTGGGAATAAATGAAAGCTAGCCGTCCAAGACTGGATCTGAGCCCTGGGAGTAAATGAAAGCTAGCCATCCAAGACTTGTTCTGAGTCCTGGGAATAAATGAAAGGTAGCCATCCAAGCCTGGTTGAGTCCTTATTTCTAAGATTTGGACATATTGTGGTGATCTCAGGTTTTCAGCCATGGCAGACCAGCCGCAATATGTTTTAGGTCAACTTAGGCAATGTTACAAGTATTGCAACATCCCAGTAGTTTCAGCTGGAGAGGCTGAGTTTTTGCAGTTGCCATTTTAAATTTTTGATTTCATTTTCTAGAAACCATGATTTAAAAGTTGAAAAATTTAACAACTAAGTTTACCTTATCTAGGTACCTACGCTGTCAATGAACATTATATAACTGTGTTTAAGTAATACTATACAGTCAAACCTGTGTAGGCTGTCACCTCAATAAACAGCCACCTGTCTTAAGCAACCATATTTCTTATTTCCCATTTCTATGCTTTTGGAGTAAATTTATCTGTATTAAGCAACAACCTGTCTTAAAAGACCACTTTTGGTCCTTCCCTTGACTGACTGCTTCAGACAGGTTTTACTGTATCGTAACTCTTAAATAATGGTTCAACTACAACATCTTTCAACTTTGCTACTTTTACATTCGGGACATCAATATAAAATACCTAATTATATAATTTATCATATATATAAATCGGATCTCTTGCATTTGTCGAAGCACTTTTGATCTTGCAGTCTTGACATCAACAGCGTTTAATGCATTGAGTTTTATATAAAAATGATACTTTTCTTCTCCGGACTTATAGTATTATAAACTGATTGAAAACAATCTTTTAAAAATTAAAGTAATTGTGCTGCAATATAACAGACAGTATGGTGATAAAATGGGATCGCCTAGGAATACTTTTGACACTTAAAATGGTAAAGGTCACACATGATTCAAAACATTATAATCAGGTATTCCTATCATTTTAAGCAATGTCATGCTTAGTACACAAGTTTAATATCAATATAAAATGAAGTACTTTTGAAGAAATCTTACCCTTGTGACGACAAACTTCAACATTGTTGTTGGGCACCGTGACTTATTGTAAATTCTGTATAAAAACAAGATCTGAAACGTGTGACCTCCACGAATATTTAACCACAATTTTGCTCTCTCTTATATCTACAATTGCATATGAAGTTGACAATCCTTACACAGCGGCATCAATAGGCCGCGCAGCATGCAGAAATCAATCTGTGCACAATGACTATATCCATTTAAAACACAAAATACAGAGAAATAACATCTCCGCTTAATTATTATTCCACAATATTCTTTTACCTGACAGTTTGTTGATTAATTTTATATCTAATTAATTATGAACAATGGAATACTTTTCACAGAGCAAATGATAAACCTGGCCAAAGTCAACACATATACTAGATTTCCCAAAAGGAGGTTTTAGGCACACGCACTTGAAACTATTTTAAAGTAATAATCCACAAAATGAAGGAGCTGCAATATCCATAATGATTGTTCCATGTTGACACACATGCAGTCCATTGTTTAGTAATACTGGTAATTGCTGAAGCCTGTACTCACTTGTCAATCACTATTGAATTAACAGGTGTTGTTTTCATTTCATCACACTTTATATTTCTCAGTCTGTGATAGTTATACTCCTAAAGTTGTTAATTATAATTTGATTATAGAATACATGTATGTGTAAATATTTAATCATCATTTTTTTTTTTTTTACACATATAATTATAATTTGTAATAATCTAAAACCTACAGGAGAACTGGTGAATTGCAATATCGCATTAGTATAACTCATTTAAATACTGAAGCACTCCTCTGCTTAAATTAACACTTGATAACATTACTACATAAAATGTAAATGACATCTGGGACAGTAAAAGCTTAGTGATGACACAACTCCTCTAGATCAATAGAAGCGTCTTTAAACATTGTAATCCAAACATCCTGTCTTTTATCTATTTAAATCTGCAATCTGTTAAAAAACATGAATGAAGCCGATTACAAATTTCTATCAACCACACAAACTTCCGGAGATAATTTCCGGGGTTGACTGTGAAAAATCTTATCAATCACCAGTCTGCGACAGTCTCGTGGAAAACTATTTAACAAAGGGCTAATCATAATTATAATGAATCCTTATTCATGAGGAATCCAAATTCAGAATTAATTTATCAATTCAGTAATTTAAAATAGAACAAGAAATGTCATTGGTAAGTGTCGCATGCCCCCAAATGGTCACTGAAAAATAACAGTATACCGTATATTCCCTTATAAACGCTCCCCACTCTAATAAACGCCCCCCACCTATTTTTCTGGAAAAAAGGTATATGCGATTTGAGTGCGTATTTGCCCATCTTTCTCTGATCGATTATTTTGTTACACAGTCAACAATTAGCGAAGTGTTTATTACCTTTGGACTCTTTAACCCATTGTTTATATCTTGGGTGACCACTTAACCACTTTTGGTTGAACAAATACTTCCCAATATTTGCTGTTTGATACTAGTAAAAATGCCGTCTGCCGATTAAAACATTCCAAAACGTCGGAAAATGTGGTTAGTCTGTGTACGCTGAAAGCTCATTGTTTCACGTTGATAAGAGCAAGCGTCCAAGTGATTTAAAGTGAAGAGTATAATGACCATAAATTTGGATATTCCAGTACGCAGACTAGTAAATCCATACAGATTTTCAGCTTTTTTCATCCTATGTCGATTATTTCATTCACTCTAAAATAATTCTGAACCACTTTTTCAGGGATTTAAACCGGATTTAAATTTTTTTTTTCCATGGTTTTATTGGTTTTATTGTATTTTAAACTGTTGTTAAATTTGCTTTTTTATCTTTTATAAACGCCCCCACCTTGTAAAATGTAATGCCCCCGGGGCGTTAATTAGGAAATATACGGTAATTATGTTATAATAGGTAGTGATGTATCCATGAATATAAAGAGTAATGGACTGATGTTTCAGACTAGACGTGCAATTTCATGTGTTTTTACATTAAAGTGTGACCTTGACCTTTGTGTAACCTTGACCTTGACATGTAATGGTCTGGGTATTTCAACAGTTAAATGCTGCTGAAACAACATCATGACATGCTGATCACTTGTGTCAAGCTATTTTAAAATCCCTAAATGTAAGACAAAGTTACAGATCAATTGTTGATAAATTGAGCCAAGTGTTATTGAAATCCATCCATGTATGATAAACTTAAAGGACAGACTTGAATCTCAAACAGATTCAAAGTGTTGTCATACATACTAAAAGTGTGACCTTGACTTTTGAGGTATGGGTCTAGGTCTTACTTATGACATGTTGTCATGTCATCTTGATAAATTTAGCCAAGTTAAAGGCAAAATCACAGACCATACACACAATATCAAACAAATTGAAAGTGTGATCTTAATCTTTGAGGAAAGGTTCTGGGTCTTACATGCGACACTTAATTATGTCATGTTGATCAACTGAGCCAAGTGTTTTTAAAATTTATCCATAGATGACAGACCATGCAGACAAGAAATGTCAAAATGACTGAAAGTGTTGTCAAACAAAGTTAAATTGTGACCTTGACCTTTGAAGTAGGAGTTGGGGTATAAAGTGCAATACATTGTCATGATATGTTCATCATTTATAACAAGTATTTATAAAAATCCATCTATGCATGACAAAGTTGCAGGCCGGACACAAAATCTCACACATACTCAAAGTGTTGTCAAACTCAAATTGTGACCTTGACCTTTGAGTACTGGTGTGGGTCTTACACACGAAACGTCATCATATTATGTTTATTTCTAGCAAGTTTAATTAAAATCCATCTATGCATGACAAAGTTACAGACCGCAGACTCAAAAAAAAATTAGGGGGTTGCGGGGGGGGGGGGGGGGGGGGGGGGGGGGCATAAAAAGTTTTCTTAAATCTTCTTCTAAATGATCTTCATTAGGCTATAATATAATAAATCTTTTTCATGTTTTGTATGCTCATTTCAATGATATTTATTATTATTTTTTAATTTTAACTAATTCTGTTGACAATTTTATTTCTGACGATACCAAAAAGTCATTTTATATTAAAGGACAGAAACAGTGCTATAGAAATGATAGATGCTTTAAAAAATAAAATGAAGTTTAAAATGAATAGAGTATAAAGCTTATTATATCTTAAATAAGAATAAAGATAAGATAAATCAAGTTAGGAAATCCCTTTTCAGTATATAATGTTTTTAAAAAGATATCTTTAATGCAATAGTTTAGGGCTCAGAAAAAATATCTATGCACTACATACTGGCATGAATAGGCAAAATTTTGCCTCTTCTGAAATTTAAAGAAAAAATTGACAAACTTTAATTTTAAATAATTTCCTCTCCATTTTTATTCCCTAACTATATCCTCAGTAGTCCAAGATTAAAATCCCATGTCCACCATGCATGTAGATTGTACACAATCATGCACTCTTGCACTCTTTACAATGCCCTCATTGTAACTCCAGAATAAAGGAAAGTACAAGTAACCTTCAACTAGAGCAGGTATTTATTTGACAGAAACATACATAAGCAAGTTAGTGTCCTGTTAACAAGGAAATGTTTGAAAGAGTCCTGGATTTCACCATGGTAACAGCTGTGATTTAATTGTTTATGTGTCTCTGGTAGTAGGTGCTGACCTTGTAAATGTCTCGTTAATATCAACTCCCAGTAGTTTATTACGACCATTAATTGGCATTGAAATCATTAACAATATGTGACTTTCTAAAATTTAGAAAACTAGATCTGAAGTCCCTTGCAATTTGAACTTCTGAATTGCCTATAAAACATCCAACTGTTGCTAATTTCAAAAAAAAAGTTTTAAACTTCCTTTCATTTTTCTATTTGAATATTTTATTACTCAATTATTTTAAGAGAAGGGTTATTTGATGCACTGTTTTCTTCAAAGATCTATAAAAGTATCATTATTAACAGTTAAAAGTTTTATGTAACCTGCAATCAAGTCAGTTTTACACTAAAAACATAATAGGGAGGGGGGAGTGGGGGGATCTAAAGCTATTGTCAGTCTATTTTGCAGCCCCGTTAAATCACCATGGGGCCAAACAAATTCAATTCTTTATTAACCACACCATTTTCAGTCAGTAAAAATCAGTTAGTATTTCAGATTCAAGAATTATTACATCTCATCCCAGTTTGTCAAATGTAATGTTCATTTTATACCCATAATTTATTACTCTGACCGCAAGTCTGGACGAATAAAATGCAACTGAATTATGTCTTTACTTTTTTGCCTGTTATTATGGGTGTTGGTAGAGAATATAAAGATTAGAAATATGCATTTAATACCATATAATAACTTTAGATGGCAGCAATTGATTTATTAATGCTTGGTCTATAAAACTGTACTGTATTAAGAAGTTTCCATGTCATGCTGAATTTTTCAAACATATTATATAATCCCAATCAGAGTTAAACAACCTTTTAGATATTTGAATTTATTAAGAAATTTGGTTTCACTGTTTTATTTAAAGTACACACTCTTTATTCTAATTATTTAAATAATTATGATTTCTAGGGAAGCAAGTTTCTATGTTATAATGAAACTTTTAATCATTTTGCTTTCATTAAAATTTCAAATTTCATACTTCATTAATTATTACCAATCCAAAAAGAATCTGCTGTAATAAATTTCCACTTAAGTCTTATTTCAAATAAAGTTTTTATTCTTTCATTTAAAACTGTAGTTTCATCATTTCACAAATTTTCTAATTCCTTGTATGTATTATAATTTCCCTCGATTTAACATCCAACTTCAAAACTTTTCCAAATATACACTATAACATTTCAAAATTAACAATGTGACTTCAAACTGAATTTCCATTAACTATAGCCAGACTTTTGTCACCAAAAATTCAATCAAGGTCACGAATCAAAGATTTAATGATGGTTAGAAGTGACAAGTGGTTAGTGCCCTAGCCTGTCACAAGTTGTAACCTTCACACCTGGAGGCAGACACCTGTCAATACAATTAAACCATGGACCCTGACTTCCGCTACTTAATTTTTTATTGATCATTAGAACTGTTAGCAATAATAGTAATTAATTGCCTCTTTTTCAGTGATGGCAGGAAGTTAAAAAATTATTATCTCATTTTTTATACACAGTTACTTCCCTTGTTTATTGTAATGAAACTATGAGGCCATTTACATAACATGTCCAATGATATATAATAATAATAATAATAATAATAATAATAATAATAATAATAATAATAATAATTAAAACAATAATAACAATAATAATAATAATAACAATAATAATAATAGTAGTAGTAATAATAATAATAATAATAATAATAATAATAATAATAATAATAATAACAATAATAACAACAACAATAATAATAATAATGCCTTTATTTAAAAGGTCAATCTTCCAGGAGGCCCTCAAACATATATACATTATTCAGATCAATGTGCTTACTAACATAGCCACATGAAAAAAACAAAAACATATAAAAGTCTATGATATATGTCTTATCAATTAGTTTGAGACAAATTTAAAAAGATACCAATATTCTAAGTGTATACTATATATACAATTATTTCTCCCCAAATCAATCGTTATACCAACTGACACCACTAACACAGAGGAGTTAAAGAATGTGCAGAGGGTTGTTTTTTTTTTGGTTCTCCCTCACAAGGGACCAACTGCTTTACATCCCAAGAAAGGGATAGCAGTCTTTCACCGCCCCTTGCCTAACTATGGCTCTATGAGTGTGCATTTAGTAACTTTAGATATGACCCTGGAGGGAATTGAACTTGGGAATTGGATCTTGATGCAAATAACATTCAATGTATGTAGATTACATCGTTTCTAACAACCAATATTGTGGAAAAAAAATTAATCCACTTAAAATCTTTAAAAAAATCTTCATCTTATTGAAGGCATTTACAATATTAAAGTTGAGAATATTATTGACAGATTTAGGGCAAATTTACCTTTAGGGATAAACTTGACTTCAAACATACTTGCTGAAAATGCGGAAATACAGATCTAGTCAAATACCAACCTAAATACCATAGCAAATAATAATGGATAAGGCCATTATAAATTAATTGCTAGATTATCAATTATTCTTAAAATGGGGATGGGCATTTTTTTATGTTTTTTTTAATAATTTTTTTTTTTTTATATTTACTTTTTTTTATAAAAATAAAAAGGGTCAGGACGGTATGAAAATTAGGGGAAGGACGGGGATGATAATCTAGCAATTAATTTATTATGGACTAAGAGGAAAATGTAAAATTGAAACAGAGTAGCCTGAATGTGTTTAAAACCATTCATTTAAACAAATTTAAGTCTTAACTATCATTTATTTATGTAAGAAGACCTAGATGAACATTCATTATTTTTATAAGGAATCTGAATAATCATTAAAATCCTCAGAGTACATATATACTATTACTGACAATTTTACCCATAAGGCCATTGTAAATTGATTCTCATCCAAATTTTCTTATAAAGGGGAAGATGAAAATACAAAGGCCGGGGTAGCATGAAAATTAGGTGGTGGGCGGTGATGATAATCTAGCATTTAATCTATTATGGCCTAACTGATTGTTGCATTTAATTACTTTTGTTTGTAGATAGTCTGCACCTTAATTTCAACTGTAGTATAAACATGAGGCAGGTTGTGCAGATGTTGGTTTAAAAATGTTTAATTGGGGCCAGGGGACAGAAACCCCTGCTAAATAAGCAACATTTTTCTCTGTCACATTATCCAAAGGCAAGGCTGAACTTATACAGTATTTTCAGAGGATCCACGTTAAGTAACTGTCCCCTTTAAGTGAGTCAACTTATAACTGGCCTTGTGCCCCTAGGCAAGCAAGTTAAACAAATACAATTTTGAAAGTCTTTTGCATGGAACAGCCCCTGGGGATATGGAATTAGCTGAATTCTAATGTGTCTATATTTTGCATTACTTAGGTACTGAACATGTTAATAAGTAACCATGGAGAGGAGGCTGCACTGCACGTCTCACTCACCGGCTGTAAAACTTCTTAAAAAACATACAGATATCGCATAAATGATCTTCACAAGGCTACACCCTCGTGTTGAAGCCTTAATTAGATTTATGTAATACTTAATTAGGTCATAACGGGCTGTAGTAGCGTTATAGGGCAGAAACATGTTTTAGTTGTAAAATGTACTATATAGCCTGGAGATGATTGATGTACACGTGCAGTAGTGATGCTGAAGTTGGGGTAAAGGCCAGAGTACCTGAGGACATGTGACAGAAGATCACTGAAACTTAACACATCATAATTTATCCTAAAATGGGCACGACTTCAAATATGAGTTAAACAACTTTAAAAGGCGGTCAAATCGGGTGTCCACTGTCAAAAGCTCCTTAAACTACTGGTCACATTTGTAGCTGCAGGTGATATCAGTGAAGTTGCTTTGCATGTAATTAATGATTACTGTTATAACGGCCTCACAAGCAAGTTAAGTATATAGAAAGGTTATAATAACATATTTATAAAATTAAGAGAAACCATCGTTCCTTTTGTCAACTTTTTTGGACTGGGCGTCTGCATAATCATTCAAAGCAAGATGGCAGTTATGAAAAGTAATTATATTTAACATTATAATTTAAGAATTCATCATGTCTTAAAATTCTGTTCCAATGATAGTCTCAATAGCATAAAACTTTGCTAGAGACTTGGCTAATATAATAACTTGGTCTATAATAATGTGTCATAAATCTCTTGTTAGCTATCAAACCGGGTATGACTCCACAACAATCAATATTTGACTGAGGGCGTGAAAAGCAAACATATAACGTATCAATGGTGTCATAAATACACACTTAGATAAGTGTGATATCTGAAACAATTGTCGGCGATTATAACGTACCCGTAATACTACATGATCGTTATGCCGCACATTGTGAAAAATCATTATCATAATTGGCCATGGAAGTCACTTTTTCATTGATTATCTAAACCTGAGCCAGGGTTTTACTTAACAATGGGTATGGACTTAACATGAAAAATATCTAAAAAATACAGAACGAAGAGCCAATAATTAGTAACGACCCGAACTCACACAAGCCCGTAATTACTCTTTGGCAATTACTAATAGTCTGTGTCTGTTTGTTGTTTTGGTAGATGTTGTTTTTTTGACAATATATTTGGTATTGATATGCAAGTGTTTACAAACTTCAGGATAATGTATATTAGCAGTGGTGGGAATCAGTTGATATTTTCACAATTGATTATCAATTACAATCGGTTTGGTTCGACTGATTGACAATAAAATAATAGGCCAATATGGGTTTTAGTGATAAAGGGTTATTAATTTGGCATTTAAAATATAATGAAAGAGAGAGATCAATTGAAACACTTCTCTTTATTTCTATAAAATGTGCGATTCAAATAAGTAATTTATACATTTACTTCACCTATGTAAAAAAACATTCAGAGAGAACATGATTAAGAGGAAGGTAGACAGATGTATATAAAAATCATATATGTAGTGAAAATCATTAAGGCTGAAATTATTTGAGTTCCCAATGTATACTTGGTAATCTAACACAAATGATCTGACAGTGAGAAAATAACTAAAAAAGCCAATGTGACGTGACAATCAATTGCTAACAAACACACTCAATTATCGCCAATAATAACTCAAACCTATCAATTGTCGTTAGTCTGAGGCAATCTGAACACCGCTAACATATTAGTTACATTCCCATACCATGTTAATTTAACTTTACCTGCAGCATAGATAATCCTGGTAGACAGGGAGTTGACCAGCGCCATCTACGGTACAACGGCATGATGACTGCCAGGCCAAAAGTATAGTTATTCGTCTATTTGAGGTTACATGTACTGTCAATCCAAGCAATAATCCAAGGTCACAATGCTCAATTCTTAATCCAGTCACACTCAAAAACTCCATTTTAATAATGAAAGACTGACAACTTCCTTGTGCATTTTTCTCAATGTTATTTGAATTTTGTTAATAATTTCAGTTGACGAATTATAAGTATAATATACAATTATAGTTTTATTTTTCTTCACTGAAACAGTCTTCAAATTCGCACCTAATAAAACTGCTAAATGTCATCATAATATTATATTACTGGTACATGTATATATGTTCTTAAAAATATTGTCTTCCTGGTGTTTTGTCGTCCATAGTTTGTTGTTTTGTTAATTTGTACAATTGTAACTTCCTGTCAGAATAACCTTAAAAGTACAATAAGACCTATTTCTATCTTAACTTTAAGTCAACTACAGCGTTTACTTGCACATCTATACACGTACAAACTATTGTATAAAATGTATGGTGCTTTAGAAAATGTTTCATTGGTGAAGATCTTACAAAATTGTAACTTTTTCCTTAGTTAGTAGCCACAACTTTATATAATTTCACCATGATTTGTGTAAACACTTTTAAACACAACAGCTTAAAAGAATTATATCCTGCAATTTCATGAATTTTTATTTAAATATTAACACAGCTGAAATTTTTTTTATATAATTTTGTTGATTTATCCATGTGTATCTACAATTGTTATCAATCACTACACCAATTGTCTGCCCTTGTTTCATGCTCATTCACAGATGATGCCTATCAACAAAGGGAGGACAATCTGTATATAAGATAACGTAACGTAAGACGGGGAGATTTGCCCGTGGAATACTCCTATCTATTTCAGAGTCTGTGGTTCGTCCTTTATTGTACCCTGATGCACACGGGCAGTTTTGAATTTGTACATTGCATTAAATCAAGTTATTATTAACTGCTATTTTATTATTTACTGACTTTATCGTGTTTAAAAATAACAATAAATCATTATTAATTCCATACAACAATGATAATTATTGTTCCTTGCTTTTCTGAGTTTCTTAATCTAAAATACCTGTAATATTCAAAAAAAATATTTTACCAACTGTGTGAATTGCTCAGCCCATAATTTAAGACATTCTTGTAATTATCAAACTTGTTAAATATTTATAATATAAGAGAATCTATTGTAATTCATGATCTCCTTTGATACTGTACATTTTTTAAAAATACTTATTAATTCTCTGAAAGCAAATTTCAGCCCATTCTAGTATACAAAAAATTAATTATTTTGTTTTTAAATTTCTCTTATTCAACAATCGAGTTCCAAATCACTAGTTTTAATATTGTTTCTTTTTGTATGTTTCACTATAACCTGTTAACTGTAGTCCCTGTCTTTGTAATGTTAATTTGCATTTTTTAAGATTTTTACTAGTATTTTCAAAACTAGCATGACTCAGGTTAGGTTTATTAATGCTAATAAAATAGAATAATAAATATCTCCATATAGTTATATGCTATTTAGAGATGTATTGACAGATTCAATACATGAACATAAGTGCAATTCGAATTTTACATCACCATGTCTCACTTGAATACAATAAATCTATAAAATTTTACATAATTATGTACCCATGACAACTTAATCCTGAGATTTAATACCACAGATTCCAGGCAGAATCCACAGATACAACAGGTGACATCTCACTTTCAAAAACAAATTTAAAATATATTTTTTCACCCCATAGCTAAAAACATATACACTTATGATAAAAGGAGTAAACAAGTAAAAAATCCCATATTAATCCAAATTCAACTGCTCACATCTGTATCTACACTTTGTCATTTGATGAACAATTAATACCAGAATCAGAATAATGTCTACCAAAACCTGCACTCCACGAAGACTTAAGTAAGATATCTATTATTGCTCAATATATTACATTAATTAGTAACACTAACTTACAAGCACAAGAGAACAAAGTCAACTGTGAACAGACTGAAAGCAGAAAAATGTTAATTTGATTTTTCTCCTTTTATAAGCAAATAAGTAGTGTACACAAATAACTAACGAGGTGATATAATTATCAGGTATTTGACAAGTCCATATGAATACAATATCATGGTGGAATTGTTTGACACAACCAAATTTTCCCAAATCCTATTATATCCCTAATTTCTGACTGACAAATGTTGTATAATGGAGATTGTTGTGGTATCGGGAATACCAATTGGATTAAATTAGCAAACAATTTCATTTTCATACTTTTGTATTTGTATAGGGCAGCAAGATTATAAGTTTCAAACTTTAAATTAACAGGATAAAGGTGGAAATATTTATTTATGTTATTTTCACTGTATGAGGGCCATTGAGTTGATCGGAATTTCCGCAACAGGGTAAAATTATATTATTGGCTCCAACAGAGAAATTAATTCCCAGGGCTCCAGTCTAACTTACAAGGTCTAAGAGAAATCTTACTGTGACCTTTAATTACAGATTAAGAGTTGTTATTGTGTGGTATTTAGCGGTGTTTTCAACTATTTTTCAGGTCTATCGCAACGGTGTCTACTTAAGACAGTATCTGAGTGCCGCAACCACTGAAATATCCTTTATTTTGTTCCGTAATACTATGGTGCTTAGCATTGCTTTAACAACAATTTTTTAGCTGTATCGTAACAGTGTCTATTTGAGACAGTATTGTAAGCACTGCCACATTGAAATATCATGCCACAGATACATGATATGATATACCACCCAGTCACATTATACGGACATGGGGCCGACCAGACTAAGAACAATAAGTACTAAACACTAAGCGACGAAGCTTCTAGTACCAGTTTTCAAGTATTTGGTAAAACCTGACCAGGGATCCAACCCCTGAACTTCTACATGCAAGACAGATGATCTACCACTAGACCACCGCAGTGGTGTTAATTAGTGGTCATAAAACTGTGCCACTTACATATTATAGTTTTTAAAAAGGCAAGCTATACCAGACAGATGGACAGACATATGGACAGACAGATGGACATATAAAACATTCATACATGATCAATCATGCAACAATTAACTGAGTAAATGGGTTAATTTAGTATGCTGCATTGTTTGATCAATAATATGAAATGTTTATGTTCATCAGTTTCTAGCACAATCAGCTATAATAGTACATGTAGTTTACATTAATTAACTCCATTCTGAAGTTATATTGTTCGTGTATGGATTTTCTCTAACAGTTGTATTATAAACAGTGGCATGCCACCTCATGCTTCTGTCAGCCCGCATTCACAGCATGACAAGAGTAACTTGTTGGTATTTTATTGGGTACATTGATATTTAATAGTTGCCGCTCCAGCATTAAAATCTCAGAGAAGTTGATAAAACATAAGCCAGGGACTTGGGTATGTTTAATCCAACTTATCCCACAAGTCTGCTGTTAAGCCCCTCACTATAAGTGGGGCGATAGTGAAGTGGGCAGAGTTTTACAGCTCACTGATGAGACAGTCTCTCAAAAACAACACTCACTACTGGTTCTACCCTGGAAACAACACTCACTACTGGTTCTACCCTGGAAATAGACTCGAGAGTGACTCCTTAGTTAGCTTACACAAATTAGTATAGACTAACCTCTTGGATGAGATATTAATCATAAAAGAAATTTAATAATTAATTTTTTTATATATCATGAATATTATCATCAAATCATTAAATGTAATAGTTTAACAAGAGAATTCATGGAATGCAATGTCTCTCCTCTATCACTCTATCACAAAATGAGGCTATGAGGAAGTCTAGTAGTTCTACATAAGATACAACAAGATATAAAATATAAAATAATATATATTTATTGTCGCCATGAGATACCAACACAATAAACATTAGCGATGCATAGCTATTGACAGACATTTACATGATGTAAATCCCATTACACAACTTGGATGAACACAACACTTTGGTGACTCAAGGACAGACAGTTTCAAAGAAATATAAAAATTAACATTTTGTAAGCCAAGTTAATTATTTGTTAAGGTCAAGGTCATCTAAAACAAAATTTTGGGGTAGTTCTATCCATACCATAGTTAAGTGACACTGGGCCAAATAATTTAAAAGAAACAGAGCTGAAACACAAACAAGCAGCATAACAGTTTGTGATCTAAGCTAAATATTCATATAGGTCAAGGTCATCTGAAGAATGTCTGCATCATTTTGAGTACCGTAGTTACTACACATAACACAACTATAGACCAATTTGGTGGCTCTGGGCAACTGAGTATGTCAATTACCATCAGTTATCACGATTGCCTTGATTCTTTTGTTGTTTTTCATGGAGTTTAACACAATTTTCAATACATTCCAGGTTATATATGGCATATCATGTTTCATTGGTGGAGGTGGACCTAAGCATGAACATTTCAGGTTATATAATTATGGCATATCAAGTTTTATTGGTGGAGGTGGACCTCAGCACGAACATTTCAGGTTATATATGGTATATCATGTTTTATTGGTGGAGGTGGACCTCAGCATGAACATTTCAGGTTATATATGGCATATCATGTTTTATTGGTGGAGGTGGACCTCAGCATGAACATTTCAGGTTATATATGGCATATCATGTTTTATTGGTGGAGGTGGACCTCAGAATGAATCTGAGTAGAACCATCATCTTTCCACAAGTAACTGGCAAACTTTCTTACATAAAGTTTTTGGAGTAGGCGGGACTCAAATCTATGACTTTCGCGGGTGGAAGAAAGTGATCTTGTGATGGTTTCTTAGACCACTCGGCCATGGAGGAGTTACCATGATTCAAAAGTGAAATAAGATTTTAATATTTAAAATCAAAAACTTAAACAAAATGAGGACTAAATGATTCCTTTGTGTGGGTCATGCGTACATTGATTGATCACCTCGTGTTTTATGACATTTTGATTGATGTTCATTGTTTTATCTATTTCATTTTATTGCAATTAAAAACTTAAGTGTAATTATCTTAAACTATAATGACTCGTTTCAACTGATCTTGATTTAAAACAGGTTTGATATATATAATTTATACCCCCCTTCTTTTGATCCGCATGTCTAGTTTCACAGTCTTCTCTGTGTGGAATACTATCTTCTAAACGATTCCCACAAATGAGACTGCAAGGATTTAGTTTAAATTTACTTATTTTACGTTGATTCTGAAACAAGTTGTTATAACTTATACAAAACAAATCACGCTCAGAGTCTTCCTTGGTAGAACCAGTACTAAGTATAATTAAGCAGAAAAATTGTCTTGTTCAAGGACACCCACATAGCCGTGGCAGAGGATCAATCTCACTACCCCCTGTCAATAAGGTACTACAGGTTAATCAATGGTCATAGATGACTCAAGAACATGTAAAGCCAGAACCAGGGTCCTTCTGCATGTAACTTTGATCAAGTTTGGCTCAAACCTGTGACAGCAGTTTTGACCACCCGGCTATTGGAGGAATCCATTCCCACAAATGAGTGTAAAAATGTAATTTCTTTACTAGCAATCTCAACTAAGCCCCCTGATCTGAGTAAGCAACAATATGCTTTCCTTTGAAGTTTTATGTTTCAATAAGATTTAGGTTTATGATAAACGGAACAAATCTTGTTTTAATTTCTTTAAAATACCCCAGAGGTGACTTACAGTGGATTGAATGACAATTCAAACTGTAATTTTTCTATATAATTTCGCAGATAATCATAATTGTCCATTGGTTATGTGCCCTAGACCTTAGCTACACTGGCTCCAAATGTAATAATGAAGTTATCAGATGGCAGTCTTAGGTCGATAGATAATCATAGTAGCAGTAATACAGTCATATTAGTCTACTCATGGTCTGTCTCTCTGCTTCACTGCCTGCCTGCCTGCCAGCCCGCCTGCCAGCTAACTGGACGCCCGTCCGCCCGTCCGTCCATCCATCTGTCCGTCAGAACGTCCGTCCAGGCGGACAAATGGGTATTTAAGTGTCTAGAGTTTAGGGTTTGTAATTTTTATGGACAGTTGAAAAGCTGTTGAAAAAACATTACGTGGCTGTTCTAGACACTTAAAAAACAGCTCTTAGGTGGCGTTTTTTCTCTTATGAGGCAAAAATTTAGCCACACAAGTAATACGATTGACGCAAATAAGCCACTTAAATACCCATTTGTGAGAACGTCCGTCCGTCCGTCTGTCTGTCTGTCCCTATCAGTCTGTCTGTCTCTCTGTTTCTGTATCGTACTCACTCACTCACTCACTCACTCACTCACTCACTCACTCACTCACTCACTCACTCACTCACTCACTCACTCACTCACTCACTCACTCACTCACTCACTCACTCACTCACTCACTCACTCACTCACTCACTCACTCACTCACTCACTCACTCACTCACTCACTCACTCACTCACATACTACTGACTTTCTTACTTGCTCATCTCACACACAAACTCGCTTATTTTTCTATAATGAAGGAGACCGCGGCGTGGTCTAGTAGTAGAGCATCCCGCCTCGCATGCGGAAGGTAGTGGGTTTTATCCCCAGCCGGGTCATACCAAAGACTTTAAAAACGGTACTAGAAGCTTCCTCGCTTGACGCTCAGCATTTAGAGGAGAGTTCTAGGTCTGGTCGGCCCAGTGTCAGTATAATGTGACTAGGTGGAGTATCATATTATGTGTCTGCGGCATGATACTCCAGTGTGACAGCGCTTAGAATACTGTCTCAAGTAGACACCGTCGCGATATGACTGAAAAATTGTTTAAAGCGACGCTAAACAACAACAACTATAATGAAGACCAACGCTCAGTATATAATAGTCTTAAAGTTTAAAATGTTTACAAAACTTATTAAATCCCCTGTCCTATTTTGAAAACAATCCATTAAAGGCAACGCTGTGTTAGAATAACATACCAAATGTATCATGGGAAGACATAATTATAAAGGATGATTATAATAAAAATTTGTGAGAGTCAGTCACTCACCAAGCTGTATACAATATTATGAAAATGAAGAAAAAGCAAACTGTGATTAAATCTAAACATTGAAAACTTCACAAATAGGATATCTGTGTATTTGTCCAACTGTCAGATTGGATAGATACTGGAAACCATAACAAGTTCTACTATCTCTTTATCACATGTTTGGAGCTTGTTTAAAGTTGACAGATCATGTTTTACAAGGTGTATGTCTCATAAGTCTGTCACATGTTGGAGCCTTGGTCAGTGCATGTAAACAGAACATGCAGGATAATTTGTACATGACTTGTCAGTTTGGTTACATGTAAACAAAACAAGCAGTACGACCTGAAATGGGTTGAAAAAATCAAAACTAAATTCCCAATAGCTACAATGTCAAGTCCACCAATAAAGACCTTTGATCAAACATTGTCTCATTATGGTGAATGTTTATGGCATTTTACAGGATATAAATATTTCTGACCTTGAACCTCTAAGTGTGACCTTCAACTTTGAGCTTAGCAGACCTGGGTCTTGTTCACGGCACTTATTTTAATTAAGGTGAACATTTGTGACATATTATTTCAAAATCTGTCAAGTGGTGTACAAGATATGGAGCAGACACAAATTTTGTATTTGTGACCTTTAGTGTGACCTTGACCTCTGAGCTACAGACCCGGGTCTTGTGCGTGACACATCTTCTGATAATGGTGAACATAAATTTTGTGCCATGTCATTTTAAAATCTGTTTACAAGATATGGAGCACACACCTAATTGTGTATGTATTGCTGACCTTTAATCTCTAAATGTGACCTTGACCTTTGAGCTACAGATTTGCAGGGTCTTGGAGCATCACATCATCTGATTATGGTGAATATTTATGCCATGTCATTTCAAAATCTGTCAGGTAATTTACAAGATATGGAGTGGACAAGAAATTGTGTATGTATTCCTGACCTTAAATTCTATTTGTGACATTGAACTTTTAGCTTTGGACCTGGACCTTGAGTGAAACATACCTTCTAATTATGGTGAATAATATTGTGCCATGTTATTTCAATATCTTGCTAAGTGGTTTACAAAATATGGAGCTGACATACAATTTTATACATATTTCTAACTTTTAATCTCTAAGTGTGACCTTGATCTTTGAGCTACAGACCAAGGTCTTGTGTATGAAACTTTGTCTCATTATGGTGAGCATTTTAACCAAGTTAGTTCAAAATCCCATAAAGTATGAATAGGTTATAGCACAGATAAGATGAGACGTACGCACTGACTCTTCATTTTTTTTCCGAAAAATTGAACTTTGCTACTTCATCAATCTTATTTAGCAAGTCTCTTAACCCTTAACTCCATAGATATGTTGTTTCCCACACTAATCACAAAAGGCCTTTGAAAACAGTGCAGGAAGAGTTCAGATTGCTTGTATGAGCAACCTGAACACTTCCTGCACTGTTTTCCACTCTGTCAGTTAATATAAACATAATCCACCCAATAATTCAAAACCTTTCTATATTAGGTGTCCAAAGGCGTCTATATTAGAGGTGTCCAAAGGCGTCTGGGTTAAAACTTTTTTTTATATTACGAATATCCAATATATACTACCGGGTACCTAGACTTAATATTTTACAACACCACATTCCAGAAATAAACCAACCTCCAACAATCAGTCTGTTTAATTTACCGTCATAATCACAAACAAATATCCTCAAAATCTTCGCACAATACAGACACTTATTTGAATAATTCCATTTTTATTGCTTCAAACAGGGAACAACTCCTAAATAAGGAAACACATAAACTTAAATGATGGATCTTAAGTAGTTTGCTCATGCTGTGGTACAGTTTAAATAACACGATGTAAGTTTCACCTGTGCAAACTAAATATACCACACAGTAGCAGCGTTAGCCATGTCTTGGTCCACGACACTCATCTTCAAGTTTTGACATGATTCTCCACATAATCATAATATAATTGATCCGATATAAAACTGTAAGTGGGCTTGGAAGTGCAGGTGGATTGATATACAGCGAGATAATTACGGGTCATCTGATATAGCTCCCAGACCTTCGATTCATATATTAATAGACAATCACAATAAACTGCTAATGCCGTATTCAGGATAAAAATTTTATACAAATTCAATCATAAATATTAAATAAAATATACCAGTATACTCGGTATGAATGTGCGGAACCATGTTATCGATAATGAGTTAGATAATCTTGTTTTTGGAACTTTGTATTATACTGGTCAGATACTGGTGATGATAAGAATGTATTGAATGAGTGGTAAACAGTGAATGTTTCTGTAGCTATAGATTAGTTTAATTGATTGTTATGTTTATCATAACCCCATGTTTGTCAGTCCCATAGTGCTAGTTAAATTTTTTCTCCTCCCTTCATTTTTGGCCTACGGTTTTGGGTTCACAGATAAATACATGAAGCTTGAAGAAAATCAATTTCATTAACATTTTGCTTCAACTGACTTAAACAAAGAAAATTATTGATCTACAATTAAATGACGTTGTAAGATCATACACTATAAATCTACAATTGCATGACGCGTAAGATCATACACTATAATCTACAATTACATGACGTTGTAAGATCATACACTATAAATCTACAATTACATGACACGTAAGATCAAATTAACTGATACGTTTGACTGATTTTTTTTTCTTTTTCTATTAAACTATCATGAATAGAATAAAAAGAGGAGGGATTTTAATATTAACTATCATACTCGATGGAACAAGAATTTTCCTGTTTTATTGAATAATAAAATTATGTATACGAGAACTACTGTAACATGGTCATCTATAGCCAAGTTCTCTGAAACTCTGTCATCTAGTGACCTGACTTCTATGAACTGCTCATTTTGGTTGATTGATTGAATGTTTAGCGTCATTTTTATGCCATCGAGGGCTAACAGATGATCAGTTAACCTAACTACTGTTTCCTGGTGTCCTGAAAGGTTAACCAGTACTCGAGCACATCCCATCTCCGCAAGTAACTGATAACTTTCCGACTTGAATCAGTGGTGAGAGACGAATGATAATGAGACACAATGTCATATAACAATCATCAAGGAGACTGTTGCCGGGTGGGGATTCGAGCTCACAACCCCTGGATTGACTGTCAGATGCATTAACGACTGAGCTAATGGGGCCAGGCTCTGTCTGCTGAAGTCATGGGTTTAAGCTCACCCAACACCAACAACTTTATGTGAGAAAGTTTGCCAGTTGATAGCAGAAAGATGTTGTTTCTACTCAGGTTCGTTCCCAGGGTTTCCTTCGTCAATCAAACTGAACATACCATGATTATATGACCCGTCATGTGAAAACTGGAATAAAACCCCATTCAAAAATAAAGAATGAACAGACAGTAAAGTTACTCTAAATGAGTGTCAGGAAAAATATTCATTTTGTTGATCATGTGCAATAAAAATTTGGAATCAACACAAACCTGACTGTATTGTTGCATAAAATATTCTATTGAGTAAATTACCATGGCCAACCATATACATAATATGTAAAAGCCTTTTTTACATTTAATGTATCTGGTTTAAAAAGATCAAATTGCAGAGCTATTCAATTATACACGGCTACCTTAAATCAATATTTCACTGTCTCTGTATGGTAAAATTGATATTTTCCACAATGAAAGCTTCATACAAGCATGTCTATTTATAACAATAAAACTATTATTTTTTTATGTTCAGAACAGAACATTTTTATTTGGAAATGTGTCAACCTTCCATTTATTTTTTTTTTTTTTGAATGGGGTTGAATGCCATTTTCAACACATTTCAGATTATATATGGCATATCAAGTTTTACTGGTGGAGGATTAGACCTCAGACTGAGTAGAACCACTGTCCTTCGGCAAGTAACTGGAAACTTTTCCACATAACGTTTTTGGAGCGAGCGGGACTCGACCCTACAACCTTAATGGTGAGAGGTAAATGATTATGAGATGGCGCCTTAGACCACTTGGCCACGGAGGACCCTCAACCTTCCATAAGAGGGGTCATAATATCTACCTATAACCACCCGTGTAATATACCTACAGCTGACCGTAACCCATTCTGCAAACAATGTACACATGATCTGTCTGATCAGGATCTTGAATAGAATTTTCTTTTTTAGATATCAGCATCATTCGTTACGCCAATGAGGGCTAACAGGTTATCAGTTAACCTTTCTTTCTAAACATTCTTTCCAGGGATCCTGGAAGGTTAACCAGTACTCAAGCACACTCATCTCCACAAGTAATTGATAACTTTCCCACTTGACTCAGCAGTCAGAGATGAATAACAATGATATGCAATGTCGCATATCAATCATCGCAGAGACTGTGGGGACTTGCTGGATTGATAGTCAAATAGCTGCTGACTGAGCTAACTGGGCCCTGCAGCCGTCTTCAATGGAGTTGTGCAGACTTAGTCTTATACCATTGTACCATGGTTTACAGTTATTATGACCAAAGAGCTTTAAGAACAAAACAGGGTACCTATACTTTAACAGTTTTTAAAACCTTTTTCATAAAACTTTACGAAAATAAATATGTTAATATAATATTTTATATAAATACGACATATAATTCAGTAGTTTTGTCATTACAATGGTAAGGTCACTATAATCATAGACTGGATGAGAATCATTTGTTTTTTAACATCACCTGGCCATTTATTGTATGTGTATTGTACTGCCAATCACTGGTGTATTTCTTGAAACAATAGAAGACATTATTAAAGCGTATATTAATTACCCTTCAAAGGGATGATTTACCACATTGTTAATTGCCCAACAATTGATTGGTTTCTAATCCATGACTTTATATTTTATTCTATTGGTGTATGTCAGAATATTGTTTAAACACTTAATGAAAATGTTAAAATTCTAAAAGAAATGTATTAATGTTGTTGTTGCATTGTGTTAAGCTTTCAACAATTTTTCAGTCATAACGTGACTGTGTCTACTCACCTCTGTAACACTGAAGTATGATGCTGCAGACACATGGACTAGCATGTTAAGTGATGCGGTAGTGTAGTAAATAGGGTGTTGGCCACACAGATCGCGGGTTTGATCCCAAGCTTGATCTGATGCCTCTAAAAAACAACACTCAGTACTGGTTCTACCCAGGAAGCAACACTCAGTACTGGTTCTATCCAGGAAGCAACACTCAGTACTGGTTCTATCCAGGAAGCAACACTCAGTACTGGTTCTACCCAGGAAGCAACACTCAGTACTGGTTCTACCCAGGAAGCAACACTCAGTACTGGTTCTATCCAGGAAGCAACACTCAGTACTGGTTCTATCCAGGAAGCAACACTCAGTACTGGTTCTACCCAGGAAGCAACACTCAGTACTGGTTCTACCCAGGAAGCAGACTCGAGAGCTGTTCATATGAGCTCTGAGCTTTAATCACAATCAAGCTATAATAAATTAATATAAACCAAAATAAGGGGTTAGTAGTACTTGTCTTTATAATCGTACATTATCAAAATGTAATAAATTGCTTGGTTACTTTCCTTAAGTTTCCTCTCATCCTAACGTCCCACAATATCTGGTAGCAATTAATATTTATAAACAGTGACACACGCTGTACCACCAGTGTCAAATGTAGGCGAGAAGCTGTGCTACCCGTGTAAACAACCCATGTTTCCTGTGACAACATTTCAGTATGGCTCCACTATCCCCCTATCATTCCAGGGTAGTTGTACTACCCCCTGCTTCTGGTTGTCAGTTGTGCTTACTCGGCGGTGATTGATACTAAGTTTATCATGTCCAACGGCACTTTCACTGCGGCCAAGTATTTATCGCCAGATTAGCCTGGCCGGGGTATCTTACCCTTGTCAGGAATGTTGCTATCACATTTTTTGACAGTCATATAAAAACATTCCAGTAGCATTTGTGAAGATTTGTATTATAATAGTGTTAAATACGATAAAAATATTTTGAAAGTAAAGTATGTAAATAATAATAATGAATATAAAACTTCATTTAGTATTTTTAAATGATTTAAAATCCAAGTATTTTGTTAAATTTTCATTCAATATTAAATTACAAGAACTTATAAAGTGAAGGAAAAGCAACTGATTGAGATGTTATGAAGGGTCATGTATTTAAGTAAATTCTCGTTTTAAATATACTAACTTCCATTCATCTCAGAAATTCGAATAAAAAATTTTCTTTGCACAATGGGATGATTCCCTAAAAAACAAGACCATTGCCAGCAAATTGTTGAAGTACTTATGATTACAAAATGTGTATACTGCAAATAAAAAATCAAGGAATTTTACTTCAAACTGCAATATTTTAAATTCAAGATTATTTGTGTGTTTAAAACGTTATAAAACATCTGAGGTTACATACACCTTTTGTAAAAGAAATAAGTTGCCTGTGAAATTTAATTGATTAATTTAGTAATTTAGTAGAGAGATGCCAGTTACCTATCCTTATAATACAAGTCCTTCAATAATTATAATGAGAGAAAATAATTATTGTCATCTCAACATCATCATCATCATCATCACAATTATTTAATATCCACCATCACCATCTTCATCAGTATAATTTTTTAATATAAACCACTTTTAAGATCACCTGTCTAAAAATTTATGATGATCGATAAAATCATCATCATCATCATCATCATCATCATCATCATCACAACCATTATCATTACATAATCTTCCTTATTGCTACTTTCATTATAAGATCTGCATAATTGTATAAGGCCATTAAAAATTAATTGCTAGATTACCATACAAATTTTTCTGAAAAGGGAGAACGGGGAGGCTTTTTCTTTTTTTTTATAAAAATAAAAATGGTTGAGATGGCATGAAAATTAGGGGATGAGTGGGGATGATAATCTAGCAATTAATCTATTATGGCCTAATGTACATAATTTAATATTCAAATACACAGAAATTTAAATTACACATTTTACACAATGATCAATTACATACCTTATACATGGAATATAATCCATTAGTCGCTAATTTCACTGTAATTCAACTGTCATTTATAGTCTTTAATAATTATTACAACATTACGCACAATTTAATGATAATTAAAACATAGAATTTCCTGGTCAACACTTTGTCTCCTCACAATGATACATGTATTTTGGTGTGTTTTTTAGAGTATACAATATTACACGGATATCATATAAACACTTGTGAATACTTATATTTTCCTTCTTAATATATATATAAAATACAAAGTAACTCCATGGTAATCATATGTAATCATATGTAACCATATGTAATCACAACTTCACTAGTATTAAATGGATCACTATATTTAATTCCCACGACTCTAACATAGAAACTACAAAACTAAGTCACAGTCTGACTGACTGAGTCACTGCATGACTTTCTTTACAACTATAATCTGGCAATTTTTCTTCAAACAAATCCGTTGAAATCTGCAAGCACAAATCAACAATTGTTCCTTGCATAACCACAGCATTAAGATTTAATATAATCAAATTTGGGCACCTGGATGTCTTTCAACTTAGAATTAAAACAGCCTTCCGCACAATTAGTGAAGGGTGATTTTAGATGTTTCAATTACTAGGCGGTTTAAACAAAAAACTGTATTATCACAAGCTAGATGAAAACACAACCATCGAAGAAAAATATAACAACCACATCTGAAGAGGCCCAGCTGCAATGAATGTAGATAAACTCTTCACCATGAAAGATAATCAGTTGACCTATGACCTCAATGACAGTGTGACTAAAAGCCAATCAGATTTTAGTGTCATTTACCATAATATTTATTAATCAGTTACACATTGCTGTATTCTTCAATATTTAAAGCTAATACTTTTGAACAATGCTTGCTTACTAAATCTTTGAAACATCTTTGTAAAATGATGCCTTGTATAAATTCTTTATTCATATCACACAAAGTCTTGATAATTTATTAAATAAAAAAATCGATTCAATTATGCAAAATTCACCAAAAATATTCTATATCTCGAAATCAAGTATATCGCAATTAATAGTGTTGGAACCTTTTTCATAACAAATCAATCCTGAAAAGCAATAAAAATATTGTATGAAATAACTTTTTTGTATGCCATGTCTGGTTTTGAATTCACTGTTTACGTGGGTGAGTGAAGCTCATTGATCCCTACATGTGTTTGTTAAAGATATATGGAAGGTTTTAGATAATATCGGGGCTAAAGAATGCAGTAGATATCAGTTTATAGGACCACAAACCAATTTCATACTTACACCCATTAACAGTTATGCAAATATGGTCAATGTGCCCTAAATGCATGGAAAATGATGGGATATTCATGTAACTGATGAGATATAAAACTAGCTTTATTTCGAAATTCACTTATAATATGAATAAATTATTATAGATTGAAAATTGAATCAATGTTGTCTGCATCAAAGAACGTTATGAATAGATTTCCATGGAAAATTAGTAGGTTTGTGCGAGTATTTCAAAAACTGTTACTGCTGAAAAAATGATCCATTAATTGATCCTATAGTTGGTCTAAGGAGTATTCCTCAACAAACCATACAGATTTAATAATTATCACTTTGTTTCATTTATATGCCTCCATTACATGAAAGCGGGGAGTTTTTCAGAGAAACATTTTTTCAATTCCACAACTTTCTAATTTCATGTAATAAAAAGACCACAAGCATGTTCAGACACTAGTCCCTTTTTAAAAGTAAGTTCATTAGAAGGTCAAGGTCAGTGATGTAAACTATTTCAACATGATTTTGATTAGTTTACAAACTCAAAACCTATTACTGAAAGACAAATTAGATTTAGAAAATAACTAACCGGTAACCTATGGTTTTAGAGACTACGAAAACTTAGTATAATGAATGAGTTTGTGAAGTTAAATTTCTATGCTGTAAAATACTTTAAATTTGGGTAAACTTTATTTTGTGAATTTGTTCTGAATTGTCCTATTCAATT
The DNA here is from genome assembly GCA_029582155.1 of Panopea generosa. NCBI lineage: Eukaryota > Metazoa > Mollusca > Bivalvia > Adapedonta > Hiatellidae > Panopea > Panopea generosa. Next base: position 35,545,161 of record CM055907.1, read on the forward strand.
CATTCGCAAAATGTTGAATGCGCGATAGTAAAAAAGTGAAACTACTGGAAATGCATTATTTATTCTGATATTGTTAACGTTTGGACAGTAAACATGACTGTAATTTTATCGAAGCTTTGAATTCGCGAGGGTCGAAACAAGGGAATAATAGCAAAATAAAGTTTTCGCTAATAAGAAAATGTTTTACAGTAATGTAAGTAGTTTGTTGAAAACAGAGTAAAAGCTGAGCTAAACATAAAACTTTAACCGGACGGTGATGATTATGACAAAAACAGAGTAAAAGCTGAGCTAAACATAAAACTTTAACCAGACGGTGACGATTATGACAAAAACAGAGTAAAAGCTGAGTTAAATATAAAACTTTAACCGGACGGTGACGATTATGACAAAAACAGAGTGAAAGCTGAGCTAAACATAAAACTTTAACCTGACGGTGATGATTATGACAAAAACAGAGTAAAAGCTGAGTTAAATATAAAACTTTAACCGGACGGTGACGATTATGACAAAAACAGAGTAAAAGCTGAGCTAAACATAAAACTTTAACCTGACGGTGACGATTGTGACAAAAACAGAGTAAAAGCTGAGTTAAACATAAAACTTTAACCAGACGGTGACGATTGTGACAAAAACAGAGTGAAAGCTGAGCTAAACATAAAACTTTAACCTAACAGTGACGATTATGACAAAAACAGAGTAAAAGCTGAGTTAAACATAAAACTTTAACCGGACAGTGATGATTATGACAAAAACAGAGTGAAAGCTGAGCTAAACATAAAACTTTAACCAGACGGTGACGATTATGACAATGATAACAACCGCAACAATATTTATTTGTTGTTTTTTTTAAAAAAAACGAAACGAGATAGAAACACTTTAAACCTGTGTTGACATCTGGAACATCATAAACTGATCCATTTATTTCATAGTTTAAGAGCTTGAATCCAAATAATTCAGATTTATATGTCCTGTTGCTGTGTTATATAATCAGGATGTTTTAATTCTCCACAGCCTTGACCTTTAACCTGTGTGTGATATCATTTTGATGTGACAATCAAACAGTGTAAAACCAAATCAAAATCAAATCAGTGTAAAACTAGATAAAATGTTAAAATCTATTAAAAAAATTAAAATGTAATAAAAACATTACCTAATCATTAGGCCTGCAGTACACTGATCCTTTCTAATCCATGAATAAATGGCACCTATTTATCAGGTCACTGTTAATAGCCTAACTTTATATATAGCTCATTAATTCAATAATATTCTTTATACACTTATCAGTAAATTAACCATGTGCCATAGTAGGTCAACCCTAATACAATGTCAACGTTGACAGAGAGGCACAAGTTACTGTACAAACAATGTATATAACAATACAAGCTTTCCTTTCATAAAATTTGATTCGGTACACAAATATCTCAAACAATACGCACAATTGTATAAACTTTCCTTTCGTAAACTTTATGCCACGCGCAAGGATCGGAATAGTAGGGCGATAGGTTTTATCTACATGGATCAATAGTTCATTCATTACATGAACAGATAAAAACATTTAAGGAGACGTTCCTACTTATAACGTGCATACAATCGGGCGGGAGAAATTGTTTACACTTTTGTGGGTAAATAGTTCTGTAGTCCATGTTTATAAAAGAGCACATTAAATATTGATTGTATAATATTGCAATATATATTTATAGCAGAAAGCAAGTTTCTAAGGGGGGGGGGGGGGGGGGTTATGCTAGTATGCTAAAAGTGTAAGGTTTTGTATTTTGTAAAATACCATAAAAACACTATATAACGGCCCTAATGACACTAACCAATATATTATGATACCTGATCTAAAACATAATCCATTAAAATGACATGTAAGTCCATTTAAGTCTACATTGTAACTCTACTTTTATCACTAAATACATTTTTTTACACGTTAAAAAGAAAACAGAAAAAAAATATTGTTCTTGTCTCCTAAAACGGTCCCCCCTTTCTTAAAATGTAGCACCACCAGCGGCTTTTCATGGCGATTTGATGTTGCACATGAAGTGATTATAAAACATTCAATGTATTATTTTCCAGGTGCTTATGTTTGATATTAACTATTATTGACATAGCTAATCAATTAATTTTGTTATAAATATGCATTCAAACAGACAAAGTTTTTATGGAAAGGAAAACTTAATGGGTACAGTCTTAATATATAACAAAGGTAAGTCAATACAAAGCACAGGTAACTCAAGATATAACACTGGTTAGTCAATATATAAAACAGGTAACTCAATAAATAGCACTGGTCAGTCAATATATAACACAGGTAACTCAATATATAGCACAAGGAACTCAACATATAACACTGGTTAGTCAATATATAACACAGGTAACTCAACATATAGCACTGGTCAGTCAATATATAACACAGGTAACTCAATATATAGCACTGGTCAGTCAATATATAACACAGGTAACTCAATATATAACACAGGGAACTCAACATATAGCACTGGTTAGTCAATATAAAACACAGGTAACTCAATATATAACACAGGGAACTCAACATATAGCACTGGTCAGTCAATATATAACACAGGGAACTCTACATATAACACTGGTTAGTCAATATATAACACAGGTAACTCAACATATAGCACTGGTCAGTTAATATATAACACAGGTAACTCAATATATAGCACTGGTCAGTCAATATATAACACAGGGAACTCAACATATAGCACTGGTCAGTCAATATATAACACAGGTAACTCAATATATAGCACAGGGAACTCAACATATAGCACTGGCTAGTCAATATAAAACACAGGTAACTCAATATATAACACAGGGAACTCAACATATAGCACTGGTCAGTCAATATATAACACAGGTAACTCAATATAAAACACAGGTAACTTAATATATAACACAGTTAAATCAATACATAACACAGGTAAGTCAATATATAACACAGGTAAATCAATATATAATACATGTAAATCAAGATATAACACAGTCATGTCAGTCAATATAAAGCACAGGTAAGTCTATATATAACACATGTTTATCGATATATAGCACATGCCAGTCAATATATAACACAGATAAGTTAATATATAACACAGGTAACTTAATATATAACAGATGTAAGTCAATATATAACACTTGTAAATCAATATATAACACAGAGAAATCAATATATAGCAAACATAAATCAATATATAACACAGGTAAATCAATAAATAACAGTCATGTTAGTCAATATAAAGCACAGGTAAGTCAATATATAACATAGGTAAGTCCATATATAACACAGGTAAATCAATATATAACACATGTACAACAATATATAACACATATTAGTTAATATATAACACAGGTAAGTGATCATGAGACAGGTCCTGGCAATGACACGAGGAGATTTTAAAACATGAAAACAATAAAAGGCCCTTTAAAACTCCAATACTATAAAACAGCTATAATATCCAATTATTAATTGACTTAATTAATACCAAATATGGATGCATCAGTCTCCAGATGAATGTGGCCTAGATTTTCATATATAGACAGAACAATGATGACAAACCTTCCACTCAGTTACGTGTATGAAGTAAGTACAGACCTGAACATTTTCCAGACTAGGTATACTGTTTGTTACAAAATCTATAAATGCTAAAATTGTTCACAATAAACAGTAGATGCATCATCAAAACATAATCATGAGTCCAACTTGACCGAAAATAAACAGTTTATTATCTTTGAGCTCTTAAGGTCAACAGAGTTACTTCCCTTGGATCTGAGGGTTTTATACCTCCACATGTCATACCTTCACATGTCAATTATGGAGAACAAGCCTGCTGACAATGATTTTTATTACTTCCGTAACAAAAGCTGCTTTAGAGATCACAGCTACTATAAATAAATAAAAAGTCTTAAGTTACATCATTTGATGCAAAATTTTATATATAAAAAATATTTATAATTTATGCCATCCTCTTTCACAGCTGCAATTTTTGGGTTATTCTCTTTCACAGCTGCTTTGTTTTTGGCTATTCTCTTTCAGAAGGACCAAGATACATTTCTAAATGTTGAATTTTTGTTTAACATGAGATATAAACATAGCTGTATTTTGGAAATACTTTTTTTCTTAAAAAAAATGTTGGAAGCTAAAAAACACGACTCATGAGAAGAACAAAAAAATCTTTACATTTTAAATGTAGGAAGAATATCTTAAAACATAAATATGTATACACTGTATACCTACAAATATAAATAACTTACATTTGCCTTTTCTTCAAATTCCTCGAACTCTTTGATAAGTTCAGCCACATGTCTCACACTGTCCCCAATGTCCTTCCCCTTGCCCTCCAGCCAGTCCATATTCTTGTCTATGGTGTACTGAAACTGTAACCAGAACAACAGTATGGTAAAAATTGTAAACAAAGAATGAATTATGGCATGGTTCAGTTAAACAAGAGTTGTCAGAAGACAACAAAGCTTGCCTATGGGATAAAACTCACCACCCATGCAAAGACTGAGACTGGAGGCAAACACCAAAGCTTAATCGCAACTGAACGAAAAAGTTTAACCTGGGTGTCTACAGACGACGATGCCGGCGCCACTGACACAGGGGTCATGGCAATAGCTCTCCTGAACATTCATTCCGGTGAGCTAAAATAACCAAGTGTCACAACTGATGTCATATAGATAAGTTTTAGACTCAACATTCATATTTGAGGTTTTAGTCATATTCATTTTGACAGAAACACGACCCCGTTTCATAACCTTCGTAAGTCTTAAGACTTTCGTACAAACAAAACGTGACTACTAGGAGTTTGTCATTGCGCAATATTTTTGCAAATTTTAAATTATTTACAAGGCTAACTTCATAAAATAATGTAAGTGAAACACTAAACAAATTTCCTGGATTTTTATTCGCAACTTCAAACTTTACCATACAAAGTTTATAAACTTATGAACATGAGTGAAACGGGCCCCAGATTTAGCATATACCACACCGATGGACAATATAAATGAAATATGGGGCAAGATTGATGAGAAATAGCTTCAATTTTCTTTTATGTTATATATGTGTGTATATATATACACATATGTGAATGCATAATCTACATATTGGAGTATTCACACATTTATGATGTTAACAATTACTGTGTGTTCTTACCATTTTGAAGTCATCCTCGAACTGCCGTAGTTGTAATGACTGTTTCAATTTATTGTGGTGTTTGTCCCAGTACTCATCAAACTTGCGTCGCGTTTCCTCCAGCTGCACCAGCAATCTGCAGCAAGAAATAATACAATACGAAATAACATCCAAGTAGAGCAAGGAAAAGTCTTTAAGAATCTTCATGAGCATACAGTAGAGATGAAGATATTTCAAGCTGATCATAATATTTTCCCTGTTTTTGTCAAACCGAGGCTGAATCAAGGCTCCTACCAAACCAGTGATAATGGGGGTTGGAATCTTATATTTCAATTGTATAATCATAAGCGATTAATTTTTTTATATGCCATCAAGATTTATATATTTTTCTAAACATTGATATTACTGTCCTTTGAGAACAGCGAGATATATAAGCAGATACATATTATGAGTGCATGAATTTATCTCGACTAACTTTCATTACAACAGTTTAATAATAATTTACCTGTACAATTAGGTTATGACTTAACTCGACACCAAGCATGCTATTCATGGAAGCGCCAACTTTTACAAACCGTGTGAACCGGTGAATCAGTCTGTGTTTGCATTGCTTGGTTTTCCGTCAGTATATTGATCTTGACACAATTTCTAAATGCTTTAAACCTGCATGGTTCAATGCAATGATTATAAGTACCATCGTTCATCTCTGCAATGGTTACCAACAAATCCTTCAAATGAGCATTGTGTCATATTTTGTCACGTTTATAAAAATTGTGGTTAAATTATAAACTCCTGTGTGGTTCCAGGGTGCCAAATGAGTAAAGGCAAGAACAGGACAACTGCAGCTCATAACATGATGTACAAAGCAACATAGATATAAATTAGTATAAACTAAAAGCGACAAATTGAGCACTGGATAGAATTAGCTGAAACTCTGTAGTTAGTTTATAGTAATTTATTTTAGCTTGATTACGAAGGAAGCTCAGCGCTAATATGAACCGCACTCGAGTCTGTTTCCTGGGTGGAACCAGTTCTGAGTGTTGTTTTTTGAGAGGGATCGCAACTTTCAACAAATAACATCCGTTCCTTAAATAGCTATTTTTAAATTAAAAATACAAAACACAGGAGCAAGAGGAGAATAAACCATTTTCCAACAAGAGCAAATGGAGATTATAAAAGAGCAAAGGGAGATTATACCTTTCTACATCTAAAACGTGAGCAATTTGTACAAGAGGTGTTCGCTCGTGATCTCCCCTGATACAGGTCAACAGCGTTTGCCCATGAAAAGTGGATGACTCTAGGTCCTCTAGAAGCTCTTTTCGTTGTACTGAGTGCTCCTGAATCTGTCGATCAGTGCCGTCAACATCATTAGGTGTGCAAGTATTCTCTAATTTCTTGATGAGCGTAGTCAGTGCAATGGCGATTTTTTCTGTATTACTGCTGAACTTCTCAACAGCCTTTAAGTAAACAAATACTTCAAGTTAAAATTGTAGCAGGTTTATTTCTGTTCATAATATCAAACATACAATTGGATACAGTGTAAGTGCAACTAATATTCTATGCATTTTATTAGGTTTGAACAACAAAACAGGTAGTAGACTAAAATTGATATACTGGTAGTTTTTTAGGTATGTAATCCTACTAGAAACATTCCTTTAAGAAAATGCCATATTACTGTGTACATCACAAAGCTTGCCAATTTTATTTTTATTTATTTATTAATGCATTAGAATTAATCTTGACACAATCAGGTTATGATTCTAGTTCTTACTGGAAAGTTACCTTTTTTAAATTTAAGCTTTATTAAATGATTTTTGTTCATTTAAATCAGCTTCATAGTGGGTTTTTTTCAGAAGTTTTTATATTAGCATGAAATGTTATATTTCTATGTGGTTGTCCAAACATTGAGGAAGAATCAGCAGACATTTTGACAAGGACCCCATTTCACAAGCTGTTCATTATTTACAAACTAATCTTAGTGTAAATCATAAAAGTTATGAAAAAAGTCATGAAATTAATGAAGTGTTTCCTTAAAATGAACATAAGAACTTTTGTAAACCTTGTAAATAATGTTCCTTTTAACCCTTTACTCCATAGATAATTATGCATTTTCCCGCACCAATCACAGAAGGCCTTTGAAAACAGTGCAGGAAGAGTTCAGATTGCTCGTAACGAACAATCTGAACACTTCCTGCACTGTTTTCCACTGTCTGTTAATATAAACATAATTTAACCAATAATTCAAAAGCCTTCTATATTAGGTGTCCAAAGGCGTCTATATTAAAGGTGTCCAAAAGCGTCTATATAAAAGGTGTCCAAAGGCGTCTATATTAGAGGTGTCCAAAGGCATCTATATTAGAGGTGTCCAAAGGCGTCTATATTAGAGGTGTCCAAAGGCATCTATATTAGAGGTGTCCAAAGCCTTCTATATTAGAGGTGTCCAAAGGCGTCTATGTTAAGTAAAGGGTTAAAATTTCACAATAACTTTGTATTAATGAAACCTCTGAAGGCACTTCTTCCTTTTTCATATAGAAATCTTAGGCTAAAGATGATTAATGAATCGGACTCTAGAAATGTTGGAACTTACTGATCTGTTTTGTGTCCATTCATTGGCGTCAAACTCAAGCTGTCCTCCCATATCACTGGTAACACAGTTGGCATCCACATGCTCAAACATCTGTTCTGGTGTGTCCACGGAGATCACCTTCAAAACAATAATCACTAATATAGAAGCATACCGAAGCCATATCCAGGTCTTTCCACCGAGCCAATATCCATACATTACACAAATGTAGAAAACAAACCATTGTGCAGTAATACTGAACACTATATTTTGATTAGACAGAGTTTAATGTTAAATCATGATAAAATATATTCATTGCATTTCCTTAAAGGGAATTTATCTGTTATACAGGTTTACACAGGATGAAAATGGTCTTACCTTAGAAAGAGTCTGAATAATGATGCGATAGTCATTTCCCACTTAAAATTGCAACATATTTTGTGACATATTAAATGAGTCATGTAGTTTCATTTAGATTTCAATTTGATCCGTTATACAGGACCTATAGCTCCAATTCCTTGTTTACCTTGTAAAAATTGCTTCATCTTAGAGAGAATCCCAATGACGATGTGAAGGTTGTCAAGCAGTATGTAAGTGCTGTCTATTTTTAAATGGGGTTTTCGTTTCAAGTTTCCCACTCCAATTTAAATACTGGATTTATCACATTATGGTCGATTGGACATACTAATGGTAATAAGATGCTTTTTATCCATTTTAAAAACAATTTTATTTTTCAAGACAATTATAGCATTTTTTCCCCTGATATACTCCCTTTAATTCAAAGGTAGGCCATAATCTAATTTTAGCACTACATTTAGAAAGCTCCATGATACCTACATGTATTATAAATATCAAATCCTTCTAACACCAACCTAAACATTCTCCCTGTACTACAAAACACTAATTATATAATTTATATAATAATTCAGGTATATGTGGCTTGAATTTTTATTTTGGTTATAATTTCTAGGTTTAGATAGAAAATTCTGACCAAAGGTAAAGCATTTGTTGCATTAACAAAAACACATGAAATATTTGTTTTCTTGAAAACCTGTGTGATTTTTTAGGAATTTATTTTCTATATTTAACATTAGTTTCTTTTTTTTTTATAAAAGTCTAAGAACAATACAATAGTAAAATTATGAATGAAGAAAAGAATCTAACAATTAACGCATGTTTTTTTTTTTTTGTCATATTCTAACAACAAACCAAATAGTCTTTTATTAATGGTCTCAGACTTCTTTCCATTTTTTTTTAAGTAATAAGTAGTGAAACAACATTTCAAAGGTAAACACGACACGTGTGAAGTGCTGTGTGTTGAAATAACACCGTGAATGTCATAGCGTTATGCCACGGCGCATGGAGGGTAGGAAAAGCACATGTATGGGGTGTGGGATGACATTTCCATACCCTGGAGTAATCCAATTGTCCTGTATGCAAGAAACAAGGTATTAACCACAAAAATGTAAATGTAAAATGTAAATAACAGATCTGGTCTACATGAGATCTCAATCAGGACAGATTCCACTGTAACATCAAATGTATCAAAACATGTATTGTACTGATTCATGCACATGTCAACCTAAATTTTATAAAATTTAAAAGAATGCATCAGCACTTTTATGGCTATAAACACCTCTGACCATATTTAGTAAGTATCAGATGAAAATAACCATATTAGTGTTACACGTTAACAGACAGGTGACAGATAAATTACCATGCATATAAGTGCTAAAAAAGCCCTAAAGTTTTACCTTTGGCTGATAGAGCAAATATTGACATTCACTTACAGACGTGATGGCCAATATAGATATATAAATTGATACAGGTGAAGATCAATATATCTATATATAGACAAGATACCTTGTATTCTAGATCTTCCTTGAACTTTGACCTGTAGTCTGAGAATGCTCTCTGGAAGAAACCATGTGGCTGTAGAAGGAACACGACTTGTATGTGGGAAGGGAAGTAACCCTGAAATACAGAAAATCACATTCTTGGCTACTGGTGTGCTTTACAGTATGTAAAATATATCACTTAAAATAAGCATGTTAATTTATTGTAAACTCATTATAAAGTTTATGGCAAGGAAATAACCAGCTTGCAAAACTGAATGCATACAATTACTTGTTCCTGAATGATAATAAATTGTGAAGTTTTATGTTTAACAATATTTGTTTATTTTTAGCACCGATGACAATGTGGTATACCCGAATTACCCATTCCTCAATAATTGACTCGTGGCATACTGTTTGTAATGGGAAGAATAATAATTGTATACAGTTACTGTATTTTAATTATTATTTCGATATCTTCAAATATACAATGTAAGTATGTTCCATGGATATATATTTGAATGTGGACATTTGAATGTGGACAGATACACACTACCAAGTCAGGAACCAGCTGATAATCATATAAATGTGGACAGATGCACACACACACTGCAAACCAGGAACCAGCTGATGGTTATATAAATGTAGACAGATGCACACACACATTGCTATGCAAGGAACCAGCTGATGGTAAATCAGTGGGTCTACTTGTTTGTGTCCCCGATAGGTCTATCCCAACTTTTCCGACCAAAAGGTAGGTTACCCCTTCGGTTTCTCCAATTAAGTGTAGCATCATGACACCAAAACAGGGTCCAAAATTATTCAAAGTTCAGATAGCAAATGTTTATGAAAGACGAGGTTGACATGATGAAAAGTGACAATCAAACATTATGTATCAATAACCAACTGTTACTGTTATACAACTGCTGTTACGATAACTACTGAAAGCTTCACAGCGATATATAAATTCAATGTGCAAATTTTAAATGGTACATATACTACAGAGCACCAGTTGACACCATTTCACTTCTTACCCAAAATGTGTCATGCTGTTTCATTCTGGCCATGCAGTATATTCTGAATCGTTGTGCATACATCTGATCCGACTCGATCAAATGCAACAGGGAAGAATTTGATATACCTAGGCGTACTGAGAGATTCATTGGAACATACAAATAAAAAGACCCAGTAAAACTTACAGAAAACCTCATCAGTATAGTCTTGACAGATCCCCAGCCACTTTGTCTTCGGTCAACAAGCAACACAAATCCCATCTGTGTCTCGTGTAGCCTGAAATACATGTATAATTTACACTAAAATACATTACATTGTATATATAATTTACATTAAAATACATTACATTGTATATATAATTTACACTAAAATACATTACATTGTGTATATAATTTACACTAAAATACATTACATTGTATATATAATTTACACTAAAATACATTACATTATAGATACAATATACAGAAAATAACTTTCATTCATATACAATTTACAATAAAAACATCTTACATTGTATTATACAATCTATACTAAAAATACATTAGATTATATATATTGGGTTGAAATGTGTACAAAGTTTCATGAAATTATCTTGAACAGTTTTTAAGAGTTTATAATTTTGACTATTTATTTCAATAGTTACATAAAATATATTGAAAACGAAAACTCTCTTATACCAAATGGTACTATTAAATAACTAGGTTGACATGTGTACAAAGTTTTTAGCAGTTAGCTTGAGTGGTTTTGGAAACAGTGATTTTTGTCATATTGGCTATTTGTTTCCATAGTAACAGAAACATATAATGAAAATGAAAAATCCCTCATAGCAAAAGGCACTACCACACAACTAGGTTGATATGTGTACAAAGTTTCATTAAGTTACATTGAACAGTTTTGGAATTGTGCTCTGGATATGGTGTATTGTAATTTTGACTGTTTGTTTCGATGGTAACATAACAAATATTGAAAATGAAAATTCCCTCAAAGGCACTATTACACCTCTAGGCTGACATTGGTAAGAAGTTGCATAAAGTTATCTTGAATAGTTTTGCATTTGTGCTGTGAAAATGCTTTCAGAAGCATGCACAGTTCTCAATTTAATATAACATGCGATAAAAATACGATACAATATTTACCGTATATTCCCTTATAAACGCCCCCACCCCCCACCCCCCACCTATTTACCTGGAAAATTAAAAAATAAAACGTATATGCGATTTGAGTGCGTATTCGCCCATCTTTCCCTGATCGATTATTTTATTACACAGACAACAATTAGCGAAGTGTTTATTACCTTTGGACTCTTTAACCCATTGTTTATATCTCGGGTGACCACTTAACCACTTTTGGTTGAACAAATACTTCCCCATATTTGCTGTTTAATACTAGTAAAAATGCCGTCTGCCGATTAAAACATAACAAAACGTCAGAAAATGTGGTTAGTCTGTGTACGCTGAAAGCTCATTGTTCCACGTTGAAAAGAGCAAGCGTCCAAGTGATTTAAAGTGAACACTGACCATAAATTCGGATATTCCAGTACGCAGACTAGTAATTTCATACAGATTTTCAGCTTTTTTTCATCCGATGTCGATTATTTCATTCACTGTAAAATAATTCTGAACCACTTTTTCGGGGATTTAAACCGGATTTAAGTTTTTTTTCTACAGTTTTATTGGTTTTATTCTATTTTTAACTGTTGTTAAATTTGCTTTTTTTATCTTTTATAAATGCCCCCACCTTGTAAAATGTAACGCCCCCGCGGGCGTTAATAAGGGAATATACAGTAAGCATTTTATTTTAATAATAAACTGAGCATGCAATTTTAAATGTTTTCTTTTTTTTTATATGAAAATGAAGATAAATTCACAATTGAGAAGTAAGAAACTTATTAAAATAAAATATTAGTCAATCATAGTAAAGATAAAATACTCAATTATTGAAAATAATTTTAAATAAAATGAATAATTTAGAGATTCAAATACCGTCTAAAATATGCTTTATTAGTGCTTAACTTTTAGACTATGAGTTTGTCAGCCAGTTGATATAAATTGTCCACAACAGAGAAACATGCGTATTGTAGACCTGGGGGAAAAAACATTAAACTTACGCTGGGATACTACAGAGGTAGTTGACAACCTTTTTATACTCATCATCCGATGGTTCTGGCAGGTTAGGCCTGTCAGGGAAAGTCATGATGGGAGCTCCATTCTTCGCTTTGGCACCTGTCACAAGAAGTGTAGGAATTAATGTTTACAAACCATGGGTCAGATTTTTATCTAAGGCTATGCATTATGCACATTCAACACCAATATATTTACATGATAAGATTTCTGTACATTGAACAACTCAAATAATGAAGTTTTACATGAAATGCAGGTGCCCAGTTACTACCTGCCTCCTACATATTTATATATAGTGTTGAAAGATTATTTTTTTACTGGATCCTAATCTTTTGCATATCAATTATTGCATGAAACCCTTTATAATTCCTGTAAAATAGAACCAACAATGAGCATACATCTGCACACAAAATATTTAATATATTTTTAGACAATTGGGAACCATTAATTTACCTAAAATTGCGTTGAAAAGGGAGCAATACTCCTCAAAAAATGTAATGGATTTAACAAACATCAAGCTTCACCTGTATTTTACAACTATACAGCTAAAAACTAACAATTGATTAAATGCATAGACCATTTCAGATGTAATTGATTATCGAACATTATTATTCTCAACCATTAAATTAAGTTGAAAATGGCCAATAACTCCTGTAAAATTTGACCGACATTGACTAATTGGTTGAGTTTATATTAACTGTGAAGTAAGCTCAGAGCTTATATAAATGGCTCTCAAGTCTGTTTACTGGGTAGCCTAAGTACTGAGCTTTTATATATATATAATAATAGATATCCTTTTGGCAACACAGGGAAAGTGAATATAAATTGGCATGATATATTCGGGAAATAATGTTTTTAACCAATTTTAAAACTTTGAAAAGTCCTAATATAATATTCCCTTTCAATACTAACACTGTTGGGACTATGTGCCTGCTGTAATACAGGAATCAAACAGCTATACTATTGTATTGTAACACTACCCCCTCTCTCAAGAGGGTCGTATCAAATAAAAAATCCCCTTTCTATCTGTCTATACAAGTGAAACAGACCATGTGTATATAGTGACTATTGATTCTCCAGTAAAAACACCAGGCACTGTGCAGTCCTGATAATTCATATGTTGATGTTGATCTGTCTCTAATAACCAGGTGCATATTTCATGCATGAAATCGCTATAAAGCATTGTGTACTCAGTAACAACAGCGCAATAGTGTCATCTCAACTTTTGTTTTGTTTTTCAAAACATTTCAGGCTATATAACTATGGCAAATCCAGTTTTATTGGCAGAAAAAGACTTCAGAATGCATCTGAGTAGAACCTTCATCCTTCTGCAAGTCACTGGCAAACGTTCTCACGTAAAGTTTTTGGAGCAAACGGGACTCGAATCTATGACCTAAGTCGTGAGGGGTAAGTGATCTTGAGATGATACCTTAACTATACCACTCTACCTGTGACAGAGAACCCTGCATGAATAAGTATTTAGATGTTTAGTACTACGCCTTGCTTATCAAGTTATAGTTTCAAATATTTGTGGAAATTCTTCAGTTAAAAGTCAGTTGAAGGTCAGTTGTTAGATAAAGGTTAAATGGTATGTGAAGGTCAGATGTTAGATGAAGGCGAAATAGTGTGTGAAGGTCAGTTGTAAGATAAAGGTAAAATAGTGTGTGAAGGTCAGTTGTAAGATAAAGGTATAATAATGTGTGAAGGTCAGTTGTTAGATAAAAAGTTAATGGTGTGTGAAGGTCAGTTATTACATAAAGGTTAATTGGTATGTGAAGGTCAGTTGTTAGATGAAGGTTAATGGTGTGTGAAGGTCAGTTGTTAGATAAAGGTTAATGGTGTGTGAAGGTCAGTTGTTAGATGAAGATAAAATGGCATGTGAAGGTCAGTTGTTAGATAAAGGTTAATGGTATGTGAAGGTCAGTTGTTAGATGAAGGTTAATGGTGTGTGAAGGTCAGTTGTTACATAAAGGTTAATTGGTATGTTAAGGTCAGTTGTTAGATAAAGGTAAAATGGTATGTGAAGGTCAGTTGTTAGATAGAGGTTCATGGTGTGTGAAGGTCAGTTGTTAGATAAAGGTAAAATAGTGTGTGAAGGTCAGTTGTTAGATAAAGGTATAATAATGTGTGAAGGTCAGTTGTTTGATAAACATTAATGGTGTGTGAAGGTCAGTTGTTACATAAAGGTTAAATGGTATGTGAAGGTCAGTTGTTAGATAAAAGTTAATGGTGTGTGAAGGTCAGATGTTAGATAAAGGTTAATTGGTATGTAAAGTTCAGTTGTTAGATGAAGGTAAAATGGTATGTGAAAGTCAGATGTTAGATAAAGGTTAATGGTGTGTGAAGGTCAGTTGTTAGATAAAAATTAATGGTGTGTGAAGGTCAGTTGTTACATAAAGGTTAATTGGTATGTGAAGGTCAGTAGTTAGATGAAGGTTAATGGTGTGTGAAAGTCAGTTGTTAGATAAAGGTTAATGGTGTGTGAAGGTCAGTTGTTAGATGAAGGTAAAATGGCATGTGAAGGTCAGTTGTTAGATAAAGGTTAATGGTATGTGAAGGTCAGTTGTCAGATGAAGGTTAATGGTGTGTGAAGGTCAGTTGTTATATAAAGGTTAATTGGTATGTGAAGGTAAGTTGTTAGATGAAGGTAAAATGGTATGTGAAGGTCAGTTGTTAGATAAAGGTAAATGGTATGTGAAGGTCAGTTGTTAGATGAAGGTTAATGGTGTGTGAAGGTCAGTTGTTAGATAAAGGTTAATGGTGTGTGAAGGTCAGTTGTTAGATGAAGGTAAAATGGTATGTGAAGGTCAGTTGTTAGATAAAGGTAAATGGTATGTGAAGGTCAGTTGTTAGATAAAGGTTAATGGTGTGTGAAGGTCAGTTGTTACATAAAGTTAATGGTGTGTGAAGGTCTGTTGTTAGATAAAGATTAATGGTGTGTAAAGGTCAGCTGTTAGATAAAGATTAATGGTGTGTGATTGTCAGTTGTTAGATAAAGGTTAATGGTGTGTGAATGTCAGTTGTTAGATAAAGGATAAAAGGTATGTGGAGGTCAGATATTAAATGAAGTTAAATGGTATGTGAAGGTCAGTTGTTAGATAAAGGTTAAAAGGTATGTAGAGGTCAGATGTTAGATGAGGGTTAAATGATATGTGAAGGTCAGTTGTAAGATAAAGGTTAAAAGGTATGTGGAGGTCAGATGTTAGATGAGGGTTAAATGGTATGTGAAGGTCAGTTGTTAGATAAAGGTCAAAAGGTATGTGGAGGTCAGATGTTAGATGAAGGTTAAAAGGTATGTGGAGGTCAGATGTTAGATGAGGGTTAAATGGTATGTGAAGGTCAGTTGTTAAATAAAGGTTAAAAGGTTAGTGGAGGTCAGATGTTAGATGAGGGTTAAATGGTATGTGAAGGTCAGTTGTTAGATTAAGGTTAAAAGGTATGTGGAGGTCAGATGTTAGATGAAGGTTAAATGGTATGTGAAGGTCAGATGTTAGATTAATATATACACACTTTATAAAGCTACTGGTATTGTTATGTAGATATAACATGTATATTCAGTTATCAATTATTACATAAATGGATAATAGCATATAAGTGGCTAATTATTCACAGAGAGTGTTATGGATACAGTGTTTGCTGGAAACCTTTAATATGGTTAGCAGGACTGCCATGGTTAAAATAAATAGAAAGTTTTGTTATTTACCAGATACATAGGCATATTTGGTCTGAAGTAGCTTGGCCACATCAAGGACGCTGTATGGACACGTCTCCATACCCATACCATCTCCTGCAATATACAAGTGCAATATGTATGTACAATGTACAAGTACAATATTATGGTGCAGTATAAAGGTACAATATATATGTAAAATATACAAGTACAGTATTATGGTGCAGTATAAAAATACAATTATATATGTACAATGTACAAGTACAATATATATGTACAATATACAAGTACAATATATATGTACAATATACAAGTACAATATATATGTACAATATACAAGTACAACATATATGTACAGTATACAAGTACAATATATATATATAATATACAAGTACAATATATATGTACAGTATACAAGTACACTATATATGTGCAATATACAACTACAGTATTATGTATATATAGGTACAATATATAATATCAGGTACAATTATATGTAGGTAGAATATATAATATCAGGTACAATTATATATAGGTACAATATATAATATCAGGTACAATAATATATAGGTACAATATATAATATCAGGTACAAATATATGTAGGTACAATATATAATATCAGGGACAATTATATGTAGTTACAATATATAGGTACAATATAAAGTATCAGGTACATTTATAAAACATCTGATGCGAATTACATTCCATTAAATTATATACTGTATTGTTCCTAATAAATGCCCCGAATGTGTAATGTTCCTTATAAATGCCCCGAGTGTGTAATGTTCCTAATAAATGCCCCAAGTGTGTAACATTATGTTGGAAAAGGGTGGGGGTCATTTAATGTTGGAACATTCCCCCACCTCAATTTCACATAATCCAAGTTTAAGATAAAATGCACTAAACCTATGGGGAAGAGAGAAAGGGCTCTTTTATTAGAGGTGGAGTGTTTTATTAGGATCACTATAGTACATAATGCTGAATGTGTTAGTAATCTTAAAACAAATATTGCAATAATAATCTATGACAATTGTTTATTTTGAATGTTTATTTTTGAATTGGGTTTAATGCCATTTTCAACACATTTCAGATTATATATGAATATGGCATATCCAGCTATATTGGTGGAGGAAGACCTCAGACTGAGTAGAACCACCATCTTTCTGCAAGTAACTGGAAAACATTCTCACACAGTTGTGGAGCGAGCAGGACTCGAACCTACAACTGCAAGGTAAGCGATCTTGAGATGGCACCTTTAACCACTCAGCCACAAGGACCCTCTTGGCATTTTAAATATAATGATAGTTATGACATTGCATAACATTTTGTCTACAAACTAGATTGTAACAATAATTTACTTCATTTACTTACTTCTCCATAGTAAAAGGCAACTTCAGATTTATGTGGCATTATATCTGACACTATTTAGGTTACCAAATAACAAAACAGAATTAGTATTTGACTCATGATCAGCTATTATTTATTAGTTTTTTGTGATTATCTTATTTCTTTACATAAATACACAATGAGAATCATCTAACAGTGCATCCATTTAAGAATGAAAATTGTCTAAATAACTAAAGTTGAATTTACATGTACTATTTTTCAAACATCAATTTCATGATTAAAATTTTCAAATCACCTGAAATGGACAAGGTCCACGAGTCACCCTGGCCATCACTGTCAAATGAACTTATCACCCTTAATAGTGCAGACTTATATGATATTGAAGACTCGCGGAATGAATCTTTTAACATTTTTTGGTAGCATATATCCTTGTTCTTGTGATATCTTCTTAAAATGTCCCAGAACGAAGATTTCATGTTAGATTTTACACTTTTATACCTACAAACTTTCTGTTTTTGTAAGTCCATCACACCTACATATCAGGTCAGTTTATCTGAAGGCAGGCAGTCACAGTTACATGCATAATGTCGCACACATCATAGAATTACTATGCGTTATGATATGTTCTGTAAAGGACTATTCCTTGTAGTCTCTTATAATTATTTTCTGAACTTGAAGTATTTTTTATCTCTTTTAGCTCTACAGAATGACTGTGATTTATGGATAATAATACAAAGGAAAATTAACTCCTCAAATGTTGTTCATGCAGGTCAATAACAGCAATTGCAAACATTATAGACTACATCACAGATGTTTGTCCCTAAATCACTAACATCCTAACCAAATATGAATCCAAAGGGCACGAATGCATCAACTATAATGCTTATTCAAAACAAGGTTTCAGACGCACGAACCTGCATACACATGCACACACATACACAGGCAAAGAGAGGTGGATGGATAGTGGCAGCTATATGCTCGCCGGTTAGGGAACAAAACAAGGATGAGTCTACATTATAGTAATTTAGATAGTTGAGTGTTTATTTTATTACTGGCATAGACTGCATTAAGCCAATTCAACAGTTGCCAATTTATGATATATGAAATTCACTTTATCAATAATCTCTTTTTCTTTCCAACAGTTCTGGCAACTTAAAATTGTATGAATGACAACAGGTCTTATACCACTTCAGATTAGCTGCATCCTACATTATATTTCTCCCCTGGGAACCATATATCCCAGACCATGGAGCCTGTTTTATGCCTGGTTTGTCATATGTAGGCATCACCATTGGCATAATTATGATCTAGCAATTAACATTACAGAATGTCTCGCGGCCTGCAGAACTGGCTAAGTAGTATACCTCAGTTCAACAGAAATTATCACAGAATGTTGCTTGGCATGCAGAATTGGCTAAGCAGTATAGCTCAGTTCAACAGAAATTATCACAGAATGTTGCTTGGCGTGCAGAACTGGCTAAGCAGTATACCTCAGTTCAAAAGAAATTATTACAGAATGTTGCTTTGCATGCAGAACTGGCTAAGCAGTATACCTCAGTTCAACAGAAATTATTACAGAATGCCTCTCGCCATGCAGAACTGGCTAAGCAGTATACCTCAGTTCAAAAGAAATTATTACAGAATGTTGCTTGGTGAGCAGAACTGGCTAAGCAGTATACCTCAGTACAACAGAAATTATTACAGAATGCCTCTCGCCATGCAGAACTGGCTAAGCAGTATACCTCAGTTCAACAGAAATTATTACAGAATGGTGCTTGGCGTGCAGAACTGGCTATGCAGTATACCTCAGTTTAACAGAAATTGTTACAGAATGTTGCTTGGCGTGCAGAACTGGCTAAGCAGTATACCTCAGTTCAACAAAAATTATTACAGAATGTTGCTTGGTGTGCAGAACTGGCTAAGCAGTACACATCAGTTCAACAGAAATTATTACAGAATGCCTCTTGGCATGCAGAACTGGCTAAGCAGTACACCTCAGTTAAACAGAAATTATTACAGAATGTTGCTTGGTTTGCAGAACTGGCTAAGCAGTATACCTCAGTTCAACAGAAATTATTACATAATGTTGCTTGACGTGCAGAACTGGCTAAGCAGTATACCTCAGTTCAACAGAAATTATTACAGAATGCCTCTTGTCATGCAAAACTGGCTAAGCAGTATACCTCAGTTCAACAGAAATTATTACAGAATGTTGCTTGGTGTGCGGAACTGGCTAAGCAGTATACCTCAGTTCAACAGAAATTATAACAGAATGTTGCTTGGTATGCAGAACTGGCTAAGCAGTATACCTCAGTTCAACAGAAATTATATAGAATGTTGCTTGGCGTGCAGAACTGGCTAAGCAGTATACCTCAGTTTAACAGAAATTATTACAGAAAGTTGCTTGACGTGCAGAACTGGCTAAGCAGTATACCTCAGTTCAACAAAAATTATTACAGAATGTTGCTTGGCGTGCAGAACTGGCTAAGCAGTATACCTCAGTTCAACAGAAATTATTACAGAAAGTTGCTTGACGTGCAGAACTGGCTAAGCAGTATACCTCAGTTCAACAGAAATTATTACAGAATGTTGCTTGGCATGCATACCTCAGTTCAAAAGAAATTAAAACAGAATGTGGCTCGGCGTGCAGAACTGGCTAAGCAGTATACCTCAGTTCAACAGAAATTATTGCAAAATGTTAATCGGCATGCAGAACTGGCTAAGCAGTATACCTCAGTTTAACAGAAATTATTACAGAATGCCTCTCAGTGTGTAGAACTGGCTAAGCAGTATACCTCAGTTCAACAGACATTATTACAGAATGTTGCTTGGTGTGCAGAACTGGCTAAGCAGTATAGCTCAGTTCAACAGAAGTTACAAAATGCCGCTTAGCGTGCAGAACTTGCTAAGCAGTATACCTCAGTTCAACAGAAATTACAAAATGCCGCTTGGCATGCAGAACTGGCTAAGCAGTATACCTCAGTTCAACAGAAATTATTACAGAATGTTGCTTGGCGTGTAGAACTGGCTAAGCAGTATACTTCAGTTCAACAAAAATTATTACAGAATGTCGCTCAGTGTGCAGAACTGGCTAAGCAGTATACCTCAGTTCAACAGAAATTATAACAGAATGTTGCTTGGCATGCAGAACTGGCTAAGCAGTATACCTCAGTTCAACAGAAATTATTACAGAATGTTGCTTGGCATGCAGAACTGGCTAAGCAGTATACCTCAGTTCAACAGAAATTATTACAGAATGTTGCTTGGCATGCAGAACTGGCTAAGCAGTGTACCTCAGTTCAACAGAAATTATTACAAAATGTCGATCGGTGTGTATAACTGGCTAAGCAGTATACCTCAGTTCAACAGACATTATTACAGAATGCATCTCGGTGTGTATAACTGGCTAAGCAGTATACCTCAGTTCAACAGACATTATTACAGAATGTTGCTTGGCATGCAGAACTGGCTAAGCAGTGTACCTCAGTTCAACAGAAATTATTACAAAATGTCGATCGGTGTGTATAACTGGCTAAGCAGTATATCTCAGTTCAACAGACATTATTACAGAATGCATCTCGGTGTGTATAACTGGCTAAGCAGTATACCTCAGTTCAACAGACATTATTACAGAATGTTGCTTGGTGTGCAGAACTGGCTAAGCAGTATACCTCAGTTCAACAGAAATTATAACAGAATGTCGCTCAGTGTGCAGAACTGGCTAAGCCGTATACCTCAGTTTAAAAGAAATTATTACAGAATGTTGCTTGGTGTGCAGAACTGGCTAAGCAGTATACCTCAGTTTAACAGAAATTATTACAGAATGTTGCTTGGTGTGCAGAAGTGGCTAAGCAGTATACCTCAGTTCAACAGAAATTATTCTCAACTATAACGAGAGTTCATGCTCCTTTCTGACATATTTTTGAATGGTCAACACATTAAAGGTTATACATTACAGCTAGTTTTATTGATGGAGGCCAAGATCTTGGATTCATGAACATGAATGTGTGTAGAACCATTCCACAAGTATCTTAACAATTTCTTACATACAGTTCTTGAACCAAGCCACGCTTGAACCCACGGCCTTAGTGGTGAGAGGTAAGTGATCTTGAGACAGTGCCTCAGGACACTAAGTCATCTCCTCACTGTGAGAATTATCTTAAATGTTATTGTTTGTGTTCAAATCTGGATAGTTCTAGGACTGGTGATCAATGAGGCTGATAGAAAACTGACAATAGCACCAAGTAAAGTTGATGTGCACACCCAAGTCTTTATAACGATCATTCACAGCAAGTTTTGTCAAAACAAGATCGTTTATTGTTGAGAAGCATGGGCAAGATTTTTTATTCAGAAAATTCAAAGGGCAATCACTTGACCAAAAATCACTAAACTGGAAAGCAAAAGCGATATACAAAACCAAGCTTCATGCTGATCATATTCCAAGGAAGATGCAGTAAATTCCATCTGATATGGATCAAAAGAAGATTTATGGCGCAGACAAGATTCTTCATTCTTACAAAAAAAAGGGCCTTAAGTGATGACCAAAGATCATCCAACAGGAATGCAAAAGAGACATGAACATCCAGATTTCATTCTGATCCTTTCCAGCAAGTTTCATTGAAATGCAAGTGTTTGTTCAAGAGAACCAAGGACAAGATTATAATTCTGAAAAAGCAAAGAACCTTAACTGAGTCAGTGGCATAGCTGCCATTTCGCCACAATGCCCAGGCTTGCAGATATTTTTGCAAATGCATTGTTATATCACCTAGAAATGTCCCAAGAACACAGGAAATGTATTCTTTTTTTTCTGATGGGGCATGCCCCCAACCCCCCCTAGAACCTGCTGGGTTTGCACATTATTTTAGGGGCAGTTGATATGCACAACTAAAACTCAAATTGATCCTTCGAAGCAAAGTTTTACTAAATCAAACCACAGAGGAGTTCTGCAGACAAGATTCTGTGACAGACGGACACATGCCTGCACATACTGAACCTTAAGTGGTACTTCCATTGTTTTATAACAAAACAAAGATCACTTAAGGAACAAAAGACTAACACGGTTTTCTAACAGTAATCCATTGTTTTATTTTGTCTTGGGCCACACCTCCTACCCCCTAACTTACTGACTGTGCATGTGGACACATGGACAGACAGAAAGCACTGTAAGTAACAAATTCAGTATCCAAGTGAAGGGGAATCACAGTTAATACAGATGATACCAAGTTTCATTATAACAGAAACACAACCAAATGTAGCTATAGATGGAGAATTATCAAATATACAACTAACCCAGGATATCAGGAAGGTGCCTGCTTGAGACAGTATTTTATTTAGCACTGTTACATTGGAATATAATACGGTATAGTCATTACGTTATGATACCCCACCCAGTCACATTATACTGACACGGGGCTGACCAGACATATATGCAAGTACACTTCTAGTAGCAGTTTTAGTATGACTTAAACTGCGATCTTTAGAATGAGAGACTGACACTCTTCCACTAGACTACTCCTGTGGTTAGAAAAAAAAAGAGAAACAAATAAATATGGTGTAACAGAGAATTATGGAAACAGATGTGTAAATAATTTATTCTTTTAAAATCATGGAGCAATAACTGAATAAATAAGAAATTCTGCAACTTTAAATGAATTAATTTATGTTCCACAACTTCAAAGATGAAGATCATCACCAGAAAAGAGAACTGTGAGAGACTACAAGTTCAAGATTGAGTCCAGTCAAATGTATAACTCAGCCTTGGTCCAATTTACAGTATATTTATCTTATAAGCACACAAAAATGACACATATATCCTGAATAATGATAATTCCATCACTAAAACTTTACACTATAATAAAATAATAATAATATATATGACTGTTCCACTATATAACAGATGTCATTTAGTAGCTGTAATAATTGTATATATATATATATATATATACTGTATTTAATTATAAGCGTCTAGTTCAATACAATCCACACAACTACTTGTTAGGAAACAGTAACACTACGCGCAAACAGACTGACATACAATCTCCAATAATCCTCACACCAAACAAAACAATTTCACATATGACAATATCAGTAAAACAAAAATGGTTGTTTTGCAGCAGGCAATTTAATATTGTAATCTGAATATATACAGGGCGACAGCTGGGGATGTCGACGCCTGCCAGGTATACGCAGGTAACTACAGCTAGGTGCATGCATGTCATATATACATATATGATAAAATCTGTAATAATTCCATATCTTTAACATATTTCATGAGACAAGTTCAGTAAGTTATTACCTCCTCTTTTTCTTTTTTAATTGGGTTTATTGCCATTTCCAACAAATTTGAGGTTATATATGGCACATTCAGTGTTATTGGTGGAGGAAGACATCAGAATGAATCTGAGTAGAGCCACCATCCTTCTGCAAATCACAGGTTTACTTTCTCACATAAAGTTTTTGGAGCCAGCAGGACTCAAATCTATGAACTTAACGATCAGAGGCATGTGATCTTGAGACAGCACCAGAAAATAAACCACTCAGCCATGGAGGACCTGCTCCCCTCTTGTCATGTCGGACTATAACTAATGTTTAGAAATCTTTTTACGTATAAAACAAGGTTAATGAACTGACTATTAAACTGATGAAATCCTCAATTTTTTCATGCACTGTTTAGAACTTAAACTGTTGTTCAATATTAAGCTCAGAGGATAAAAATGTCCATTGTTCAATGTTAAGACTGAGATTAAAAATAAATAAACATTAGAGTGTTTGTTTCAGACTGAGATTAAAAATAACCTCTGTCTAAGGTTGAATGATGTAATGAACAATCATCATATCTGCAGTTTTACATTAATTATTGATTTACATTATATATCTGCAGTATTACATTAATCATTGATTGACATTATATCTGCAGTATTACATTAATCATCAATCTACATTATATATGCAGTATTATATTATGCATGGACTTGCATTATATCTGCAGCATTAAATACATTATATCTGCAGTATCATATTTATCATTGATTTACATTATATCTGCAGTATTACATTAATCATAGATTTACATTATATCTGCAACATTACTTTATACATTGATAAACATTACATCTGCAGCATTACTTTATACATGGATTTACATTACATATGCAGCATTACTTTATACATTGATTTACAGTACATCATTCTGCAGCATTACTTTATACATCAATTTACATTACATCTGCAGCATTACTTTATACATGGATTTACATACTATCTGCAGCATTACTTAATACATTGATTTACATTGCATCTGCAGCATTATGTTTTATTTTTATTTACATTATATCTGCAGCATTTCATTATACATTGGTTTACATTTCATCTGACATATTATATTTTACATTGATTTACATAACATCTCCAGCACTACTTGATACATCAATTTACATTATATCTGCACCATGACTCGATACATCAATTTACATTATATCTGCACCATAACTCAATACATCAGTTTACATTATATCTGCAGCATAACTTAATACATCAGTTTACATTATATCTGCAGCATTACTTGATACAATTTACATTATATCTGCACCATCACTTGATACATCAATTTACATTATATCTGCAGCATAACTTGATACATCAATTAACATTATATCTGCAGCATTACTCGATACATCAATTTACATTATATCTGCACCATGACTCGATACATCAATTTACATTATATCTGCACCATGACTCGATACATCAATTCACATTATATCTGCACCATGACGCGATACATCAATTCACATTATATCTGCACCATTACTCGATACATCAGTTTTCATTATATCTGCAGCATTACTCGATACATCAATTCACATTATATCTGCACCATGACTCAATACATCAGTTTACATTATACCTACACAATTACTCGATACATCAGTTTACATTATATCTGAACCATGACTCGATACATCAGTTTTCATTATATCTGCAGCATAACTCGATACATCAATTTACATTATATCTGCACCATTACATGATACATCAATTTACATTATATCTGCACCATTACTTGATACAATTTACATTATATCTGCACCATCACTTGATACATCAGTTTACATTATATCTGCAGCATTACTTGATACATCAATTTACATTATATCTGCAGCATTACTCGATACATCAATTAACATTATATCTGCAGCATTACTCGATACATCAATTTACATTATATCTGCACCATTACTCGATACATCAATTCACATTATATCTGCACCATGACTCGATACATCAATTCACATTATATCTGCACCATGACTCATTACATCAATTAAAATTATATCTGCAGCATTACTTGATACATCAATTTACATTATATCTGCAGCATTACTTGATACATCAATTAACATTATATCTGCAGCATTACTCGATACATCAATTTACATTATATCTGCACCATTACTCGATACATCATTTCACATTATATCTGCACCATGACTCGATACATCAATTCACATTATATCTGCACCATGACTCATTACATCAATTCACATTATATCTGCAGCATTACTCGATACATCAATTTACATTATATCTGCACCATTACTCGATACATCAATTCACATTATATCTGCACCATGACTCGATACATCAATTCACATTATATCTGCACCATGACTCATTACATCAATTCACATTATATCTGCAGCATTACTCGATACATCAATTCACATTATATCTACACCATGACTCGATACATCAATTCACATTATATCTGCACCATTACTCGATACATCAATTTACATTATATCTGCAGCATTACTCGATACATCAGTTTACATTATACCTGCACAATTACTCGATACATCAGTTTACATTATATCTGCACCATGTCTTGATACATCAGTTTTCATTATATCTGCAGCATTACTTGATACATCAATTTACATTATATCTGCACCATTACTCGATACATCAATTTACATTATATCTGCACCATGATTCGATACATCAATTTACATTATATCTGCTCCATGACTCGATACATCAGTTTACATTATATCTGCACCCTTACTTGATACATCAGTTTACATTATATCTGCACCATGACTCGATACATCAGTTTACATTATATCTGCACCATTACATGATACATCAGTTTACATGATATCTGCAGCATTATTTGATACATCAGTTTACATTATATCTGCAGCATTACATGATACATCAGTTTACATTATATCTGCAGCATTATTTGATACATCAGTTTACATTATATCTGCAACATTATTTGATACATCTGTTTACATTATATCTGCAGCATTATTTGATACATCAGTTTACATTATATCTGCAGCATTACATGATACACCAGTTTACATTATACCTGCAGCATTATTTGATACATCAATTTACATTATATCTGCAACATTATTTGATACATCAGTTTACATTATATCTGCAGCATTACATGATACATCAGTTTACATTATATCTGCAGCATTATTTGATATATCAATTTACATTATATGCAGCATTATTTGATACATCAATTTACATTATACCTGCAGCATTATTTGATACATCAATTTACATTATACCTGCAGCATTATTTGATACATCAATTTACATTATATCTGCAACATTATTTGATACATCAATTTACATTATATCTGCAACATTATTTGATACATCAATTTACATTATATGCAGCTCTGAATTATGCATGGAGCATTACATTATAGATTTGTATCCATACATGGACTGCACTGAGTTTGCAGTTTTAACTTAAAGGGGCATGGATACCATGTCAACAACCATGAAATGAAAAGTGTAAAAGAACTCATGGTTCAAACCAGCCCCATACAATAATATATATAATTTATATGTAAGTTGTGCAATACGGTCTATACCTATTTCTCATAGCCTAATTGCAGTCAGACACAATTTCAGCAGGTTTTCTATACATCACATAAAGAAGACTGACTTCATGCAGCTGTAAGATATGACAGTGGTACAACACCCAGTATTACCTGGCACAGTATCAGGACCTTCCGTGTTTGAGCTGGTCACTGACTCATTCTGTTTTTTACTATCCTTGTATGCTAGAAGCAGTCTACGAAAATCATCCTCACCCCCTTCAGAGTCGCTAGTTGTTGTTGTGCTACAGTAGCGATACCTTCGCACAATCTCCGGCAAAAGGTATGTTGATTTTTCCGGGCTTTCGTCAGTGAAGTCTGATGAATACATAGAACTTGAGGGACGAGAAGAGCGAGATTGCGATGAGCTGCATGACTCCAGGCTCGGCGGACGCTGGAGGAATGGTGGATTGTCCAGTGCTGAACCTCGCTTTTTAAAATTCTCCACAAAATTTTCAATCTCTTTTTCAATTTTGCATGCTTCCAATCCACTGTATCTCTGGCCCCTGACTCTGTGGGGACGTGACCCGCTGGTACACATGATGAAGTGTTACATCATCACAGGTGTTGATCACATATGAGCATTATTACTGGTCTAAGCATCTGAGTGTTCAATACAAAATAATTATAATCATCAGTTCTCTGCAAGTCTTTCATGTTTGCTAACGGTAGTACAAATCCTGTTTTATAGTTTTTCCAATCTATTCCCGATCCATAGAACTTTGCAATCTTTCTTCTTTTCAATATTTCATTTGATTATGAGAAATATTCATCAAACATAAAAATGAATACTGTCTTCTTTTTCTGTTTTCTTTTACAACTTTCCGTGATTTTTTTCAAATATCCAATAAATATTGTCCAATTTCCGTATGTCGCCAATTTTGCATCTTTCACTGATGTTTAATTTCACTCTCGCCTAATGTTTAATATAATGGAAATGTTGGCAGTTTTCCTGATATATTTTACCATTTATTTCTTGTAACAAACAGATATGGTATCATTTTCTCCTGAATTTTCCCTGCTGTCTATTTATAATCATTATTAGTTTTCTGACATTCTTAAGGAACTTCGGTTATTATCTACTGTCCATTTATGTGCTGTACATTTTATCTCTAGATTCTAACTCCCTGCAGAAAAGATAAACCATGCTTTTGTGTACTTTAAATTGTGGTTTCTTTCATTAAAAAAAAGGAGGTAACTATAATAAAAAAAAATTATGGTAACAGACTAATACTAGTCTGTAAGACTTTCAGACTTGACTCCTAATGAAGATCAAACCTATGTGAGGCAGCCCACAGTAGCCTATTAATCTGCATGACACTCAGTATACTGCATAACTACACAGACACCAGATTAATCTATTCAGGCAATACAGTCAAACCTGTTTTGAGCAGCCAGTCAAGGGAATGAGCAAAAGTGGCCTTTTAAAACAGGCTGTTGTTTAATTTTATATGAAAGTAAAGGAATGAGAAATAGGAAATATGGTTGCTAAAGACAGGTGGCTGCTTAATAGAGGTGACCGCTTAAAACAGGTTTGACTGTATATTTTCCACCATTTTCAGACTCTGTTAGACTTTTACATGGATTTTTTCACCAGATATGCATAACATGTGAACATCCATATTAAAGAAACCTTGCATCAAGTTTACAAAACCTGCTCAAACAAACCAATCAAAGCTGGTGTTACAAAACAAGCCATGCTTTCATTGGTTAGCTTTAGAAGAACTCAGTTTAGTAAATATTCAGTAGTTTTCAAACCTTATGGCCATAATACTACAAAGAATTCCCTCCTACAGTTCCCCTGTCTGACAAATTGGTTGGTTGTATGGCGTTTATAAGCGTCTCTTTGAACAATTTTTTAGATTAATTGTGACAGTGCCTACTTGAGACAGTATTCTGAGTGCTACCAAACTGGAGTATCATGCCGTAGACACATGATGTGATCCCCACCCAGTCACATTATAATGACACCGGACTGACTAGACCTAGAAATATCCTGTAAATGTTAAGTGTCAAGCAAGGAAGCTTCTAGAACCATTTTTCAATTCTTTAATATGACCTGCCCGGGGACCAAACCCACAACCTTCCACATGCGAGGCAGATGCTCTACCACTACACCACTGCTGTGGTTCTGTAAAACAAACTCCCTGACTCAAGATCTCTAAACAGATGTAGTACAGTAACTGAGGGGTCGTGAGTTCAAGTCCCCGCCCGGCAACAGTCTCCGTGATGATTGATATACGCCATTG
Source organism: Panopea generosa (assembly GCA_029582155.1). Lineage (NCBI taxonomy): Eukaryota > Metazoa > Mollusca > Bivalvia > Adapedonta > Hiatellidae > Panopea > Panopea generosa. The sequence continues at coordinate 35,575,021 of CM055907.1, forward strand.
TGTCTCATTATCATTAGTCTCTCACCGCTGATTCAAGTGGGAAAGTTATCAGTTACTTGTGTAGATGGGGTGTGCTCGAGTACTGGTTAATCCCAGGAAACCGTGGTTAGGTTAACTGATCATTTGTTAGCCCTCAATGGCATAAAAATGATGCTAAATATTCAATCAATCAATCAATCAGTAACTAAGGCTTCCTAAAACTAGCAGCAGATATTGATCATGATTTATCACTAATGTCATGTATATTATGATCACCATATTGTGGTGCCATTTTCACACATTCCAGGTTATATATGGCATATCCAGTTTTATTGGCGGAGAATGACCTCAGAATGAATCTGAGTAGAACCACCGCCTTTCCTCAAGTTACCGGCAAACTTTCTCTCATAAAATTTTTGGAGAGATTGGAACTCGAACCTATGACATTTGTAGTGCGATGTAAGTGATCTTGAGACGAGGTCTTAGACCACTGGGTTATACATTTCCTCTAAATGAACCCAGGGTGCTACATAATCAGCCCATGCTAAAACCTTTCAGGATTATAGCCCTTTGGACAAGAGACTTTCCAAAGTTACGAATTCCGAATTCAGTTCTTATAGTTTGTTAATGACAGAAGACCTAAAATTTACATTAAGTTTCTTTTCTAACTTTTTATCCTTTCATCATAATTTTATTCAGTTTCAGCAAAGAAAATACGTAAATTCTCCCAACATCTTGCTCAGATTGTTCCATTTCATTAAAGCCATGGAAACAGTCGGGCTATACATTACGAAAACTTTTGCAGTCGGGTTAAAAATGTCATAGACTGGGTCTCGGTCTATATTAATTTTTGCAGACTGCATAAATGATAGCAAGAAAAAGATAACAGCAACTCTGGTATGTTAAAATATAAGAACATGCATGATGGAGATTATTCCATGTAAAATTAACTGAAACTATGCTTATTCACACTTTTCATGCCAATAAACTTAAATAGCAGCATGTCTGTAGAATACGAGGGGGGATCAGAAAGTTCGTTATTGCCATAACTTATTTATATCAGTTATACAATGCAAAATATTGTTATAGTACAGTGCTCCAAGAATAGGATAGCCCGATGCCCGGGGCTTGTCAAATCTGGATCCGGGCATGTGTCTTTTTCAAAGTTACTTGCCCGATGGGCTTGTCTTATAAAATCGGACAAGCTAGTATTCACAATACACAGGTCTGCAAATATCTCTTTTCGAAACGACACAGGTCAAACTGTTGTTTAAAGACCGTAACTAATCAGTATAAACAATTGACCCCTGCGGTGTTTATCATACCACATGCCCAATAATGCGACTTTGGTAAACCTCTCATGCATATTCATTTATCTATTTTAATTCCTCTAATGTGATTGGTGGATATCTTTGAATATAAAGTAATCTATTATTAATAACCGCTCTGATTGGTCGGATATCTACGCCCAAGGTAAACACGTTTCTTACTACCTACCCGAGCAAGGACTGAAAAAAAGACGATGACGTAATTCGTGGGTGTTTCTCAAATTCTCCATTATGAAGAGTATAAAATTACCTCCCTTTGCCAAAATGGTAATGATTTCTAAAATCTGGTAATGTTTTTGCAGATAATTTGCGATCGATTGGGTTATGTAAAATGTCAGTGTTAGGTTCTGGTAAGTATTTCGTAGATTTACAATAATTGGAACTGTATGTATATAAATTTTCTTCTGTGAAAACGTGGGAGTTGATATTGAAATTGAGTTTACGGTAAAGAAAAATGTGGGTGGGGTATTATTATAGTAATAAACATTGCTTTTTGGTTGTGTAGTTTCAGCGTATATTTTCTGGCATGATTTAAATATAGTATTGAAAACAACAATTAAGATGAATTATGTGGGTTTTTTTTAATATTTGAAATATAGTTGACTAGTTGCACTTTCTAGATATTTGAAGGCTATCATAGATTGCATTCATTTATCATATTGCCAAGTTCTCTTGGATAGATTGAATAGCTTTGTAGGCTTGGCAATAATTAGAAAACAAGAGAAAGATATTTAAAATAATGTTTTAAATATACTCCTGCTCCCACACTGCCACTGAATCGACAGAACAGAAATGCTAGTCAATAAAGAACAATTGACTGATTGATTGATTGAATATTTAGCATCTTTTTTATGCTAATAAAGAACAAAGATTAAATACAACATACTGATAGAGACATAGTTAGTTCTCCCGAAATTCTCTCACTTATCCCGGTCTTATTCAAACTCTAAAACTTGTGATTTAGACATGCATAATGTTATGGGAAGCTTACCCTACATAAAATGAATACATTTAAGTCTATGTTTACATATTTCATATTATACCGCAAGGTGTATTGGTAATAAAAATCTGGGCATGTGAACCGTTCATCAGGGCAAGTTATTTTTCAGTCAGAGCAAGTAGATTTTTTCAATGTACTTGCCCTGGGCTAGTCCCAAATTATTTTTTTCTTGGAGCACTGTAGTATTTAAAATAAATATATATGGGACATATTTTGAAAATTTTAGCATGATACATCAACTATTAAGAAAATAAGGCACTATTCAAAGCAAAGCAGTTAGATAAGTCGGGGCAAAATGATGACGTTGTATTCAACAAAAGCTAACGTCAAAATTTTAAATAGGTAATTTTGTATTAAATTACTGAGTCACTCCTTCTCAAAATACTCTCCTCCATGGTCTATACGTTTTTGCTACCATTTACACCATAGAGTGAACATGTTAACGAAATCCGAATATAGTATACTGAACACAACATTCTGTAAAACATGCTTTAATTCCAATATGTCTTCAAATCGACTTCCCGTTTGCTCCTTTTTAATGACTGATTACCGGCATTATAAAAACATTAATTTTGTGAAATTTAAACACTAGAGACCTTGAAACATTAGATTCACCATACATACTTCTGTTTTTCTGTTTGAGCAGGTGTATTATCTAATATGGAGCAGAACTTTACGGAACTGCGGTATTCGACGTGATAATCCATTTTCAAGTGCCCCCGACATCATTTTGTTTCTAACAAAATGGCATACCGTAACATCATAATATTGATGTCATGTTGAGATGCGCATAATTGGATGTAAACAAGCATACGATACAACACACATTGATGTTTTTTATTTAAAAATAAAACCCGTTTTGGCAACGCTACACTTGTTTGAATAGTATAGGTAGGAAAAAAGTAAAATCGACATTTCCATAGTTACTATAGAAAATAAACTAATGACGAAAAATGATCAAATTTTTGCAAAATTTCTTCAAATTTGTAGTGGCACCAGCTCTCTGATAATAATTAGAATACAGTGATAAATAAAAAAGTTAAGGCAAAAGTCTATGAACTTTCTGATCCCCCCTCGTATGTTCTGAATTTCAGATTTGAATTGTTCATCTCTTTTACAGCTGCTGGATCTGAAGCCAGACAGAATGTCTTGAAGTTATGTCTTTTTTATTTCTCAAAATCTCATTTATATGGAATAATAGCAGAATATGAGTAATCAGACGTCTACTTCAATACAAACAGATTTTTTGTGTAAAACTTGGCATTTACCAGAAAATGTGACATTCTCCACTCTTGCCATTTATTTCGAAATAGACAAAGAGACTAGCAGAACAAAAACAAGAGGACTTGAAGACAATCCTGAAAGGCTCAATATTCTGGTATTAACACGACAGTTTAGGAGTTTGCGAGATTTTGTTTTGAAATTAAGTGTAACAGGACAGAGAAATTATGACAAAAAAACAAAAGTTTCTTTTGAGATTGAAATCTATAGAAATCCTCTGTGTTAAGTTGAAAAAACACATATTGATTCTACAGTAAGGTAGACATGTACTGCACGTTTTTACAAAAATACTCTCTGTAGCTCAAAAAAACAGTTTTATTAGCCTTGACATTGAAACAAGAGGCCCAGGAGGGCCTGAGGACGCTCTACTGACTCATAGTGGCCATAGCACTTTTTGAAACTCTACTATGCAACAGAAACATTGGTGCGGTCATTTTTAACTCTAGGGACACCATTTGAACAAATCTAACAAAACTATAGTTGGTCATCATTACCACATAAACATTTCGAAAATCTGTTGGACCGTTCATGAGAAGAAGATTTTTTAAGTTTTGGACTATTTCTAGTAACGGTGGCCATCTTGAATTTTAGATAAAAAAAAAAATCTTTTGTAAAGTCTCCTATGCAATAGAAACATCCATGTGAAGTTTCAGTTTAATTGGCCTAGTGGTTTCAGAATAAATGAAAAAAAAAAGAGAATTTTCTGTTTTCCCACAGTATCCCTATGTAAAATTCTAAGTCCCCTTACACTGAGCCCCTATATATTTTAGCCCCTAAATTCTTATCTGCAATCAAACCCCTACACATAGGGATAATTTATATCAAATATGTACAAATTTGACATACCGGTTCTTAAGAAAACGATTTTACTAATTCCCAATTTGTATTCTTTTGGGGCCCCTCCTGACCCCTTAAGACATAGAAAACCATTCATTTTTACAAATCTTAACCTCCTTCACCTAACAATGCTTTAGTGAAGATATAGGCAAAATCATTTCCATTGAAAAAAAAAAAAATAATATATTATATTGACATGTGTCCCCTAATTGAACTCTCGGGGCAGGGTCATATTTAACCCTAGGGACACCATTTGAACAAATCTAACAATAGTATAATTGGTCATCATTACCACATAAACATTTTGAAAATCTGTAGGGCTGTTCATGAGAAGAAGATTTTTTAAGTTTCGGACTATTTTTAGTAACGGCGGCCATCATGAATTTCAGATAAAAAAAAAAAATCTTCTGTATAGTCTCCTACGCAATAGAAACATCCGTATGAAATTTCAGTTTAATTGGCCTAGTGGTTTCAAAACAAATGAAAGAAAAAGAGAGACAGACAACGCGCCAATGCATAAGCACTTCTGGCCTTTGGCCAGCAGAGCTAAAAATTGAAGCAGCTGTATGAAAATATTGTTACTATATTAAATTTATAAACTTTACATGATTGTCATTATATCGTATATTTAAAATAAATATATGTAACTTTAAGTTAAGGGTAAAGCGTTAGGGTCAACTCGATGTGCACTGTGGTCACGTGTAATAGACACAATTGTCTTTTAAGGTTTTTGCATTTGTCCACTGTTGTATTACCTCCACACCTCAGTCAAAGTTACAGTCAAACCTGACTTAAGCAACCAGTCGAGGGAAGAAGTAAAGGTGACCTTTTAACCCTTAACCTGCTGTACACGCAATACAGGTTATTAATTGCAGTGCTGCATTTTTTTGTGAATACATCACAATATCACAATACATAATAATGTGTAACTTTTTTATTTTCCATCATATAGAAAAAAGTTAAAATATGAAACATTATTGTAGATAAATTTTCCTATACATTAGAAGCATTGTTATTCAGATATTATATAAAGGTATATCAGTGTGGTCAGGTATATTCATTTGTATTGTTTTGACAGGTAAAAGGCAAAGAGAAAATAAAAGAAACAACATTTGTTGCATACAGCACTGATAGAGAGACTGTGAATATGACATAATTATGTTGTGTACAGCAGGTAAAGAGATACGACTGTTCCTGCATACAGGTTAATTTGCTCTGAAAACATAGACTGTCTTTAGGTGATCACTTACACAGGTCTGACTGTATATAGAGGTGACCACTTACACAGGTTTGGCTGTATATAGGTGACCACTTACACAGGTTTGACTGTATATAGGTGACCACTTACACAGGTCTGACTGTATATAGAGGTGACCACTTACACAGGTCTGACTGTATATAGAGGTGAACTCTTGAACAGATTTGACTGTATATAAGTGACCACTTACACAGGTCTGACTGTATATAGAGGTGACCACTTACACAGGTTTGACTGTATATAGGTGACCACTTACACAGGTTTTACTGTATATAGAGGTGACCACTTACACAGGTCTGACTGTATATAGAGGTGAACTCTTAAACAGATTTGACTGTATATAAGTGACCACTTACACAGGTTTGACTGTATAAAAGTGACCACTTACACAGGTTTGACTGTATATAGGTGACCACTTACACAGGTTTGACTGTATACAGAGGTGACAACTTACACAGGTTTGACTGTATGTAGAGGTGACCACTTACACAGGTTTGGCTGTATATACGTGACCACTTACACAGGTTTGACTGTATATATGTGACCACTTACACAGGTCTGACTGTATATAGAGGTGACCACTTACACAGGTCTGACTGTATATAGAGGTGACCACTTACACAGGTCTGACTGTATATAAGTGACCACTTACACAGGTTTGACTCTATATATGTGACCACTTACACAGGTCTGACTGTATATATGTGACCACTTACACAGGTCTGACTGTATATAGAGGTGACCACTTACACAGGTTTGACTGTATATAGGTGACCACTTACACAGGTTTGACTGTATATAAAGGTGACCACTTACACAGGTCTGACTGTATATAAGTGACCACTTACACAGATCTGACTGTATATAGGTGACCACTTACACAGATTTGACTGTATATACGTGACCACTTACACAGGTTTGACTGTATATACGTGACCACTTACACAGGTTTGACTGTATATACAGGTGACCACTTACACAGGTTTGACTGTATATAAGTGACCACTTACACAGGTCTGACTGTATATAGGTGATCACTTACACAAGTTTGACTGTATGTAGAGGTGACGACTTACACAGGTTTGATTGTATATAGGTGACCACTTACACAGGTTTGACTGTATATACGTGTTCACTTACACAGGTTTGACTGTATATATGTGACCACTTACACAGGTTTGACTGTATATACAGGTGACCACTTACACAGGTTTGACTGTATATAAGTGACCACTTACACAGGTCTGATTGTATATAGAGGTGACCACTTACACAGGTTTGACTGTATATAGAGGTGACCACTTACACAGGTTTGACTGTATATAGAGGTGACCACTTACACAGGTCTGACTGTATATAGAGGTGACCACTTACGCAGGTTTTACTGTATATAAGTGACCACTTACACAGGTTTGACTGTCTATAGGTGACCACTTACACAGGTTTGGCTGTATATAGGTGACCACTTACACAGGTTTCACTGTATATAGAGATGAACTCTTACACAGGTTTGAATGTATATAAGTGACCACTTACACAGGTTTGACTGTATATAAGTGACCACTTACACAGGTTTTACTGTATATAAGTGACCACTTACACAGGTTTTACTGTATATAGAGGTGACCACTTAGACAGGTTTGACTGTATATAAGTGACCACTTACACAGGTTTGACTGTATATAAGTGACCACTTACACAGGTTTTACTGTATATAGAGGTGACCACTTAGACAAGTTTGACTGTAAATAAGTGACCACTTACACAGGTTTGGCTGAATATAGATGACCACTTACACAGGTCTGACTGTATATAGAGGTGAACTCTTAAACAGATTTGACTGTATATAAGTGACCACTTACACAGGTTTGACTGTATATAAGTGACCACTTACACAGGCTTGGCTGTATATAAGTGACCACTTACACAGGTTTGACTGTATATAAGTGACCACTTACACAGGTTTGACTGTATATAAGTGACCACTTACCCAGGTTTGACTGTTTATAGAGGTGACCACTTACACAGGTTTGACTGTATATAGAGGTGACCACTTACACAGATTTGACTGTATATAGAACTGACCACTTACACAGGTTTGACTGTATATAAGTGACCACTTACACAGGTTTGACTGTAAATAGAGGTGACCACTTACACAGGTTTGACTGTATATAGGTGACCACTTACACAGGTTTGACTGTATATAAGTGACCACTTACACAGGTTTGGCTGTATAGAGGTGACCACTTACACAGGTTTGACTGTATATAGAGGTGACCACTTACACAGGTCTGACTGTATATAGAGGTGACCACTTACGCAGGTTTTACTGTATATAAGTGACCACTTACACAGGTTTGACTGTGTATAGTTGACCACTTACACAGGTTTGGCTGTATATAGGTGACCACTTACACAGGTTTGACTGTATATAGAGATGCACTCTTACACAGGTTTGAATGTATATAAGTGACCACTTACACAGGTTTGACTGTATATAAGTGACCACTTACACAGGTTTTACTGTATATAAGTGACCACTTACACAGGTTTTACTGTATATAGAGGTGACCACTTAGACAGGTTTGACTGTATATAAGTGACCACTTACACAGGTTTGACTGTATATAAGTGACCACTTACACAGGTTTTACTGTACATAGAGGTGACCACTTAGACAAGTTTGACTGTAAATAAGTGACCACTTACACAGGTTTGGCTGTATATAGATGACCACTTACACAGGTCTGACTGTATATAGAGGTGAACTCTTAAACAGATTTGACTGTATATAAGTGACCACTTACACAGGTTTGACTGTATATAAGTGACCACTTACACAGGCTTGGCTGTATATAAGTGACCACTTACACAGGTTTGACTGTATATAAGTGACCACTTACACAGGTTTGACTGTTTATAGAGGTGACCACTTACACAGGTTTGACTGTATATAGAGGTGACCACTTACACAGATTTGACTGTATATAGAGGTGACCACTTACACAGGTTTGACTGTATATAAGTGACCACTTACACAGGTTTGACTGTAAATAGAGGTGACCACTTACACAGGTTTGACTGTATATAGGTGACCACATATAGGTGACCACTTACACAGGTTTGGCTGTATAGAGGTGAACACTTACACAGGTTTGACTGTATATAGAGGTGATCACTTACACAGGTTTGACTGTATATAAGTGACCACTTACACAGGTTTGACTGTATATATAGGTGACCACTTACACAGGTTTGGCTGTATATAGGTGACCACTTACACAGGTTTGACTGTATATAGAGGTGACCACTTACACAGATTTGACTGTATATAAAGGTGACCACTTACACAGGTTTGGCTGTATATAGGTGACCACTTACACAGGTTTGGCTGTATATAGGTGAACACTTACACAGATTTCACTGTATATAGGGGTGACCGTTTACACAGGTTTGACTGTATATAAGTGACCACTTACACAGGTTTCACTGTATATAGAGGTGACTACTTACACAGGTTTGGCTGTATATAGGTGACCACTTACACAGGTTTCACTGTATATAGAGGTGATCACTTACACAGGTTTGACTGTATATAGAAGTGACCACTTACACAGGTTTTACTGTATATAGAGGTGACCACTTACACAGGTTTGACTGTATATAGAGGTGATCACTTACACAGGTTTGACTGTATATAAGTGACCACTTACACAGGTTTGACTGTATATACAGATGACCACTTACACAGGTTTGACTGTATATAGAGATGACCACTAACACAGGTTTGACTGTATATAGAGGTGACCACTTACACAGATTTGACTGTATATAGGTGACCACTTACACAGGTTTGACTGTATGTAGAGGTGACCACTTACACAGATTTGACTTTATATAGAGGTGACAACTTACACAGATTTGACTGTATTTTAGTGACCACTTACACAGGTTTGACTGTATATAGAGGTGATCACTTACACAGGTTTGACTGTATATAGAAGTGACCACTTACACCGGTTTGACTGTATATAGAGATGACCACTTACACAGGTTTGACTGTATATAGAGGTGACCACTTACACAGATTTGACTGTATATAGGTGACCACTTACACAGGTTTGACTGTATGTAGAGGTGACCACTTACACAGATTTGATTGTATATAGGTGACCACTTACACAGGTTTGACTGTATATAGAGGTGACCACGTACACAGGTTTGACTGTATATAGAGGTGACCACTTACACAGGTTTGACTGTATATAAGTGACCACTTACACAGGTTTGACTGTATATAGAGGTGACCACTTACACAGATTTGACTGTATATAAGTGACCACTTACACAGGTTTGACTGTATATAGGTGACCACTTACACAGGTTTGGCTGTATATAGAGATGACCACTTACACAGGTCTGACTGTATATAGAGGTGACCACTTACACAGATTTGATTGTAATAAGTGACCACTTACACAGGTTTGACTGTATATAGAGGTGATCTCTTACACAGGTTTGACTGTATATAGAGGTGACCACTTACACAGGTTTGACTGTATATAGAGGTGACCACTTACACAGGTTTGACTGTATATAAAGTTGACCACTTTCACAGGTTTGACTCTATATAAGTGACCACTTATACAGATCTGACTGTATATACGTGACCACTTACACAGGTCTGACTGTATATAGAGGTGACCACTTACACAGGTTTGACTGTATATAGAGGTGACCACTTACACAGGTTTGACTGTATATAAAGGTGACCACTTTCACAGGTCTGACTGTATATAGAGGTGAACTCTTACACAGGTTTGACTGTATATAAAGGTGACCACTTTCACAGGTCTGACTGTATATAGAGGTGAACTCTTACACAGGTCTTACTGTATATAGAGGTGACCACTTACACAGGTTTGACTGTATATAAGTGACCACTTACACAGGTCTGACTGTATATAGAGGTGACCACTTACACAGGTTTGACTGTATATAGGTGACCACTTACACAGGTTTGACTGTATATAGGTGAACTCTTACACAGGTCTGACTGTATATAAAGGTGACCACTTACACAGGTCTGACTGTATGTATAGGTGACCACTTACACAGGTTTGACTGTATATAAAGGTGACCACTTACACAGGTCTGACTGTATATAGAGGTGAACTTTTACACAGGTCTGACTGTATATAAAGGTGACCACTTACACAGGTTTGACTGTAAATAGAGGTGAACTCTTACACAGGTTTGACTGTATATAAAGGTGACCACTTTCACAGGTCTGACTGTATATAGAGGTGAACTCTTACACAGGTTTGACTGTATATAAAGGTGACCACTTACACAGGTCTGACTGTATATAAAGGTGAACTCTTACACAGGTTTGACTGTATATAAAGGTGACCACTTTCACAGGATTGACTATATATAAAGGTGACCACTTACACAGGTTTGACTACATATAAAGGTGACCACTTACACAGGATTGACTGTATATAAAGGTGACCACTTACACAGGATTGACTGTATATAAAGGTGACCACTTACACAGATTTGACTGTATATAGGTGACCACTTACACAGATTTGACTAACTTAAAATACAGAAACATCTGATGACCATCTTTTATATCTAAAGAAGAAGAAAACACTTGTGGATCATTCACAACAAGACAAATGAGTAACAATTAATCAGCATTGAACATTGGATTTTTTTGGATTCATTTCCGACAACGCAGGTGGCTAAATTTCCGCTAAATAGAATTTGAATGGTGACAGACAAAAACACAAACAGAAACCAGAAGATGAACCGGTATCAAAAGGAACATCATGGCATGTACTTTAATTGAAATAGTAAACCGATGCTTTTTTAGAGCAGTTTAATCATGGCTGATGATAAACTGGAAAATTTTCACCCATAAAGTTTTTGGATCAAGCTGTGTTCGAACCCACAACTTCAGCAATGAGAGATATAATAACACACAGTCTTGACACAGTCCATAACCTTGAAAGGTCGTTTAAAATAGAATCTATCATTGTACAAATATTCCTGCTGGTTCAGAAGTGAGCACGTAAAGAATGGACAGTTAAATAGCAGCCATAAAATATAGCAGATCTTTTCACTGTTAGATCAAAAACAGAATTCATTTAAAAGCAAACATTGTAAAAAAACACAACACAGCAAGCATACGATTCTCTGAGACAGATTTCATTCCTTATTTAGCATGTGTTATGAATTATTGAAAAATATCTCTGTTAGGTTTTCAGCTATTGGATGTAAATAAATTTTCTATAAAAAGGCAGTTCCGTTCATTAGTGTTAGTTTCAGGACTTAGCATTCTGGGAAATCAATAGAGCGTCTGCCATGGAGACAGTTATGCTTTGTTTATAGCCTTGCTTATCTTGCCTTACTGTATAACTCCTTATGAAGATCCAGATTGTCCCCCCTTGCTCGTATACCATAATCTGAAGTGGTCTTGGATTTGGATGGAAATCTTAATTTATAATGCAAGGATGGTTTAATATTTGATATCCATAAATAGTGCATCTGATATCAAATTTGAGTGGCGGTTAGTTTCAAGACTTTAAGTTACATAATAGCAACCAGTTTAATGGTGGAGGAAGACCTCATGCAGACTCATAAATATAAACCTAAATTGGTCAGACCATTCTGATTAGTTGATCATCTAGAAATAGTCAGACCATGTTGATTGGTTACCATCTAGCGAGAGTAAGAACATACTGACTGGTTGCCATCTAACAAAAGTAAGAGCATACTGATTGGTTGCCACATAGCAATAGTAAGACCATGCCAATTGGTTATCATCTAGCAATAGTCAGACCATTCTGATTGGTTGGTATCTTGCAATAGTCGAACAATGCCGATTGGTTATTATCTAGCAATAGTCAGACCATGCTGATTGGTTGCCATCTAGCAAGAGTAAGAGAATGCTGATTGGTTGCTATCTAGCAAGAGTAAGAGCATGCTGATTGGTTGCTATATAGCAAGAGTAAGAGCATGTTGATTGGTTGCTATCTAGCAAGAATAAGAGCATGCTGATTGGTTACCATCTAGCAAGAGTGAGAGCATGCTGATTGGTTGCTATCTAGCAAGAGTAAGAACATGCTGATTGGTTACCATCTAGCAATAGTAAGAGCATGCTGACTGATTGGTTACCATCTAGAAATAGCAAGAGCAGGTTGATTTGTTACCATTTAGCAAGAGTAAGAGTATGCTAATTAGTCAATGAATTATAGTCATTAGGCTTTCCTGACATAAAAAAAGATTCTGTCAGCTGTTATTTGTTATTAAGAGAGCACCCCAAATTGTAATTCTAAAATAGCTAATTTAACTTTAAAACCCCAACAAATCGATGCATGAAAGTTTCTGTAGTTTTACATGTAAATATGAGTGCCATTAAATTGTTACTATTATTAAAAATGCGCTGGCGTGCTTTAAATTGTGAGACAGGCATAGAATTCCCTGCTTTTTCACTGGAATATAATTTCCAGACCTGAACCATCCGGGATGTACACTATATTCATGTTGAGTATTATAAGATGCGCATGTCTGAACGAGGTTTACATGTATCAGTTACCGCTTATAGTTTATACCAGTACAGACTAGTCAATTCAAGTTCTTACCCCCCATCTAAATATTATCCCATGGAAAAAATAAGCTAGCCGAAAACTAATGTGAGCTACTGTGATAATTTTTTGTCCATCATCTGTCCATTGTCCACAACATGCGTAGGGCAACCATGCAGTTATATTAGCTTTGATAGAAATCTCAAATCCATCTTTCAGGAACCAGAGGTGCGTTTAATAATGTGAGCACTCAGAGATATCCTGTTTTTGAACGAAGGTGCACAAGCGAGTGCGTGCAAGCCAGGGAGATTCTACTTAATAAGTATTTCGCCAATATTTCCAAGATGGCGTCCAAAGTTACAAGTTGTTGAAATCTATGATGTTGATTTACGTAATTTTGAATTATGAGAGGGCACTTGCAAGCGTTCAACTAACCAATAATATTCCCAACAAGCACTCCACCAAGCGCCAGTTTTACTGAACGCCCCTCAGTACTTATATGTCCTCCCAAAAGTAACTGTTAGTTGGGAGATGTGGATTGGAAGGATTGTATAAATATCTATGCTTCTTATTCCAAACTCATACACTATCACCATAATTCAAGTGTGTGTTCAACTAGATGCATTCTATAAATGTACAGATAAGTGAGAAAAGAGAACCCTGTACTGCTTTCATTGATAACTTGATTTAACAAGAGGATCTCAAAAATGTTCCTAACCTGAACTACAAAGTCACTCCCATCAATACTGGTATATTGACAAAGGTCTACATCTAGGGAAATTAGATAATGTATCATGCAAGATAAATAGTAAGACTAAAAAGGACATTGACTGCAGGATCAAAGGGTTGTGGGTTTGATGTAATTTGCCAACAAGAGTTGCAAGTGTATGCAAGATGCTTGTTTTGCAATTACGTCAACAAGAGTAAACAAGAGGTACAAGAGGTTCTGTATTGCTCTACTGGCAACAATTGGACAAATGTAAGCAAAACAAAACTTGCAGCATTAGTAAACTACATTTGTATTTACTCTATGCTGTCACATAAATAACAATATGTGTCACAGTGACTTGTAAGCCAGAAATCAATTAACCTTTTAACTGTTTGAAAAATGTATTATTAATTGATACAGTATATAATATATTCAAGACACAGTAACAGTAGATGGCGTTTCTTGCTTGATTTAGCAGCTATACAGCAGATATAGAGACCGAGTGCAGAATCTGGATTTATAAAGGCCGTCATCACAACTTGTGTGTTTTGTACTGCCTGAGACGTCAATACCGTTATTAATTAGAGCATGCCCAAGATCTTGGGTTCGATCCCAGGCTGGTTCATGCCAAACACTTGAAAAATTGTACTAGAAGCTTCCTCATTTGGTGCCCAGCATTTAGAGGAGAGTTCTAGGTCTGGTCTGCCCGGTGTCAGTATAATGTGACTGGGTGGAGAATCATACCATTGTGTCTGTGGAATGATACTCCAGTGTGACAGCGCTCAGAATACTGCTTCAAATAGACACTGATGCAATACAACTGAAATAGTGTTAATAGCCATGCTAAACATCATACAACTACAACCATTGTTAATGGAATGTAATAAAACAACAACCATTGTTAATGGAATGTAATAAAACAACAGCCATTGTTAATGGAATGTAATAAAACAACAACCATTGTTAATGGAATGTAATAAAACAACAACCATTGTTAATGGAATGTAATAAAACAACAACCATTTTTAATGAATGTAATAAAACAACAGCCATTGTTAATGGAATGTAATAAAACAACAAGCCATTGTTAATGGAATGTAATAAAACAACAACCATTGTTAATGGAATGTACATGTAACCATATTCAACCCAGTAATACTTAGCCATCAAGTTTTAGTGGTTGAAGAGGACCCCACATGTATATACACATGAAACTGGGGAAAACTTATGAATTAATATTAATGACATTGGCATGTATGCATGGACACCTTGTGTGTTACATATTTGATTTAAATTCTAAAAAGCCCTTAATTGGATTATTTTTTATTGATTTTATTTTTAGATTTCGCATAGGAACTTAATACGTAGGTTGAAATGACCCCTTGAACTGACAAAAAAAACATGACAAAGAGATGGGTTTGGAAGCCTCTTTGATTTTTTTCCCAATAGTTTCTACTGGAGATATGGAAAATTAATTCAATACCACTTAGCTAAAACATTGCAAAACGTCTCCTTGATATAACCATGATTATGGAGGATTTCCCCAGCAGGCTGATCAAATGTGTTTAAGTATTTGAAATAAAGACAATTATATTGGGTATCCCTACCATTTACATATTTAGGCAGCTCAAGTTCTTTAAATGTAAAAGAGATATGGCACCCTAGATAGATGCACACAGTCTGCTGTCTATGTTAGCTTACAATCAGACTTTCTCGGGGTTTATGTACACATATGCCATTATAAAGTATTTCTTGGTATATCACATACACACCATATTAAGTCAGCAAACACTCATACACCATCACATGTCAGCAATATGTCAAACTTATGTTTGATTTTTCATTTGAACGTTCATGGATTATTCAAAAATAATTTATTTGATGATGGTCAGAGAGAAAAAAATAAAAATCAGAAAATACTGCAATAAATTCCTAAAAATACAGGTAAACCATACAGCTTAAGTTTGGTTATTTTCTAATTTTGAAATGTTAAGCCTCATAAAAATGATATGGGTGCATAATTTTGGTTTTGTCAAGGAAAGCTGCAGATTCTTTAACTTTTTCTCCACTATTTAATATCATTGTCAGAAAGAAAATATTAAAAAACATCTCTTCATGAATGGAATTTAGAGGCCCAAATGAGCCTTAATCATTAATTGCTCACTTGATTTCTCATATTTTCAAATTTTGAACATATAGAAGATAAAATGACAATTATCTTTTCCCATAGCAATCCCATGTAAAAATCAGTCATCTTTTGGAACCATACTGAAACCTATCTCCTGTATCTAAACTCAAAATTCCTATACTCATGGAATCATTTATACTAAATATTAACAAATTAAGTTCATCAGTTCTTAAAAGGTGATTTTTGAAAATTTACAATTATTATTCCTTTTAAGGTTAGGCTGCTGGCCACATATGGAAATTAAATCTTGAAAAGGATCAACCCTGATCTCAAGTGTTACGACTAAACAACATTCCAGACCTCAAGATGATTAAAATGATTCCTAAAATAGATGAGAAAATGAAAAATTTATGTTTTTCAACATTATTCCCATGTAGAAACCAAAGTCCCTTTAAATTTGAACAAACTTAGAATACCTTATCAAACAGATCATTTTATATATGTACCAAATATGAACAAATATTTGGTCGGTCAGTTCTTGAAAGATCACAGCGTGGTCTAGTGGTGGGGTGTCCACCTCGCATGCAGAAGGTCGTGAGTTCAATCCCCGGCCGGGTCATACCAAGACTTTAAAAATGGTACTAGAAGCTACCTCGCTTGACGCTCAGCATTTAGAGGAGAGTTCCAGGTCTGGTCGGCCAAGTGTCAGTATAATGTGACTGGGTGGGGTATCATACCATGTGTCTGCGGCATGATACTCCAGTGTGACAGCGCTCAGAATACTGCCTCAAGTAGACACCGTTGCGATATGACTGAAAAATTGTTGAAAGCAACGTTAAATACCATACAACAACAACAACAACAGTGAGTTCTTGAAGAATATTTTCAAATTAAAGTTTCTCTACAGTAAACTGATTGGCTGACCCAATTTTAACCCTAAGGTCATTATAAGAAAAACTTGACAGTTTCATATAAGGATGCTTCTTATCAAATTTGGTGAAATCTGTCATGTTGTTTCAGAGAAAAAGTCCTCTGAAGCAACAATGGAGGACAGACACAAGGATCATCTACCAGGCACTGGTTTCACAAAAATATTCAAGTCCAATATTTTACTAAGAATCAAATAGGGTGGTCAATTTTATTATGAATGAAATTTAGCACACTTTTTGAGTTTAAGTTAAAAAAATGGACTTAATAATTTTTGTGAAACCAGGGCCATTCATATATTGATCACACTATTTGAATTAAATAACAGACTTAAGTATTTTTGTAAAACCGGGGCAATAATAAAATTGACCACACTACGTTTAAGTGAAATAACAGACTTTAGTATTTTGTGAAAGGGGGCCATACTGAAATTCACCACACTATTTGAGTTGAAGTAAAATAACAGACTTTAGTATTTTGTGAAACGGGGCCATACTGAAATTCACCACACTATTTGAGTTGAAGTAAAATAACAGACTTTAGTATTTTGTGAAAGGGGCCCATACTGAAATTCACCACACTATTGAGTTGAAGTAAAATAACAGACTTTAGTATTTTGTGAAAGGGGGCCATACTGAAATTCACCACACTATTTGAGTTGAAGTAAAATAACAGACTTTAGTATTTTGTGAAAGGGGGCCATACTGAAATTCACCACACTATTGAGTTGAAGTAAAATAACAGACTTTAGTATTTTGTGAAAGGGGGCCATACTGAAATTCACCACACTATTTGAGTTGAAGTAAAATAACAGACTTTAGTATTTTGTGAAAGGGGGCCATACTGAAATTCACCACACTATTTGAGTTGAAGTAAAATAACAGACTTTAGTATTTTGTGAAAGGGGGCCATACTGAAATTCACCACACTATTGAGTTGAAGTAAAATAACAGACTTTAGTATTTTGTGAAAGGGGGCCATACTGAAATTCACCACACTATTTGAGTTGAAGTAAAATAACAGACTTTAGTATTTTGTGAAACGGGGCCATACTGAAATTCACCACACTATTTGAGTTGAAGTAAAATAACAGACTTTAGTATTTTGTGAAAGGGGGCCATACTGAAATTCACCACACTATTTGAGTTGAAGTAAAATAACAGACTTTAGTATTTTGTGAAACGGGGCCATACTGAAATTCACCACACTATTGAGTTGAAGTAAAATAACAGACTTTAGTATTTTGTGAAAGGGGGCCATACTGAAATTCACCACACTATTTGAGTTGAAGTAAAATAACAGACTTTAGTATTTTGTGAAAGGGGGCCATACTGAAATTCACCACACTATTTGAGTTGAAGTAAAATAACAGACTTTAGTATTTTGTGAAAGGGGGCCATACTGAAATTCACCACACTATTGAGTTGAAGTAAAATAACAGACTTTAGTATTTTGTGAAAGGGGGCCATACTGAAATTCACCACACTATTTGAGTTGAAGTAAAATAACAGACTTTAGTATTTTGTGAAACGGGGCCATACTGAAATTCACCACACTATTTGAGTTGAAGTAAAATAACAGACTTTAGTATTTTGTGAAAGGGGGCCATACTGAAATTCACCACACTATTTGAGTTGAAGTAAAATAACAGACTTTAGTATTTTGTGAAACGGGGCCATACTGAAATTCACCACACTATTTGAGTTGAAGTAAAATAACAGACTTTAGTATTTTGTGAAAGGGGCCCATACTGAAATTCACCACACTATTGAGTTGAAGTAAAATAACAGACTTTAGTATTTTGTGAAAGGGGGCCATACTGAAATTCACCACACTATTTGAGTTGAAGTAAAATAACAGACTTTAGTATTTTGTGAAAGGGGGCCATACTGAAATTCACCACACTATTGAGTTGAAGTAAAATAACAGACTTTAGTATTTTGTGAAAGGGGCCCATACTGAAATTCACCACACTATTTGAGTTGAAGTAAAATAACAGACTTTAGTATTTTGTGAAAGGGGGCCATACTGAAATTCACCACACTATTTGAGTTGAAGTAAAATAACAGACTTTAGTATTTTGTGAAAGGGGGCCATACTGAAATTCACCACACTATTGAGTTGAAGTAAAATAACAGACTTTAGTATTTTGTGAAAGGGGGCCATACTGAAATTCACCACACTATTTGAGTTGAAGTAAAATAACAGACTTTAGTATTTTGTGAAACGGGGCCATACTGAAATTCACCACACTATTTGAGTTGAAGTAAAATAACAGACTTTAGTATTTTGTGAAACGGGGCCATATTGAAATTCACCACACTATTTGAGTTGAAGTAAAATAACAGACTTTAGTATTTTGTGAAAGGGGGCCATACTGAAATTCACCACACTATTTGAGTTGAAGTAAAATAACAGACTTTAGTATTTTGTGAAACGGGGCCATACTGAAATTCACCACACTATTTGAGTTGAAGTAAAATAACAGACTTTAGTATTTTGTGAAAGGGGGCCATACTGAAATTCACCACACTATTTGAGTTGAAGTAAAATAACAGACTTTAGTATTTTGTGAAAGGGGGCCATACTGAAATTCACCACACTATTTGAGTTGAAGTAAAATAACAGACTTTAGTATTTTGTGAAAGGGGGCCATACTGAAATTCACCACACTATTTGAGTTGAAGTAAAATAACAGACTTTAGTATTTTGTGAAAGGGGGCCATACTGAAATTCACCACACTATTTGAGTTGAAGTAAAATAACAGACTTCAGTATTTTGTGAAACGGGGCCATACTGAAATTCACCACACTATTTGAGTTGAAGTAAAATAACAGACTTCAGTATTTTGTGAAACGGGGCCATATTGAAATTCACCACACTATTTGAGTTGAAGTAAAATAATGGAATTAAGTATTTTTTGTTAAACCGGGGCCTGAACCTTTGGCTTATGTGAGCTAAAAACAGAGAAAGTGTCATAAACCAACAAATAAAACATAAATGGCCTTAAAGTAATTATTTCTTGTCTTATTATATTGTCAGGAATACAAATGAGAAGTTACATTTAATCAATAAACCTTCCACTTGTATGCCCAGATTTGACCATGACTTGGGTCAAACACCATATTAACCGCATGACTCACGTGACCTGAATTGACTTCTTTCCAATGTGAACTTATCATAATAATTCATTTCATGTATCTGATAGGAATGAATAAAAAGGGGTGCTGGTGTAATGGATAGGGTACTGGCAGCTCATGCCAGATGTTGCAAGTTTGATCCCAGTTGGGCTTCACATGATGACCTCTCAAAAACAACACCTATGTAGTACTCATTTTACCGTGGGTGGAGTGGAAATGTGGGAATGGACTTGAGAGAGGAATACTAAAGTTTGGACCTTATTCCACATTTAAACTACAACACAAAATTTACCTGTGTAATAATATTTACTGCTGCATATTTTTTTAAATTGATGTAACAGCTTGAACAAGAGTGCATAAATATATATTTGAACTTTTGTATTATTTATAATTATAAGATGATGGAATACAGGGCAGTTATTTGACTGTTGTTTTAATGATGTTCTCAACACATGACATGTTATGTATGGCATATCCAGTTTTATTGGTGAAGAAAGACCTCAGAATGAATCTGAGTAGAACCACCGTCCTGCCTCAAGTAACTCAAGCAAACTTTGTTTGGGTAAGTGATCATTAAATGAAAGTGTCTCGGATCATTAAGCTTCAGATGACCTCTGACTTTATACTTGTTGTATATTTACATAATTCCTTATTCATTGCAAGTTTTTTCTTCAAAATGATAGAGATACACACAGTTGCATACAAACTTTCAAACTGACTGAGTTTCACCTTTGCAACAAAGAAACTAAAGAATAGGCAATGGCCACAGCTCTAAACTGGTTGAAATAATAGGGAAATGTTGTGTAGTGTACTGGTTCAATGTTGTAAAAAAGTATTATATAATTATTATTTTTGTAAAACTATAGCTAAGTGTTATGCGTGATCATTTCATTATAGCTATATAGTGTCACCCATCGCTAAGTGTCAGTCAGTAGCTATTAGTTTCCACAACATGGTCATTATAAGCTAAGTGTTAGTAAAGCAATCATAGCTAAGTGTCAGCCATACAGACACATAGACATAGCTAAGTGTCAGTCATACAGACACATACAGACATAGCTAAGTGTCAGTCAAACGGACATAGCTAAGTGTCTGTCATACAGACACATATGGACATAGCTAAATGTCAGTCATACAGACACATACAGACATAGCTAAGTGTCAGTCATACAGACACATACGGACATAGCTAAATGTCAGTCATATAGACATATACGGACATAGCTAAGTGTCAGTCATACAGACACATACGGACATAGCTAAGTGTCAGTCATACAGACAAATACGGACATAGCTAAGTGTCAGTCATACAGACACATACGGACATAGCTAAATGTCAGTCATACAGACACATACAGACATAGCTAAGTGTCAGTCATACAGACATGGTTAAGTGTCAGTCATACAGACGAAGCTAAGTGTCAGTCATACAGACACATACAGACATAGCTAAGTGTCAGTCATACAGACATGGTTAAGTGTTAGTCATACATATATTCCTAAGTGTCAGTCATACATATATATATATACCTAAGTGTCAGTCATACATGTATACCTAAGTGTTAGTCATACATATAAACCTAAGTGTCAGTCATAGATATATACATAAGTGTTAGTCATACATATAAACCTAAGTGTCAGTCATACAGACAAAGCTAAGTTCAATCATACAAGCATACAGTCAAACTGACACATACAGACATAGCTAAGTGTCAGTTTAACAGACATGGTTAAGTGTTAGTCATGCATATATACCTAAGTGTCAGTCATACAGACAAAGCTAAATCCAGTCATACAAGCATAGCTAAGTGTCATTCATACAGACATAGTTAAGTGTCAGTCATAGAGACATAGATAAGAATCAGTCATACAGTCTTAGTTAAGTGTCAATTATACTTATACAGTCAGAGCTAAATGCCAGTCATAAAAGCATAGTTAAGTGTCATTCATACAAACACAGCTTAGTGTCAGTCATATACGCATAGATAAGTGTTAGTCACACAGACATAGCTAGGCGTCAGTCACACAATCATAGCTAAGTGTCACTCATACAAGCATAGCTAAGTGTCAGTCACACAAACAACTCTAAGTGCCAGTCATACAGACATAGCTAAGTGTCAATCATAGAGACATAGATACGAATCAGTCATACAGTCTTAGTTAAGTGCCAATTATACAGACAGAGCTAAGTGCCAGTCATAAAAGCATAGCTAAGTGTCATTCATACAGACACAGCTTAGTGTCAGTCATATACGCATAGATAAGTGTTAGTCAGACAGACATAGCTAGGCGTCAGTCACACAATCATAGCTAAGTGTCACTCACACAAGCATAGCTAAGTGTCAGTCACACAAACAACTCTAAGTGCCAGTCATACAGACATAGCTAAGTGTCAGTCATACAGACATAGCTAAATGTCAGTCATAAAAGCATAGCTAAGTGTCACTCACACAAGCATAGCTAAGTGTCACTCACACAAACAAAGCTAAGTGCCAGTCATACAGACATAGCTAAGTGTCAGTCATACAGACATAGCTAAGTGCCAGTCATACAGACATAGCTAAGTGTCAGTCATACAGACATAGCTAAGTGTCAGTCATACACATATAGCTAATGTTAGTCATACAAGCATATCTAAGTTTTAGTCATTCAGATATAGTTAAGTGTCAGCTATACAGTCATAATTAAATGTCAGTCATAGAGTCATAGTTAAGTGTCAGTCATGCAGTCATAGTTTAGTGACAGTCATGCAGAAATAGTTAACTGTCAGTCATACAGTCATAGTTAAGTATCAGCCATGCAGTCATAATTAAATGCCAGTCATACAGTCATAACTAATTGTCAGTCATAGTTAAGTGTCAGTTATGATGTAAGAGTCAGTCATACTGTCATAAATTCTCTATCAGCCATACAGTCATAGTTAGGTTTCAGTCATACAGTCCTAGTTAGATATCAGTAATACAGTCATACTTCAGTGTCAGTCATACAGTAATAGTTAGGTTTCAGTCATACAGTCCTAGTTAGATGTCAGTAATACAGTCATACTTGAGTGTCAGTCATACAGTCATAGTTAGGTTTCAGTCATACAGTCCTAGTTAGATGTCAGTAATACAGTCATACTTCAGTGTCAGTCATACAGTCATAGTTAGGTTTCAGTCATACAGTCCTAGTTAGATGTCAGTAATACAGTTATACTTCAGTGTCAGTCATACAGTCATAGTTACCTGTTGGTCATACAGTCATAGTTAGGTTTCAGTCAAACAGTCTTAGTTAGATGTCAGTAATACAGTCATACTTAAGTGTCAGTCATACAGTCATAGTTACCTGTTGGCCATACAGTAATAGTTAGGTTTCAGTCAAACAGTCTTAGTTAGATGTCAGTAATACAGTCATACTTAAGTGTCAGTCAAACAGTCACCAATATTCACAGTATGTATACAGACATTCCATGTGTTGATCATACCAATATTCACAGTATGTCATACTGACATTCCATGTGTTCGCAACACCAATATTCGCAGTAATGTCATACTGACATTCTACAAAATGGTCACACCAATATTCACAGCATGTGATACTGACATTCCATGCATTGGTCACACCAATATCCACAGTTGGTCATAATGACATTCCACATGTTGTTCACACCAATATTCACAGTATGTCATACTGACATTCCATGTGTTAGTCACGCAAATATTCACAGTTATGTCATACTGAAATTCCATGTGTTGGTCACACGAATATTCACAGTATGTCATACTGACATACCATATATTGGTCACACCAATATTCACAGTATGTCATACTGACATTCCACATGTTGGTCACACTAATATCCGCAGTATGTCATATGGACATTATAAGTGTTGGTCACACCAAAATCAACAGTATGTTGTACTGACAAACCATGTGTTGGTTACACCAATATTCACAGTATGTCATACACACATTCCATGTGTTGGTCACACCAATATTCATAGTTTGTCAAACAAACATTCCACATGTTGTTCAAAACAATATCCACAGTATATTGTACGGACATTCCATGCATTGGTCACACCAATATTCACAGTTTGGCATGTAACTGACATTGCATTTGTTGGTCATACAATATTCACAGTTTGTCATACTGATATTCCATGTGTTGGTCACACAAATATTCTCAGAATGTCATACTGATATTCCATGTGTTGGGCACACCAATATCTGCAGTATGTCATACTGACATTCCAGGTGTTGGTAACTCCAATATTCACAGTATGTCAAACTGACATTCCATGTGTTGGTCACACCAATATTCACATATGTCATACTGGCATTCCGTGTGTTGGTCACAACAATACTCACAGTATGTCATACTGAAATTCCATGCGATGGTCACACCAATATTAACAGTTTGTCAAACAGACATTCCACATGTTGGTCACGCCAATATTAACAGTTTGTCATACAGACATTGCACATGTTGGTCACACCAATATTCACAGTATGTCATGTAACTGACAATGCATTTGTTATCCACACCAATATTCACAGTATGTCATACTGACATTCCATGCATTGGTCACACCAATATTCACAGTTTGTCATACTGATATTCCATGTGTTGGTAACTCCATTATTCACAGTATGTCATACTGACATTCCATGTGATGGTCACACAAATATTTACAGTATGTCATACTGACATTCCATTTGTTGGTCATGCCAATATTCACAGTATGTCATACTGATATTTGCCACGTGTTGGTCACACCAATATTCAGTTTGTCATACAGACATTCCATATATTGGTCACACCAATATTTACAGTACGTCATACTGACATTCCATGTGTTGGTCACACCAATATTCACAGTATGTCATACTGACATTCCATGTGTTGGTCACATCAATATTCACAGTATGTCATACTGACATTCCATGTGTTGGCAATACAAATATTCACAGTTTGTCATACTGACATTTCATGTGTTAATCACACCATATTCAAAGTATGTCATGCTGACATTCCATGTGTTGGTCACCAAAATATTCACAGTATGTCAGGCTGACATTGCATGTGTTGGTCACACCAATATTCACAGTATGTCTTGCTGACATTCCAAGCATTGGCCACACCAATATCCATCGTATGTCATACTGACATTCCACATGTTGGTCACACCAATATTCACAGATTGTCATGCTGATATTCCATGCATTGGTCAACCCAATATTAACAGTATATAATACTGACATTTCACATGTTGGTCACATTAATATCTACAGTATGCCATACTGATATTTCACATGTTTGTCACATCAAAATCCACAGTATGTCATACTGACATTCCATGCATTGGTCACACCAATATTCACTGTTAGTCATACTGACATTGCATGTGTTGGTCACACCAATATTCACAGTAAGTCAAACTGACATTCCAAGTGTTGGTCACCCCAATATTTACAGTATGTCATAATGACATTCCATGAGTTGGTCACACCAATATTCACAGTATGTCATAATGACATTCCATGTGTTGGTCACACCAATATTCACAGTACATCATGCTGATATTACATGTGTTTGTCACACCAATATTCACAGTATGTCATACGGACATTCCAAGTATTGGTCCCACCAATATAGGCAGTATGTCATACTGACCTTCCACGCATTGGTCCCACCAATATTTGCAGTATGTCATACTGACATTCTATGTGTTGGTCACACCAATACTCACAGTATGTCATACAGACATTCCCAATATTTATTGTCAGTTTCATCAACAATTCGCTCATGTCAGCCATTATTACTGTCAACTTGAAGTGTCAGTACATTTACAGACCTTGTGTCATGCTAAAATTACACAACACGTTTTTCAAACATAAAATTTGAAACCAATCATAAATATTTTCACCAAACGAAAGCATGATTGAATCAAAGTTGTAATATGACATTTTTTTCATTTCCTTGATGAAGTAAAAAGCTATCAAAACATGTTCCCATGACAACAAGATATAAAACTCTATAAACAAGACCACATCTTCCATATCAATAGTTAAGCACTGGTGTAACTAGTCAAGACAATGAAATCTGACAGATCTTCGAGTGGCTTGGATGCTGATTGTATGAATTACATTACATCAGCTTTTAAAAATCACTTACTCCAGAAAGTCAGCAAGCAAACTGGATAATTTTAACTAACCACTTATTTAAGTTTTTCTCTAAATCACAGTAAATACAACCAGTTTCACAAATTCCATCTCTTCTTATTATAAAGTTACATGACGACAAAGTTAAAAATCCTTAAGTATCACTATTCTACATGTATCTCCAGCATATAGAAAATCAGCAAAAATGTACATTGAAATATCACATTAAAATCTAAGGTCTAATTCTGTAATGCAATGCTATTCCGTTTGCTGAAAATTCCAATAAATAGACTGGTTGTTGTGTCTACAAGCATTACAGATGAAGGCAGTCATGTCTGAGCACAGAGTCATCAATAATTACAACCAGTCTACACGCTGAGATACGCAGTCTGCCAGTCCACCATCACACACTTCTCTCTATTGATTGGCCATATATTGTCAGAGCAGTCATTCAGACATGGAGATGTAATATAGGAGTGGCTCAAGAGAGATAACTGTTGCTGCATAACTATTCATTCTTACATTTTTGAAACGTCGTTAACGCCATTTTAAAGGGGAAAACAACCTTGTATATAAAACAGGATAATATGAATAGCTTTGAGTTCAACTTTCTATTAAAAGTATCAATATGCATAAATTCTAGTCCATAAAGATGCATCAGCTCGTTTTGTAACGGTCATTTTTGCACATCGACTTTGTGGTGGAAGTCGCCATATTGGACACTTGTGTGACGTCACAACTGCACTTCCAGTTTAAAACAAAATTAATTTATACGCTACAGCAGTTATAGAAACGTTCAATTATAGTCACTGGCAAAAGTATTCGCAAGAATAATAAAATGGATTTTAAAAACGGAGAAGGATTTGTGGCCTACGACTTTGAACCAGAATTTTCAGAAGCAAAGTTAAATGAATTAGAAAACAAGAAAAATAGTGAGATAGCACAGTCGTTCACACATGTGAAAGATTTTTGCAGCTGCGAAAACTGTATAATGATGCCTTCGTCTGACGAAAAAAAATGCTTACTATTGGAAATTTAGATGATTTAGAATTAATAATAGAGAAACACAGCAATGTCTTATGAAGCTTTAACCCAAAATGATGATAATGAACCGGAGATCAAACCTGAAACCCATGAATCACGAGTCATACATCTTATCATGTAGCCTGACATTGATGATTGAATCTTAAAATAATAAAATTACCCTTAGCTTTATAAAGAAAACAAAAATAATTTTTACGGTCAGTGTTGATGTAGATCCAGGCGAGCCTGCACGTTCATGCTGTACTATCAGGGTATACACTGTTTGCTACTCAGTCAATAGATTATCAAAAAAACACTATTTAGACCAGGAATGGAATTTAAGGGAAAATGATCTGTTACATATAAATACCTGTCTAAGAGAGAGTAAGAAATAATTTTAAATCTCTTTTCTTATCATGTTTAGTTGGTGTGGCCATTGTTGCACACTGAGAAATGGCTGATAAATTTTTTATTTCATACCATTTTTAGTAAAATTAGATGAAGCATGGATGAGTTTTTTTTGTTGTTTACATAAATGTCACTGTCATTTGGTTATTCAAATTGTGTTACTACCCAATTTGATATATATGATGATTATCTATTCTACCAGTTCCCTGAACATATATGAATGTTTCTCCTTATAAGGAGTGTCATATGGAATATAATGTCTACAGGCATATTGTACAAAGTGTATGTTACTGTCAAGCTACTGGCACCCTGCTGAGCTTTCATAATTCACCAACACCACATTCACACCATGTGGTAATGAGAAATACCCTATGCATATTGTACCCTAATTAGCATAAATCCAGGATTCCCCCCAAGGATTTATGACCCCAGGGTTTATGACAGGATGTAATATCACATAGTATTATGGTGTATTACTAATTTAAACATTTCCAGTTAATATCAATGCAACTAACAAGTAAAAAATTATATAATACAATTTTATGTATATTTTTCACAAATTGTATACCAGTACACTATTTTAACAGTAAAAACAAAACTCTGCTGTTGAATAACATGCAATAGCAAAGCATAAGAAGGAAAATAAATGTACATTTCATATATTTATGAATAAATAAAGGAACAAAGGTTTTGATTTATCTTTTTTCATTATGAAGTAGAGGGAGTTCAAATTTCTATTCAAGAATAATGACCTAGCTGACTGTGAGAAGCCAGATATCAATAATCTTAATTGCCTATTTATTATAAAATTAATAAAAATTAGTTTATGAACAAAAGAGTTTCAGTAGTGAGCAGTCACTAATGGCACAATAAAATTTTCATGAGAACTAGAATGGAAGTGCTTCTTTGACATCACCAAAAAACCTCCAACATAAACAGCTATAAAATGGCGGCGCCCATAATATTTAGGAAACGCTTGAAATCATGATACTTGATATCGTTTTTCTCATTTGATAAATTTCGTTCAATTGAAATTTGTTGATTTTTGTGTTATTTACAAGTCTATTTAACGCTAAATAGCCATTTATATTCTGACATGCCCTTTACATGTATATTAAATGTACGACGCATGGCATCCGCTTTTATTGGTGGCAAAAAACTTCAGAATTGGTCTGAATAGAACCGTCATCCTTCTACAAGTTACTTAGATTAAGCAAACCTTCTCACAAAAAAATATATATAAAGTCCCTTCTATATTTTTTAAGATAAGCTCTGAATAAGCAAAAATAGCCGAAGATAAAATACAAAAGGAAGATAATTCTGTCATTATTCAAGATAGAGTTATAGATAGAGTGTTGGCTCCTCATGCCACAGGTTGTGGATTTGATCCCCTGCCTGACCTGATGTCTCTCACAAACTATACTCAGTACTGGTTTTACCATGGAAGCGGACTTGAGAGCAGTTCATTATTATAAGCTCTGAGCTTTCATCACAATCGAGCTTAAATAAATTAGTATAAACTAAGATTTTTTTTTTCATTTCGCACTTCCTCACATTTTTATCCCTGTTCTCTTCAATAGTTTTGGAGTTCTGTTCCAGAAACAAATTTGGACGGACGTTTACACAGCAACACAAAGTGACAGCTACATGTATATGTATATGTTTATGCAAGCCTTTTGGGATGAATAAAAACTAGAAAACCTAATTACTGTGGAGACTCCATCCTAGTATATCAAGGGATATAATTCTCTCAATATTGAAAGTCAGGTGGTTACACTAAGTAACATATCAGATACAAAATTATGAAGTCTAATCTGTGGTCTCCAAGGAAAATGTCTGTTGATATTAGAGGTAGAGTTATGGAACCTTAACACTATGAAGTACATGATGTTCTGAAAGTTTTAAATGTCTATGTGAAATGGATACAAAGTTACAGACTGGACATGACATTGTGAATGGAAAATGGACCACTGTTTGGAGGGATTGACAGACAAACCGGGACGGCAATACCTATTTTAGTTAACTATTTTATTATAACAGGGCATTCAGTAACCTCAACTAAATATCTCTGTTTCACTGTTTACAGAAATCTGAGCACCAACAAACAAGCGGTCCATGACCTCCATGCACTCTCCTCAAAGTATTTGACTGATTTTTTATCATCAGCTCAAAATTAGCACAGGATTATTAATTTATGATTTTCATGTGGCTGGGTCAGCCACAACACTGCCAGATTTTGATATCACCTCGAAAATCGACCTAATTCTACAATAAAAGCTGATTACATTAATAATTATTTTACCAAAAGGATTTTAAAAAAGTATTGATACATTACTTGCTCAGAAAAATCCCACAAAATTCAATGAATTGTTTAACATTTTTAATCTAGTTAAGTTGTGTTTAAATATGCCATTCAAACATTTAAAGCAAGACAAAACACACTCAATTTATAATATCAGTCCTTTTCATTCCCCCATGTACAAGGTTATTCAAGTATCGCTAATCTGCCACCTCCTAGTGGCGAATAATCATGTTTTTTACGAGAATCAACTTTTCTATTTTTAGTGCACTCTTACTTTGACATGATGAGGTTTTTTGCCTCTTCCCTTGAAAAAACACAATTTACATACAAGTGTAGCTAATTATCATTGCTGGGATACACCAGGAAGTTAACCAGTACTGAATACAGCTTGTCCATACAAGTCACTAACAGCTTCCCCATATATTCAGAGGTGGGAGACTCAGAGCCTAAGAAGAGAGTTTATGATCAACCATCTAACAGACTGTAGTTAGGGGCAGGGATTCAAACTCACAATCCCAAAATGACAGTCAATGTGGAAACACAATTTTGAGTTTTTCACCAGGTGATGAAAAAACATTCATGAACATTAAACAAAACTGCCAGTATTGTTTTTCATCTCAATTCTTCAATGTTATGTACAGATAAAGAGTATACAAAACATAAGTATTATCTTTAATACAGGAAGCAGGGGTCTTCTGTGGTCTATGGTGTCATCTCAAAATTACTAACCTCTCACAGCTAAGGTCATTGGTTTGAGTCCCGCCTACTCCAAAAACTAAATGTAAGAAAGTTTGCCAGTTACTTGTGGAAGGATGATGGTTCTACTCAGATTCATTCTGTGGTCCACCTGCACCAGTAAAACTGGATATGCCATATATAACCTGGAATGTGTTGAAAATTGTGTTAAACTCCATAAAAAAAATATAATATACAAAAAGCATTTGTTTAGTTTATTTTCTCTAATCTGCACATCAATTACCGTAATTGCATATCAAACTCAGAAGAAACAAGCAGATTTTCTGTTGTAGTTCTTCAGTTACATCATAACATGCTATTTATCAGGTGTACGTGACATGAAACTATACAATATAATGTTGTCTGAAACTGAATGTTACATTATATAATATATCATGTAAGGGATTTTTATTAAGTGCCTCTTATAAAACTTCCCTCCATACTTCCTGGTTCAGGTATTTATGTGGTCTCATGTTTAGTTTCATATTTATACATCCTAGTGCAACACAGTGACATATTTCAAACACTAGGCTAAGTTTCCCCATTTCTTCATAGATTTCCTATATGTAAAAGGAAAAGTATCTAAATGGAGAAAATTGAGTCTGAAATGATAGCGACGGAGATGATTATGCCGGATTGCAGTAATTGAGATAATTATCAGAAATGGAGATAAATGAAATGGCAGTAAGGCAGATGATTATGCCAGAAATGGCATTAATGGAGAATGTCTAGTCTGGAATGGCAGTAATGGAGAATATATAGTCTGGTATGGCAGTAATGGAGAATATCTAGTCTGGTATGGCATTAATGGAGAATATCTAGTTTTGAATGGCAGTAATGGAGAATGTCTAGTCTGGAATGGCAGTAATGGAGAATATATAGTCTGGTGGCAGTAATGGAGAATGTCTTGTCTGGTATGGCATTAATGGAGAATGTCTAGCCTGAAATGGCAGTAATGGAGAATGTCTAGTCTGGAATGGCAGTAATGGAGAATATCTAGTCTGGTGGCAGTAATGGAGAATGTCTAGTCTGGTATGGCATTAATGGAGAATGTCTAGTCTGGAATGGCAGTAATGGAGAATGTCTAGTCTGGAATGGCAGTAATGGAGAACATCTAGTCTGATATGGCAGTACTGTAATGGAGAATATCTAGTCTTGTATTGCATTAATGGAGAATGTCTAGTCTGGTATGGCATTAATGGAGAATGTCTAGTCTGGTATGGCAGTAATGGAGAATGTCTAGTCTGGAATGGCAGTTATGGTGAATATCTATTCTGGTATGGCAGTTATGGAAATAATCAAGCTTAAAAATAGCAGTAATGGATAAAATAATTAATCAGATCAAGATATGGATATTGTTAATTAAGAATGCCATGATACAGTATGGTCATCTTAATTACTGTCATTTCAAACTTGGTCATCCAATTTACAGCCATGTCATTTTCCATCATATTTATTACAACCATTTAGTTTGTATCATCTCCATTAATGCTTCTTTATGACATTGGCCATTATCTTGATTACTGCCATTTTATGACATTACCCATCATCTCTATTCCTGACAATTTATGACATTGCCCATCATCTCCATTCCTGACATTTCATGACAATGACAATTATCTCCACTCCTGTCAATTCATGACAATGACCATCATCTCCATTCATGACAATGGTCATCATCTCAATTCCTGACAATTCATTACATTGATCATCATCTCCATTCCTGACAATTTATGACATTGCCCATCATCCCAATTTCTGACAATTCATGACACTGAATATCATCTCCATTCCTGACAATTCATGACAATGACCATGATCTCCATTCCTGACATTTCATGACATTGACAATCATCTTCATCCCTGACATTTCATGACATTGACCATTATCTTCATTAATGACAATTCATGACAATGGTCACCATCACCATTCCTGACAATTCATGACATTTGCCATCATCTCCATTCCTGACAATTCATAACATTGACCATTATCTGAATTTCTGACAATTCCTGACATTAACTATCATCTCCATTCCTGACAGTTCATGACAATGGCCATCATCTCCATTCCTGACATTTTATTACATTGGCATTCTTCTCCATTCCTGACAATTCATGACATTGACCATTATCTCGATTCCTGCCATTTTATGATATTGACCATCATCTCCATTCCTGAAAATCCATGACATTGACCATTATCTCCATTTCTGACAATTCATGACATTGACCACCACCTCAATTTCTGACAATTCATGACATTGGCAAACATCTTCATTCCTGACATTACGACATTGACCATCACCTCCATTTCTGACAATTCATGACACTGACCATTATCTCCATTTCTGACAATTCATGACATTGACCATCATCTCCATTTCTGACATTTTATTACATCAACCATTATCTCCAGTCTTGATATTTCATGTTATTTCATGACACTGACCATTCTCTCATTCCTGATATTTCATGATATGATCAATATCTCAATTCCTGATATTTTCATGACATTAACCAATATCTCTTTTCTTAACATTTCATGTCATTTACTATTATCTCCATTCCTGACATTTCATGACATTGACCATTCTCTCAATTCCTGACATTTCATGACATTGACCATTTTCTCAATTCCTGACATTTCATGATATTGACCAATATCTCCATTTATGACAATTCATGACATTGGCCATCATCTCCATTTCTGACATTTTATTCCATTGACCATTATCTCCAGTCCTGATATTTCATGACATTGACTGTTCTCTCAATTCCTGACATTTCATGACACTGACCATTATCTCCATTCATGACATTTCATTACATTGACCATTATTTCCATTCATGACATACCATTACATTGACCATTATTTCCATTCATGACATACCATTACATTGACCATTATTTCCATTCATGACATACCATAACATTGACCCTTATTTCCATTCATGACATACCATTACATTGACCATTATTTCCATTCATGACATACCATTACATTGACCATTATTTCCATTCATGACATACCATTACATTGACCATTATTTCCATTCATGATATTTCATAACATTGACCATTATTTCCATTCCTAATATTTTAATGACAATCAATCTCATCATCTCCATTACTGCCATTTCATGACATTTTTCTCATTTAAATTATAGCTATTTCATACGTTCTCTACCATCTCCATAACAACCATTTCATGCCTTGTTTTACTATCTCCATTGCTGCCAACATGCACCAAGTGCAAGATATGTAATTATATTGATTACTAAGTTTCTAATCAATATTTCAGTGTACTGGTAAAACCCATCCTCTATCAATCTGTTCAGATTATACAAAATCATTGATAGAATTAACAATTAATAAACCATTCTAGACAAACACATATAACAATCAATTAGTGACTGAGTCATTGTCAGCGTACCAGTCTATCATAAATTTCACCTGATAAAGCCACAGGCATATTGATGAATTAAGTAACCAATCTATAAATAGAAGATAAACAAGATACCAGTATTATGGATTAGTAATAGGGCTGTCCTTCCTGGACTATAAATAGATATGACATGTGCTTTTTATGTTAATCATAATCAGTGTAACATAATTAAAGAAAAAAGGAGTGTCCATCAGTAGCAGGCATACTACAGAGATTGATTGAAAAAAGACATTAGGTAGAAGTGTTTGCAGCTAACTGTCAACTCAGGGGTCATGAGATCAAATCCCCATCCGGCCAAAGTTGCTGTGATGCTGGCCATGCACTCTGTTCAAAGCCATGAATCTACCTCTGAATATATGGGGAAGCAGTCAGTGGGTTGTATTTCTAACTGGCGGAACCCACATGAACAATGATTAGGTGTGTTGGTCATCATTATATATTGAAATACTGTTGAAACTAGAAATGTGTCCATAGGAAAACTTCACTCTTCATCTGTGGCAAGGTGTAAAACCCCAAACAAAAAAAGCAAACAGCACATGCACATATCATCACTTTTTCCAATTAAGATTATGAAAAACAGCAACAAAAAGAACCATTATTTCAACCTGGCCAGTTACTAATAAAGTTTGCATTTTTTAAAACTTTCCATTTTTCATTATTACATCAATGAAGCTAGTACAACCATAAATAGACCACTTAGTCGCGACTAAGTCATTCCGTTCAATATGACTGGGAATGACAATATTTTGATGGGCTACCAGATTTTTCATGGTGGACAAGTAATTACACCATCTAAAGAGTTTTTGGACCATGAAACAACATAAATATTTCATATTTTTTACATAATGATTTATTGTACTATCTCAGAAAAATATTTTTTTATAAATCAAACTGTAACCATGACAGCCAAACACTGATTGTGTTGCTGGTTGTGTGTCTCAATTAGTGCAATAGCTTAGAATTTCCACTTAAACATTCAAGTGACAGAAAAATACTACTTTCTATTGAACATGGGGGAAAGAGCCTTAAATTGTTTAAAACACTCTAGATATAACAAAACTAAGGAAAAATGTGTTCAGTTTAAGAGCCGTTGACAACTGGAACTCCTTACCAAATGAAGTTATATTGTCATTAAAGAATAAATGCCTTTAAAAGCTGCCTAAATAAACGTTGGCGTTGGCGCACCCCCCAACCCCACACACACACACAAATATAAGCCAAGTTTCTACCTTGAGGAACCAAGAAGAAACACAAGAGAAGGACCAACAGAGGCCGAGCTTGGTATCTTGAAAAATCACCTTAAACCTAAACCTGTACATAAGCATGCGAACCCTGAAGGATTTATAATTTATAAACAATTATCTTACAAAGCAGTTTGCTTTACTTTGCTTTTACTTTACTAGAATTATCCCCTTCACCATCAGATAGGGATCTCAAACTCTTCTTCAGAGCGTTCACCTATGGTGCTGAGATCATGCTTATTCCACATACAATAACACAGTCATCAAAAAAGGGTTTACAAATGTTAGTACGAGCATAATAAGTTGGCTTATTTACCTTCAGCATCATAATACACCAGTGCAGCTGATTTTAGCCGACACATAAAATTTGCTAAAATTGATGAAACTACAGTTAGGATAAAAAACAACTAAATAGGTCCAACAACTTGTTAATTAAATGACCACAACTTACCTGTAAACAGCAAACTCTCGGAATCACACAATCAATCTAGTGCTGGTGCTCGTCGTCACCAGCCTGCTCAATGTAAACACACAATCCGCGTTCGTTGAAGGAATTATCCGTTATAGTAACAGTTCAAAATGATGCACCAGTTTCTAATAATTTACCTGCGACAGGTGTGAAAAACACCGGTTATAAACAATGTCAAACACGGTTCGAAATATTTTCAAAATGTCACGAATGTGTCTTTAACTTCTTAGTTGAATAAAAAAAATCGAAGGTTGTTCAAGATTGTGAGTGAAAAATTGATGACAGGTGGGTGTTGTGGCTATAAATATTTATCAGGTGACAGGTCAAATAATTCGCAACCTCTTGATTTATATAAGAACTATAGTAATATCCGAACTGTCCGAGTAGAATTAGTCTGGTATGCGTTTATGATAAATTATAGTCTAAATCCAGTCCATAATATCTCGAAACAGGTCTAGTTCCCCCAATGAAAAAGCAGGGAATCCCATCCCGGTCCTATTGAACGCTTAATAACTAGTGACGTCATTCGAACTTTACCTGAAGCCAATCAACGTGCCCAAATTCATAGATTTATAACGGATTCAATTGGGAGAGTTCTCTGCAGATTGACTAATTAGCGCAATGGAGAATTTCCTGCACAATGGAGTGCAACGGACATGTAAATAGCGCAATGGGTATCATCATCATCAGAATTATTATCTTATTAAGTTTCTAAATGTTTTTATAAGTGAAGAAATGATTTGTTGATATAAAAATTGTTCTTTTAATAAAATATTTTTAAAAACTTAATTTTAATCCCATACAAATGTACGCATCTGCCGAATCCAACGGAGATGTGCTTGCTTTTCTAAATGCTTTTATTACGTGTAAAAATTATCTTTTTTATAAAAAAATTGTGTTTTTGATAAAACATTTTTTTAAATGTTAGTTTTAATCCTTTACACATTAATGCATCTGTCATGCGAAATGGAGTCAGTGTGCAATGGAGATATAAACAAAATACGCGGCACTAACAAAGAAGAAGAAGAAGTAGAAAAAGTAGAAGAAAAAAAAAAGAAAA
Organism: Panopea generosa; assembly: GCA_029582155.1. Classification (NCBI taxonomy): domain Eukaryota; kingdom Metazoa; phylum Mollusca; class Bivalvia; order Adapedonta; family Hiatellidae; genus Panopea; species Panopea generosa. The sequence continues at coordinate 35,612,038 of CM055907.1, forward strand.
GAAGAAGAAAAAGAGAAGAAGATAATATTTTATCCAAACCACAAGTCCAAAAAAAGACCAACATGTTGCTTTTAGTTTATGGTTAAAATAGTACACAATTTAGCAATTTATCAAAATGCTTAATTTCACCAAAATACAACATGAACAAATAGAAAAATAATAAGGAAACGAAGAAGAAGAAAAGAAGTAAGAATGAAATAAAGAAAAAAGAAAGAAGAATATATATCCAAACCACAAGACCATGATATATATTTTTATATTACTAGACATAATGCTGTTATGATTAAATTGAATTTATGATTAAAAAAGTACAGTAAAAGTACATTAAAAGTAAAATAAGTACAAGCAGTACGAACCATTTAATTATCTGTTTCTATCTTTCTGATATCATCAAAAAGTCACATGTGCCATCATCGTCAGCACAGCAGTGTGAACTTTGTCAGTGACTGTAATCACCGACTTTGTTTTTATGCCCCCACGGGTCGAAGGCATATAGTGTTTGAAATGTCCGTCTGTATGTCCGTCCGTCCATCCGAATATACATATGTACGTTGTGGCCTCAACTTTTCCTACAGTTTTCATCCGATTCTAATCAAACTTGCTTTCATCATCACCGTTATCTGAACAAGAACAAATCACGATTATCTTCTAAAGAGTTATTACCCCTTTTTCTGACTAAAAATAGTTCATATACATATGTACGTTACGGCCTCAACTCCTCCTACAGCTTTCATCTTATTCTAATCAAACTTGCTATACATCATCACCATCGCCTGAATAAGCACATAGTGTCAGTGGGGGAATCCGTGTAAATGGAGACATTTCCTGTTACTTTTCTTTTTGCACAAACGTATTTTTCGCAGCCCGCTTGTAGGATACGATGTCATGCAGTTGGTATGTTGGTAATCCAGCGGCCACATTTTTAAGCAATCTTGACCAACCTCGGACAAACTGTATATGACCAAAATTGTTAAGATTTATTTTGGGCGAGATCGGATAAGAACACCAGAGTTGTTATTGCCCTCGATTTACCAATATTGTCATATGACATTTGGTCAAGCTACTATTTTACTAAGCTAAGGGCTGGGTTCAGCACCGTTATGCAGCAAACACGTTTAATGCCTGGTTCCCTGAAAGTGTCGCATGCTAATCTAAGGTCCAGAAAAATATGTTAGCTGACGTTATCAAACGTTTAACCGAACTGAACGCAGTCATGATCATTTATAGCAGTTATGTGCCCCTGTTATTTTTTCTATCGATTTTCCGATCAATAACTCTTATAACTCAGCATATGTAAGAACCAAGTTTTGTGAGTGGATACATATTTGGATGCTGAGAGTTTGGGTGCCAAAACTAGGTCACTATTACAATGACCTTAAATGATAATTTAGAATAGCTTGTCACTACAGCACATGCAGGTATCAACGTGTTGAGCTTTTGAATTCAGGTGAGCGATTAAGGACCATCCGATGTCTTGTTTCTATTTTCTTTTCTGTCTGTCATGTCCGCTTGAGGTCAGCTTGACACAGTTGCCAAGATTTCGAACTTCAGTATTAATTTATAAACAGCTAATCGGGCCTTTACCTACTACAGTACATTCAGCCTGGTAACAACCTGTTGGGTTGGAATTCAGGTGAGCGATTTAGGGCCATCATGACTCTCTTGTTTTCTTTTCTATTTTTTTTTCTTTTTTCACATATTTTTGTCAAGCCTGGTTGCGTTCAGGTTGACATAGTCGTCACAATGACGATCCAGCTGTACGTGCGTTCGTCCGTCCGTCCGTCCGTCCGTCCGTCCGATTTACTTCCCTATGCATTGAGGAATTTACGTCATATTACAAGTGTGTTGCAAGCAACCCGACAACTGGCTGTTTTCACTGTAAAAAGTGCTCTGATGACATCTTACATGATAATTTCTTCAGTTATTTATTGTTGCCAAACATTACTTTCCTGTTACAAAATAATAAACACAAACTAAGACACTAAAACATACGTATCAAGATCTATGGACACATTGTAGCTGCTAAACGTTTATAAAAGGGATGTATTTACCTGTATTGATAGTTTCAATTGTTTCGATTACGGCTGTTACCATGCTAAATGTTACCATTGATATATGACTAACGTCGTGGTGTTTCATTTAAAACTGTTTTATTATATTTTGTGTCAAACACTAAATTATTAAATCTCTACTGTTTCACGGACCAAATGGTATAAAGCATTTTTATAAATACATATCTTGTCTTTTATCATAAAATGCTATTAAAGCGCGATGTTTCGATAAAGAAGCGAAAAGATGTGACAACAAAGCACAAAGTGACAATGGAGCACCGTCGTGCTTCGTTATTTCACCTGCATGCACCACCATTGCACACGACATTCGCATCTCGCTCATTACCATCGTCATTGCATCTTCGCGATTCAGGCACCGCCATCGCATTTCATTGCGTATCGTCATTACATTTTCCAGCAACACCATCGCAGCTTTACGCACCACTACTGCACCTTCTACTGCAAATTCGCAAAACGCCATCGCACATTTCATATCGCCATTGTATTGTAAATGTGCATGTCAATGTGTCATGGAATTTTAACTGTGGTTCGTTTACGTACTCCATGCAGTGATCTAAATAATGACAAATTTCTCAATTATGTTCCAGCTCGATTCTCCATTGTGCTTGAAGTTGAAATAAAATTCATTATTGTTTCTGATTTGCCACTGAAAAACTCCAACAATTTTCACACATTCTTTGAATGAAAACAAAATATTGTTTGGACAATCCGATCTAAATGACGGAACTATAACAATGCAAGTTAGCATACGTTCAAACTTTTAATAAAGCCTGTGGTCTTTTTCGGCAATACATGACACAGCATAGTTTAAGACATAATACAAGGGTGCACCAATTATAACCAACATATGGCTCCTTCAATGTCAATGCAGCGCTGATGACATTGTTAAAAAACTTGATCTTTAATTTCTTTTTTATTCTGTTGTTGTCAAATATTATTTTCCGTTACGAAAACAATTAACACAAACTAAGACACTAAAACAGGCGTTTATGGACACAATTGTAGAGACTGCTGCACCTTTATAAAAGGGATTCAAAAGTTATTTCTATCATTGTCGTATCTTTCTTCAGGATCATATGAGAAAAAAAACAAAAAAAGAACGTCCACCGTTCACGTCTCACACCACTATTACATTTCCCATAGGGCTCCATTGTAACATTTATGTCCAAAACAGAGTGAAAAATTAAATTCTGCAGCATGTGTCTGGGTTAAAATTCTTCATTGGTTCAAGATATGCAATTATAAAGAAAAAAAAGTAACCCTTGACCAGGTTGGTTTTTTTTAAATTCAATGCTTTTGTGAGACCTATCAATTTCCAGAGTAACGATATGTCAACTATTCGCCCTAGATGCGGTTCGAACCAACAATTCTGAAATGACACAGAATTGTCCAGAAAGCTGGTATCAGCATCAAATTTTTTAGTGGTGATTTCTAAAATACTGACCATTTAACTCATGCTAGCAAAAAACAAAACACTGCAGTACAAAGCCCTGAAAAAAGAAGAAAAAGAGAACTAAAGTTTTATTTCTACCTCCTTCATCTGTAGGTCCGGAGTACTCAAGGGAGATAATAGTGGTGTGAGTCCTTCAGTTGCACACAAACCAAATGGATATATATTTGTTACCGTTTAAACTACACAGCATTATAGTGGGAATTTTATTCTACTCTATTCTTGTCTATAATATTCTATCATATTCTATTTTTTTAATTCTGGTATACTCTATTCTAGTCCAGTCTAGTCTAATCTGCCGTGCCGTGCCGTGCCGTGCCGTGCCGTGCCGTGCCGTGCTGTGCCGTGCCTAGCCGTACCGTGCCGTGCCGTGCACTGCCGTGCCGTGTCGTGTCGTGTCGTGTCGTGTCGTGTCGTGTTCTGCATATACTAATGATGTCATATTTTTCGCCGATCTATACGTGCAAGTGACGTTTTTATCTAAACTATCATTTATTGCATTTTTTCCGAACCGTTTTTGCTTTACATGGGGTATTGATGTCAAACGTAAATTTCACAAATATTTTACATATTCGTGCAATTTTTGTGAAATATCCGCTCGTATTTGTGAGGAATTTGCACAGGCGTGAAGAACTCGTTTCTGTGAAATTTACGGTTCAACAATGCCGCAGTTTGCGATCAGATCCATCTACAACATCGAAGTTGTAATGGACCAACGTCTTACATGTCAACAATACTGCAGTTTTCGATTATATTCATCGAAACCATCACAGTTGTAATGTCTTACATGTCAAAAATGCCGCAGTTTGCCATCAGATCCATCTACACCATCGCAGTTGTAATGGACCCATGTCTTTCATGTCAACAATGTCGCAGTTTGCCATCAGATCCATCTACACCAGTGCAATTGTAATGGACCCATGTCTTACATGTCAACAATGTCGCAGTTTGCCATCAGATCCATCTACACCATCGCAGTTGTAAAGGACCCATGTCTTACATGTCAACAATGTCGCAGTTTGCGATCAGAATCCATCTACACGATCGCAGTTGTAATGGACCCATGCCTTACATGTCAACAATGCCGCAATGTGCGATCAGAACCCATCTACAGCATCGCAGTTGTAATGGACCCATGTATTACATGTCAACAATGCCGCAGTTTGCGATCAGAACCCATCTACCTCATCGCAGTTGTAATGGACTCATGCCTTACATGTCAACAATGCCGAAGTTTGCGATCAGAACCAATCTACACCATCGCAGTTGTAATGGACCCATGTCTTACATGTCTACATTGCCGCAATTTGTGATCAGAATCCATATACACCATCGCAGTTGTAATGGACCCATGTCTTACATGTCAACAATGCCGCAGTTTGCGATCAGAACCCATCTACACCATTGCAGTTGTAATGGACTCATGTCTTATATGTCAACAATGCCGCAGTTTGCGATCAGAACCCATCTACACCATCGCAGTTGTAATGGACCCAAGTCTTACATGTCAAAAATGCCGCAGTTTGCAATCAGAACCCATCTAAACCATCGCAGTTGTAATGAACTCATGTCTTACATGTCAACAATGCCGCAGTTTGTGATCAGAACCTATCTATGCCATCGCAGTTGTAATGGACCCAAGTCTTATATGTCAAAAATGCCGCAGTTTGCAATCAGAACCCATCTACACCATCGCAGTTGTAATGGACTCATGTCTTACATGTCAACAATGCCGCAGTTTGCGATCAGAACCCATCTACACCATCGCAGTTGTAATGGACCCATGTCTTACAAACATGTCTACAATGCCGCAATTAGTACATATTCATTTCCACCATCGCAATAGTAATGGACCCATGTCTAACATGTCAACAATGCCGCAGTTTGCGATCAGAACACATCTACACCATCGCAGTTGTAATGGACTCATGTCTTACATGTCAACAATGCTGCAATTTCCGATCAGAACCCATCTACACCATTGCAGCTGTAATGGGCCCATGTATTACATGTCAACAATGCCGCAGTTTGCGATCAGAACCGATCTACGCCATCGTAGTTGTAATTGACCCATGTCTTACATGTCAACAATGCAACAGTTTGCTATCAGAACCCATCTACACCATCGCAGTTGTAATGGACCCATGTCTTACATGTCAACAATGCCGCAGTTTGCGATCAGAACCCATCTACACCATCGCAGTTGTAATGGACTCGTGTCTTACATACATGTCTACAATGCCACAATTTGTACATATCCAGCTACACCATTGCAATTGTAAAGGACCCATGTCTAACATGTCAAAAATGCCGCAGTGTGCGATCAGAACCCATCCACACCATCGCAGTTGTAATGGACCCATGTTTTACATACATGACTACAATGCCGCAAATAGTACATATCCATCTACACCATCGCAATTGTAATGGACCCATGTCTAGCATGTCAACAATGCCGCAGTTTGCGATCAGAACCCATCTACACCATCGCAGTTGTAATAGACCCATGTCTTACATGTCAACAATGCCGCAGTTTGCGATCAGAAACCATCTGCACCATCGCAGTTGTAATGGAGTCATGTCTTACATGCAAACAATGCCGCAGTTTGCGATCAGAACCCATCTACACCATCGCAGTTGTAATGGACCCATGTCTTACATGTCAACAATGCCGCAGTTTGCGATCAGAACCCATCTACACCATCGCAGTTGTAATGGACTCATGTCATACATGTTAACAATGCCGCAGTTTGCGATCAGAACCCATCTACACCATCGCAGTTGTAATGGACCCATGTCTGACATGTCAAAAATGCCGCAGTGTGCGATCAGAACCCATCTACATCATCGCAGTTGTAATGGACCCATGTCTTACAAACATGTCTACAATTCCGCAATTAGTACATATCCATCTACACCATCGCAGTTGTAATGGACCCATGTCTTACATGTCAACAATGCCGCAGTGTGCGGTCAGAACCCATCTACACCATCGCAGTTGTAATGGACCGATGTCTTACATGTCAACAATGCCGCAGTGTGCGATCAGAACCCATCTACACCATCGCAGTTGTAATGGACTCATGTCTGACATGTCAACAATGCTGCAGTTTGCGATCAGAACCTATCTTCACTATCGCATTTGTAATGGACCTATGTATTACATGTCAACAATGCCGCAGTTTGCGATCAGAACCCATCTACACTATTGCAGTTGTAATGGACCCATGTCTTACATGTCAACAATGCCGCAGTGTGCGATCAGAACCCATCTACACCATCACAGTTGTAATGGACCCATGTCTTACATGTCTACAATGCCTAAATTTGCGATCACAACCCATCCACACCATCGCAGTTGTAATTGACTCGTGTCTTGCATACATGACTACAATGCCACAATTTGTACATATCCATCTACACCATTGCAATTGTAAAGGACCCATGTCTAACATGTCAAAAATGCCGCAGTGTGCGATCAGAACCCATCCACACCATCGCAGTTGTAATGGACCCATGTTTTACATACATGACTACAATGCCGCAAATAGTACATATCCATCTACACCATCGCAATTGTAAAGGACCCATGTCTAACATGTCAAAAATGCCGCAGTTTGCGATCAGAACCCATCTACACCATCGCAGTTGTATTGGATCCATGTTTTACATACATGACTACAATGCCGCAATTAGTACATATCCATCTACACCATCGCAATTGTAAAGGACCCATGTCTAACATGTCAAAAATGCCGCAGTGTGCGATCAGAACCCATCCACACCATCGCAGTTGTAATGGACCCATGTTTTACATACATGACTACAATGCCGCAATTAGTACATATCCATCTACACCATCGCAATTGTAATGGACCCATGTCTAACATGTCAAAAATGCCGCAGTTTTGCGATCAGAACCCATCTACACCATCGCAGTTGTATTGGACCCATGTTTTACATACATGACTACAATGCCGCAATTAGTACATATCCATCTACAGCATCGCAATTGTAATGGACCCATGTCTAGCATGTCAACAATGCCGCAGTTTGCGATCAGAACCCATCTACACCATCGCAGTTGTATTGGACCCATGTTTTACATACATGACTACAATGCCGCAATTAGTACATATCCATCTACAGCATCGCAATTGTAATGGACCCATGTCTAGCATGTCAACAATGCCGCAATTTGTAAAGATCCATCTACACCATCGCAGTTGTAACGGACACATGTCTTACATGTCTACAATGCCGCAGTGTGCGATCAGAACCCATCTACATCATCGCAGTTGTAATGGACCCATGTCTTACATGTCAACAATGCCTCAGTTTGCGATCAGACCCCATCTACACCATCGCAGTTGTAATGGACCCATATCTTACATGTCTATAATGCCGCAGTGTGCGATCAGAACCCATACGAGCTAACGTATACATATTTTCAATGGATATAATCCAAGTTGAATTATGTGTTTCAAAGAAATCTCACTTTTGACGGTCTGCATATCACTCAGAGTCAATATATGTTTATATATAATATGTATATTTAAGTAATTAGAGACATTAAATTAAAATTAAAATTAGATTGTAAGAATGAAGATAGTAAGAATGAATTAGGTTTTGTAAACTAAAGATAACTGGAATGAAGTAAGTATTAAGCAAAGATAATTAAGAAAAAGGAAAATAATATAACAAAATTGAAGTATGAAGTCAGAATGGAAACAAACAACGATAACAAGAACCAAGTAAGTATGGATAAGTATAAGTAAATAATGTAGTATAAGTAAAGAACACAGTATGAAGTAAGTACGGAAAGAAAAAATCAATATTGGAGTACAGGTCAGCATGGAAAAAAAGTATGGAAAGAATAGTTGTAGATGTCAAGAAACATGGTACATGTATGAGTAGTACATGCCATGATAGAAATTTGAAGGAAATAAAAGTCAAAGCAACAGTAGATAAGAAATATGTAAGAAAATAGGAAAGGCGCTTAATCCTCCACGACCGGTGATTAAGCAATTGTAAGAGTACAACCATGCATGGGTTGACCTCATGAATGAGGATTTAAAATCAAGGGCTATTCACCTAACTGGCAAACTGCCGGCAATATAAAGTAACGATCAACAAATATATTTTGAGGTCATTTATATACCTAAGATTAAACGTTTATTGTGATACAAACATTTGCATAACATGAATATAAAGGGAAAACAATTATTTGTATTATGTCAGTATATTGAATATTAAATATTTTATATTCTGCTATATTTTCTGCATTTATAGTTTCACCATTATACCCACTTGTTTAATTAAAGAAAAGGGGACATAATATGTGAGTTTTTTTTTTATTGATATAGCTTTTAATAGCATTTATAATCCATTGCCAAAGGCAACTTCACGGGTATTGTAATCACAATCTAGTTAAGACCACATGTAATTTAACAGCCATATATACACACACAAAGTTACATTCATCAATGTAATAAATCATCTTGTCTATCTGAAAATGGCATTAAACAAGTTTGAAAATAACAGAATGGACAAGTGTTACACAACTGCTCCGTCGAAAACAAGTGATATATTTATACATGTTTTTATTGTCCATTGTCAGATTTAAGACCGTTGGAAATTTGTCTTTTCTGTGTTATTATTGGAAGCATGGAACTCATTCAATGTTGCTTGAGGATAGATGCCGCTTAAGCCGTTGCTTGTGAGCGTGAGGGGTGCTTTCTCTTTATTATGGAGAGAAGAGTTACAACAATCTTCAAGAGTTACAACAATCTTCAAAATCCAAATAATATTGTCAAGTATTACGACATATCATAGTAATTTTAGTCACCAATTTAACTTAAAGTTGTAATCGCTTGTTTGTGAGGTTAGCAATTTTCAAAGAGGGTCTAGTATATGTTTTATAGACCAGCTATGTATGTGGTATTAGATATGTGTTTTACAAGTTCCGATATTTAAAGTTGTAATCGCTTGTTTGTGTGGTTAGCAATTCACAAAGAGGGTCTAGTATATGTTTTATAGACCAGCTATGTATGTGGTATTAGATATGTGTTTTACAAGTTCCGATATTTAAAGTTGTAATCGCTTGTTTGTGTGGTTAGCAATTCACAAAGAGAGTCTAGTATATGTTTATAGACCAGCTGTGTATGTGATATTAGATATGTGTTTTACAAGTTCCGATATTTAAAGTGTTCTAGAAAGTTATTAAATAATATTCATTGTTTTATCTCATGCAAAATACTAATGTGAAAACCACAGCAGATACTATTCCGTACTAGTGTGTCAAAACCACAGCGGATACTACTCCATACCAGTGTGTCAAAACGCATTGTTAACCGCTCAAAATGTAACAGTGCAATGTAATTAAACTGTCACACGTTGATGAATACATATGGTTTTCCAGAAATAACGTTTAGTGTATATAATAAATCTAAAATGTATATGAAATTGTATATTGTGAAATAATTCTGCCAGTCTTTAGTGCGACCACAGCTTGCAAGACCACAGCTGGGTCACATTGAGTTGCAAGATACACATGCTCGACTTACCAGCAGCCACGCTGCAAGAAATTGAACAAGTTTGCACAGAGAATGGCAAAAGTTACCCGCGGATACGATCTGACGTCTTACTGGTGGCATGAGGAGGATAGTTGAGGCTGTTATCCGGGCACGTGGCGTTTAAACACGTTACATGTCATGTTTAAGTAATGTTTAGTAAAAATGTTTCAATTGAATGTATTTTAAACTCTGCAGCTCCATATTTAAAACATGTATATTTTTGTTAAAGAAACAACACTTGTGCTTGTGCTTCGATAGTTTGATTAAATGGTACACTAAACTTATAACTGTGCAGGCTTTTGATTGTTGAAAGGTTCTCGCTACACATTATTTTCTTAGCCAAATTTGTCGGTCATCTCATGACAGCACTTGTGTTGTCATTTATTGTCAATTATCCGGATGGTGCTTAACGTTGTTTCAGGTGTATATATTGAATAAGTAAATGATTATCTAGCTGAAAAAGTCAGTGACTTATCCTGTCGCAAATTTTGCCAGTTATTGTCCTGTCCTGCCTTCTATTTTGTCAGTAAGTGTCTTGTCCTGTCACAGATTTTGTCAGCAAAGGTCTTGTTCTGTCGCTAGTTTTGTCAGTTACTGCCCTGTCCCGCCTTCTACTTTATAATTATCAGTTATTGCCTTGTCTTGTCATTAATTATGCAAGATTGTGCCTTGTTCTCTTACAAACTTTGATAGTTGTTGCCTTGCCCTGTCATCAATTATGTAAGATTGTGCCTTGTTCTCTTACAAACTTTGATAGTTATTGCCTTGTCCTGTCATCAATTATGTAAGATTGTGCCTTGTTCTCTTACAAAATTTGATAGTTATTGCCTTGTCCTGTCATCAATTATGTAAGATTGTGCCTTGTTCTCTTACACACTTTGACAGTTAGAGCCTTGTCCTGTCATCAATTATGCAAGATTGTGCCTTGTTCTCTTACAAACTTTGACAGTTAGAGCCTTGTCCTGTCATCAATTATGTAAGATTGTGCCTTGTTCTCTTACAAACTTTGATAGTTATTGCCTTGTCCTGTCATCAATTATGCAAGGTTGTGCCTTGTTCTCTTACAAACTTTGATAGTTATTGCCTTGCCCTGTCATCAATTATGCAAGGTTGTGCCTTGTTCTCTTACAAACTTTGATAGTTATTGCCTTGTCCTGTCATCAATTATGCAAGATTGTGCCTTGTTCTCTTACAAACTTTGATAGTTATTGCCTTGTCCTGTCATCAATTATGCAAGATTGTGCCTTGTTCTCTTACAAACTTTGATAGTTATTGCCTTGTCCTGTCATCAATTATGCAAGATTGTGCCTTGTTCTCTTACAAACTTTGATAGTTATTGCCTTGTCCTGTCATCAATTATGCAAGATTGTGCCTTGTTCTCTTACAAACTTTGATAGTTATTGCCTCGTCCTGTCATCAATTATGTAAGATTGTGCCTTGTTCTCTTACAAACTTTGATAGTTATTGCCTCGTCCTGTCATCAATTATGTAAGATTGTGCCTTGTTCTCTTACAAACTTTGATAGTTATTGCCTCGTCCTGTCATCAATTATGTAAGATTGTGCCTTGTTCTCTTACAAACTTTGATAGTTATTGCCTCGTCCTGTCATCAATTATGTAAGATTGTGCCTTGTTCTCTTACAAACTTTGATAGTTATTGCCTCGTCCTGTCATTAATTATGCAAGATTGTGCCTTGTTCTCTTACAAACTTTGATAGTTATTGCCTTAACCTGTCATCAATTATGTAAGATTGTGTCTTGTTCTCTTACAAACTTTGAGAGTAAGAACCTTGTCCTGTCATCAATTATGTAAGATTGTGCCTTGTTCTCTTACAAAATTTGATAGTTATTGCCTTGTCCTGTCTTCAATTATGTAAGATTGTGCCTTGTTCTCTTACAAACTTTGATAGTTATTGCCTTGTCCTGTCATCAATTATGTAAGATTGTGCCTTGTTCTCTTACAAAATTTGATAGTTATTGCCTTGTCCTGTCTTCAATTATGTAAGATTGTGCCTTGTTCTCTTACAAACTTTGATAGTTATTGCCTTGTCCTGTCATCAATTATGTAAGATTGTGCCTTGTTCTCTTACCAACTTTGAGAGTAAGAGCCTTGTCCTGCCGCCATTTTTGTCAGTTAGCGCCTTGTCCTGCCACAAATAATTTGTTAATATGTGTCTTGTCATTTCACCATTTGTGTCAGTCAGTGCTTTGTACTGTCACCAATTTTGTCAGTTAGTGCCTTGTCCTGCCATCGATCTTATTGTCCTGCTACCAATTCTGTCAGTTAGTACCTTGTCCTGCCATCAAGCTTATTGTCCTCCGACCAATTTTGTCAGTAAGTACCTTGTCCTGCCATCAAGCTTATTGTCATGCCACCAATTTTATCAGTTAGTACATTGTCCTGCCATCAAGCTTATTGTCCGTCGACCAATTTTGTCAGTTAGTACCTTGTCCTGCCATCAAGCTTATTGTCCTGCCACCAATTTTGTCAGTTAGTACCTTGTCCTGCCATCAAGCTTATTGTCCTGCCTAGTTATATTATGTATTTCAAAGAAAGTCCACTCTCCAAGCTGAATTTAATGTCCTCAAAAAAACGTCATTGTCCAAGATGACCAAAATGTATATATTTAAAAAAAGTTCAATACCCACGTTTATTTATTGTACGTATTGTTAAAAAGTGCAATCTCCAAGTTGAATAATTTCAGCTATATATATGGACAAATCAGTTTTGTTTTAGCAATTTTGGAACCTTTTTTATAGAAAAGTGGTTTATAGAGAACTGTTAGAAAAATGTAGTATTGCTAATGAAAAATGTTTTTGCAGCCTGCGGGATTCGAACCCGGGTCGCCTGGGCGACAATTGGCGGATGTATCCATTATATACGTATTAAAAATGAATATGAAAAGAATAAGTAATTAATCAAATAGTTATTACTATTTATAGAACATCTTTCATTCGAAGCTTCGAAACACCATTATATATCACATGGCTTCTGTTTCACCATTTTACCTAAAAACATAGAAACTTAACTAAGTTTTGACCGGTTGTTTATCTAGTATATAGTCAATATCAATTAAACCATATGTAGTTTTACTGGAACCAGTCTGCTTTTCTTAGATTTAAGTGTTTAAGTATATATTGGTGAAACAGAATCCGGTTCTAAATTTCAAGAGAATGCTAACCTAAATGTAATCTGAAACTGCTTTTGTATAGAATTGTCAAAATAATATTCATAGCAAAATTTGCTTTTTAAATTTTGCATAATAATTAAGTTGATGAGAATAATGTATACGCATGCATACAAGATACAAGAAATTTTATTTTGTGTCGAATGTACAAAATATATAACACTAGTTTCAATTGAGGTAATAATAATGATACGAAACAAAACTCTTAAAATTACTACAACAATAACTTGTCAGAGTTGTTTTTCTTGTTTTAACATAATTACTCGTGACCTCAAACATTAAGGGAGGCAAAACTGTTCTCTCTACAGAAAGGGGTAAAACTAGTGTCCTTCTTACTATAGACGTATATTTATTTTACCAGTTATTGAGAGACATGTAACTAAACAAGTACCCATTATTAACGTTTTCTAGCAAGTTATTAATAATAGCAATTATATCTCATACAAAATACTAATGTTTAATCTCTATAGACCAGCGGGTAATAGTTCTTACTATTTCATCAAAATACATTGTTAACCGCTCAAAATGGGTAACGATATTTAAACTGAAGGAATGAATTGTGTTTTACAACACGTTGACACATACATATGTCATTTTGTGCGCGTATTAAACTGTCGCACACTGATGAATAAATATGGTTTTCCAGAAATAGCGTATAGTGTATGCTAAGTTTAATATGTATACATACTCGTATATGATGAAACAGTTCCACCAGCGAGGAACGTATTTGTTCGATATTTCATTCATCGTGTTGACATCGGTAAATGATTATCCGGATGAAAACAAATCAGTTAATGCCTTGTCTTGCCATCGAATTTGTCAGTTAGTGCCGTGTCCTGCCACCGATTTTGTCAGTTAGTGCCTTGTCCTGTCACCGTTTCGTCAGTTAGAGCTTTCTTCTGCAACCAAATTTGTCAGTTAGTGCCTTGTCCTGTTTCCGTTTCGTCAGTTACAGCTTTGTTCTGCAGCTAATTTTGTCAGTTGTGCTTTGTCCTGCCACCGATTTTGTCAGTTAGTGCCTTGTCCTGTAACCGAATTAGTCTGTTAATGCCTTGTCCTGCCAATAATTTTGTCAGTTAGCTCCTCGTCCTGTCATCGATTTTGTCAGTTAGGGTAATGTCCTGTCGCCAATTTTGTCAGTTTGTGCCTTGTTCAAGGGCCTTCTATTTAGTCAGTTAGTATCTTGCTTTTCCTGCCACCAATTGTATCCTGTTGCGCATGTCATTCACACGCACATGTTTTATCAACACGTCATGATGTCTGATGAAGGTATCCTTTATAAATATTGATTCAAATACCCGTTGATACATTTACCATCACCATAATTTCTTTGTAGGAGTATTCTCTTTCAAAATATCTTGAGATACAGCCATCCATTGTAGTTGTTGTATTGAGATCGCATTGCATATGCGCAACAGGAAGTCGAAGGTCGAAGGTCGAAACTACGATGGTGAAAGTTGAAACCACGATGATGAAAGTCGAAATCACGATGGTGAAAGTCGAAACTATGATGATGAAAGACGAAAGTACGATGATGAAAGTCGAAAGTCGAAAGTACGATGGTGAAAGTCGAAACCACGATGATGAAAGTCGAAATTACGATGATAAAAGTCGAAAGTATGCTGGTGAAAGTCGAAACCACGATGGTGAAAGTCGAAACTACGATGATGAAAGTCGAAAGTCGAAACTACGATGGTGAAAGTCGAAACCACGATGGTGAAAACGCGAAATTACATCGCGTTTTCACCATCATAGTTTCGTGATTTCGTGTTTTCATCATCATAGTTTCGTATTTTCACCATCGTGATTTCGACTTTCATCATCGTAGTTTCGACTTTCGACTTTTGTGGTATGGGGTTCAGAAAAAAAAACGCGATGGTCCAAACGGAACACGGTAGTTTTCACCATCGTAGTTTCGTGATTTTGTGTTTTCATCATCGTATTTTCGTATTTTCACCATTGTGATTTCGACTTTCACCATCGTGGTTTCGACTTTCGACTTTCACCATCGTAGTTTCGCGTTTTCATCATCGTAGTTTCGACTTTCATTATTGTGGTTTCGAGCATCGTGGTTTGGGGAAAAAAATAAAAATACGATGGTCCAAACGGAGCACCGTAACAGACCAGACTACGGCGAGTATCTATGGTTTGCATTGTAGCTAGGCGCACTCGCCGTAGTCTGGTCAAATTTTCTGCATTATAGTTTTACCATTATAGCTTTTTGTTTATTTTAAGAAAAAGGGACATAATAAAGTTATGTGTTTTTTTATGGAAATACCTCTTAAAATCATTCATATGCATTGCCAATGGCAACTTCACAGGTATTGTTGTGGCGATTACATTTATTTTCAAATACATATTTTGAAGCATTTGGACAAATCCTATAAATGTTTATTATCAATTTAACTGAAATAAGTATCAGCTGTGTTTTTATTTTGTCTTTGATTATTGTAATCGCTTGGTTTCTGAGATCAGCAATTTTCAAGGAGGGTTCTGTTATATGTTTTCATAGACCAGCTATGTATGTTATTAGCAAGTTATTAAATAATAGTTATTATTATATCTCATGCAAATTATGTTTAATCGCTAAAGACCATCATTGTTAACCGCTCAAAATAAAAAAACACAAAAAAAACAGTATTTAAATTGTCGCACGTTGATAAAAAATGGTTTTCCAGAATTAACGTATAGTGCTGAATAAGATTAATATTTATACATACGGTGAAATTATTCTGCCAGCCTAAAGCCACATATCTATTAATTAAGTCGACGACAGGAACGTATTTGGTCGATGTTTTATACATCATGTTGACATAATCTTCTTTTAAAAAATCACTTATATATTGAATAAGTTATGGTGACATCAGAAAATAATTGTCTGGCTGAAAACGTCAGTAAGTGCCTTGTCCTGTCGCCAATTTTGTCAGCTAATACCTTGTCCTGCAACCGATTTTTGTCAGTAGTGCCTTGCCCTGTCACCGTTTTGTCAGAGCCTTGTTCTGCTGCCAATTTTGTCAGTTAGTGCCCCTTGCTATGCCACACTTTTGTCAGTTAGTGCCTTGTTCTACCGCCGATTTTGTCGATCAGTGCCTTGTCTTGCCACAAATTTTGTCAGATGGGGTCTTGTCCTGCCACCAATTTTGTCAGTTAGTGCCTTGTTCTACGGTCTTCTATTTTGTCATTTAGTGTATTGCTTGTCATGCCACCAATTTTGTCAGTTAATGCCTTGTTCTAGGGCCTTCTAATTTGCCAGTTAGTGTCTTGCTTGTCATGTCACCAATTTTGTCAGTTAGTACATTGTCATCATCTCACTGTTAGTTAGTGCATTGTCATAAAACCAATTTTGTCATGTCAGTAAGTGCTTTGTCCGCTCACCAACTGTGTCAATTAGAGCCCTGTCCTGCCATCATTTGTGTTAATTTGGTGCCTTGTCCTGTCACCAATTTTGCCAGTGCCTTATCCTGCCATCATTTGTGTTAATAAGTACCTTGTCATGTCACCAATTTTGCCAGTGTCTTGTCCTGCCATCATTTGTGTTAATAAGTTCCTTGTCCTCTCACCATTTTGTGTTAATAAGTGCCTTGTCCCGTCACCAATTTTGCCAATGCATTATCCTGTCATCATTTGTGTAAATAAGTGCCTTGTCCTGTCACCAATTTTGCCAGTGCCTTTCCCTGCCATCATTTGTGTTAATAAGTGCCTTGTCCTGTCACCAATTTTGCCAGTGCCTTTCCCTGCCATCATTTGTGTTAATACGTGCATTGTCCTGTCACCAATTTTGCCAGTGCCTTGTCCTACCATCAGTTGTGTTAATAAGTGCTTTGTCCTGTCACCTATTTTACCAGTGCCTTGTCCTACCATCAGTTGTGTTAATTAGTGCTTGTCCTGCCATCAGTTGTATTTGTTATTACATTGTGTGTTGATTAGTACATTGTCAAGCCATCAGTTGTGTTAGTTAGTGCTTTGTCCATCCATCAGTTGTGTTAATTAATGCATTGTCCTGCCACCATTTGTGTTAATTAGTTAATGACACCCCACCCAAAAAAAGAAGTTGCCTTATGATACTAACCATGATCCTCATGGTGATTACACTACGCTTGCAGATAAATTAAGTGGAAAATAAGGTATTACAAGTAACCAAAGTAACAATGAAAAAACAGGAAAATACAAAAAAAAAAATTCAAAGAAATACTTTAAATAATCAAATTGTTCTTATACACTATTTCTATTTTTTTAAGTACATGTAATTAATCTTTAATACATTAAAACAATTATTTGGAAAAAGATGCATTGAATGCAAGCATAGCAACTGAATTAGTCTATCATAATGGCGAGCGAGTGGCGCCTTCAGAGACGTCGTAACCAATGACACCGACTCTATTAGAGTCCATACATTTGGTAAAGCCATCCGGAATACTCACAGCAGCCGTTGATTATCATTTAGTCCATCTCCTTGACGGCAACCACGTGTTTGTCACCGCATGTTGTTGTTTTTTTTTGTTCAAAAATGGTATATCCGGTCTATGAATTAAAAAGGAAGCATGGATGGAGGCAACGGAATTAATGTATGTTTAAGTTAAGCTATGATTAAAGATGTAATAGACAAGCAGGACCCTCCCTTCACTTTGGGGGTGTGGGGCCAGGGCACTCATGGGGGTGGAATCCGTGATTATAACTATGGGGCGCAGATGTACAAATGAGTCATTATTTTGTGATATATTAAATTCTTTTTGAGATATCATTAATTTTGTCAACCCCCGCCCAAATCACCCTCTTGCGGTTGATTAACTCAATACTGTAAAAATTATAGAACGTGTTCTGCCTTCCATTTGAAAGAAACAAGTTTAATCCAACACAGAGGAAGGTGATGAAATCGCATTTATAAATACATGTATGTTTATGTTACAGGAATCTTGTTTTTGACAACATTTATCGTAAGGGCAGGAAACCAAAACGAAAGTCAGCACGTGTTCACAGCAAAGATCAACCAGGTAGAGGAATACAGTCCGTGCGACATCACAAAGTTGATTCTGGGAACAATATGCCGCATATGTGACATTTAGTCGGCGTGAACCAGGATTTATATCGGATTTGTACAGATTACAAATATAAGGCCGAAAATAAGCATAATTCATGCTTGATTGATAAGTGATTTATCAATTTCGAGGACTTTCAACCACATGCTTTATTTCAGAATGTAAATTACATGTATGTTGTATAAATGTATAACATTTTCCAGAATGCAAGTACGTCATAGATAGGCCATTGTCATTATGCTTAATATAGAATATACATAATATGGGCACAGGTACGTGCACATTGACATTCTTACGTTTCTTGTATCTGATATTTACGTATTAATGTCAGGTTATAATTGTAAAATATGTGTTTTCTAAGCATTGACCTAAATGGACAGAAAGTCCGAAGTGGGTGTATGCTTGCAATTCCCTCTAATCGCTTATCCAATTAACGACTCTGATTAAACTGAGTATTTTCGTCGATTGGTGAAACAGCTTATTAAAACCATTATCGTTATTGTTGTCTATGTAAATTATAAAGAAGATACAATAACATTATTAGGTTATTAGGTTAATACTGAACAAAAAAAAACAACATTGATTGGCATGAAACTAATAAAACTATAAAAAAAAAATATTAGTTTTAACTTCATCAAGTTAACTTGAACTTTAACTTACAACCCCTGGGTGTGAGCAAGACCTTCCCTGGGTGTGAGCAAGACCTTGCAACAAACTTACTCGAGTATGTCTTTTCTTAAACAAAACATTCTAAATGTATACACTTAACAAAACTTCTAGCGACCCTTGATATTTTGGCAATATCTTCCATATTACTATAAGCACATTTATGAAATGTCTCACACGTTCAGAAAAATATTTTGCTAGAAACATGTAAATATTTCAACAAAATCGAGTACTGCAATGATGAAATTTTATTCATTTACGACCTCTACCCAATTTTAAAAAGTCACAAAAATACACATAAAATTCTAGAATTTACAAGCAAGCGAACATCGTTAAATCGACAAATAATTTCTTTATTCTGTCATATCTTATCTTTTTAAATGCTATTTGCTCTATTTAGAAATCGTGTGAGAAATTTCATAATATAAGTATTATAAAATATGTTTCCAAATTCCAAAATATCGAAAGGCATTTGACATTTTATTAAATGTATAATGCACAATACAATTATTATGTAGTAGAGTCGGATGACAAGAATTTGTAAAGAAAAATGAATACAATTATTGAACACATGAATATTATACTAATTGTTTAATGTTCCACATCTGGTAATTAAAAATCTTCAAAGATGTTCAAATTTTCATAAAACAAAACAAACAGTAATGAAATACGACAACATTTAACACCAATCAATGTTTGAAGGGCTAACCAGAACACGTGACCAGAACAACAAAAATGCGTTTACAGACTATGCACTTTCATCTAAAATACTCGTCTACACGTATTGATCTGTTAACACTCGGACTGTCCCAGGTAGATGTGTCTACAACTGAGATCACTGTAAGGAATCACTGTAATACCAGGAAGCACTAATAGCCTACCATTTGTGTAAGATACATTATTTACTTATGTCTGGTTAGGGATGTACGCCATGCAAAGCTCTTTCCACATGCACATGTTTTATTTTTAGCACCATGTTTCCCTTCTATGTGTTCTTCCAGTGTACATGAAGACATTAGCACTTGATCACAATGACTCAATTAATGTTGTACGTGTCTTTGAAAGCACCCGTACAATTCGTCATATGTATATTAAGATTGTGTTTGTACACGAATGATATTGAACATGCTGCATGACTTACTTCCAACATTCTTGCTTATGTGGCCATAATACTGTCCTTTGTTTTTGTACAGTTTGCCACAATCTCCACCAATGAATTTACTTTTTTTTCAATGAAATTTCTTTTTTCGACTGTAAATGAATTTTGAACAAATATTTATCCAAGGGAAATATGACTATTGATCTAAAGCAGGAAACTATTGACCGAAACGAAGTCACATTTTGTCATGATTGCGACAAGATTATTCATATGAGCTGTTCAATAGTTTGATTAGGAAATGATGAGCAGGAGGAAAATATCTAAACCTACTTTCACCAATATATAATTGTCTTTATTCATGCGTTCATACACATAGAACTAACTTTACACAATTGTTCAAATGTAGTGTTGGTTGTCGACAAGGCTATAAACTAAGTACGATAATGTTTAATCTATATATAAATGATTTAATAGATAAATTAAAACAAAGCTGCATTCATGAAATGCATGTAACTGATGAAGTTGATGGTATATTTGGCCAATTGCTACAGTTAGACAACTTCAAATGTAAACTAGTATGATTTTATTTTTGTAATAGGACTCGCATGTCTGTTAATATAACGAAGATTATTGTCTTTAGAAACGGTGGTTAATCAGTGGTGAGAGAACATGGACATTCAGTGAAAACGATGAAAAAGCTGTATTTGATCAAAAGGAATATTAGCAGTACAAAGCAAAATAACAAGTATCCATATTTCTAAACTATAACAATATGTTGAAACATTTGGGTATCAGGAGCAGTTTAAACTTTTTGCCACGATGGTCTTACCAATTCTTACGAATTAATCCGAAATGTGAAGGGTATGAATACTCGAAGATATAGAAAATGTTCTTATCCAATTTTGTAATAGATATCTTAAACTTTACAAAATACGTTTGATGCTTTTGTTATTTGGGTGAATGTGGAAGTTACCCGTTGTATGTTAATTATTATTGTAAATGTAAAAAGTATTGGTTAAGGCTTACACGTATGAACATACTGAAAACCCAAAACAATGTTATATCATGTTCAGAAAACTAGGTATTTACAGAATGTATAAAATGACTTGTATTACACGTGTTAAAGCTTTATACTTTTTTTTATTCACATACGGTTTTGGTTTTGCCTGAATTTCAGATTATGTTGAAAATGAAAATGTGTTCTTGATTTTTCAATGTATTATTGATTGTGTTATTGATTGTGCTGTGCAGGATTGACGACCTTATATGTTTCGGTTACATTATGAAAACGTTAAATTTCATAAATGTTGAACAATAACTTACCATAATCATACAGCTGATGATTTTGATTTGATTCTTAATTTCTTCCTATATGGAGTTCACTTGCATACAATAAAATAACAAATCAGAAATAAAAAAGAGAAAGAAATGATGCATACAATACAAAGCAAAATTAATATCAACTTTACACAATATAATGCAGTAGTTGTTATGAGCAAAATTAATGTTATGCTAAAAAATAAATTATATTTCATTCAACATAATCAAATGTTTTAATTAATATCAAATTTACACAATATAATGCGGTAGTTGATATGAGCAAAATGAATGTTATGCTAAAAAAAAAATTATATTTCATTCAACATATCAAATGTTTGTAATTTTATACAAATGATGACATGATTGTACCCAATCAACCAATATTGTCGACACGAAATACAAGATAATAAAATGAAATCAGCTCAACACACAGTATGTCAGTACTGATCAACTCAAGCACTTATATATATATACATAAAATGTAAGTTGTATGTAATATGTCTTAAAATGTTCCGATCACAAAAATTTATCTTGAATTAAAGATATTGAGGTTTGGAGTAAAGTTTCTCGTAATTTGTTGTTATTTTAGCTGTACACAATATACACATTTTGTAATCAGAAGTACTTGAACAATTTTAAACATAAATTGCTGGGAATGGTATTATTTTAATGAGAATTTCATTCTGCAACGTATGAATTTTTATTTGTATTCATGAGATGAATGGGAGTTAAAATAATTGAAAACGAGATATTGCGAGATTTTGCGAGAATACGCGAGCATTCACAAAATATCAATCAGTTACCTTTCCTTCTCTATATCAGTTCTTGATCAAATGTATTTATCTGTTAGTAAACCTTAGGTACGATGCACTTCGCATTTACTCTGTTTTAACATAAGCCATTAAACAGTGCAATTATGTGCATCTTATCTAATGTTGAGAGAAATTGTAGCCAGACCCTTTGGCTTAAAATCGTATTTGACTTATATGCATGATAAATATTGTAATATGTGTTTATATGGCAACAAAATATGTTTAAACTATCTTGAAAACTACCATTGATACAGACCGCTCTTTAAAATTGCATTTGAAAGTTTAAGAAGCTCAGCTCACAAATTATATGCAGAAACCCAAAGACACAATACTGTTACTAACGAAAATAAAATTGATATACTTTGTTCATATGTTGAAGTAGAAGATGAGTAGGCTTACCATGTATGCATGGAATGTTCCTTTTATGAAGATTTACGCAGGTAATACATTTTCAAAATTTTTAATATTACTTAAATAAATTTAAAATCATTTACAAATCAAAAGATTAAAAGTTATTTTATAAAGTATTTTCCCAAGTTATTTACATTGAAACATAGATAGTAGTATCACGGTGGTAATGTTAAAATAAAAACTCTTAGTAAATGCAATGTGTTTTACCAGGTTTAACCTAGGATTTTTACAGGATAACATATTGATGTATATTCATACAATGAGCTGATAATCAGAGTCGAGTGTAAATTGCAAATTGTTAATTAACTTAAACTTTAGTTTAAACAACTTTCTTTTAGCTTGATTGCGATGAAAGCTCAGAGCTTATATGAACCGCTCTCGAGTCCGCTTCCTGGTACTGAGTGTTGTTTTATGAAAGGCATCGGGTCGAGCTTGGGACCAAACCCACAACCTCTGGCGTGGGTGGCCAATACTCTACCCATTACAGAATATTTGAGTAAAGAACAAACATAGTTCCCCCGACAAACTCACTAGAATGCATGATTTGATGTAGAATATGTAAAATATTTCTCAGAGCTGCCCTCCGTACCCGCACCAACACTTTATCCCATTTCTTGACTAGCATTGGCTGATGCACTTGGGTTGAAACTCAGCCGCGTTTTAAGCCTACATTCAAGTGTGTGTTTTTAATAATAAGTCACAAAAATATTGGCGTAAATATCAACCATATCTTTATCCTAAGAACTGGGTAGAATGCAACATTTGGTGTCCAAGATATCGAACTTTTCCTTGGTGGCCCCCGTACCCTTACCAGCGGAAAAAGGGACACACTTCCCACAACATCTCATAGTTTGCCTCTCCTCAATAATTGAAGTGCTCAAACGCCTATTGAAGTGTCGTTTTGTTACAAAATACATATAGTTACGTCAAATTACTAAAGAAGACAAGCCGTTACTAGAGGATTATAGTCTTTAGAGATAAATAGTACTAGTATCTATAATGACTTACAAACAGTTCATGTTAAGGATTGTTACAACTTGTTTCATTATTGTCTATTTTCAGACTGTGTTCATTGTTTCTGAATAAACGACTAAACAAATAGACCACGCTCTTATTTTTGAACACGGCTTGAACCTACAACTGACGACACGATGCCAGAAGTAGCCTGTCTTATTCCCGGCAGTGAGTACAAGACAGATGACCTGGATGCAGTTATCGTGGCTGCACTCATCACGGCTCACTCTGTGACTCACAATTCAGGACCTTGTGCTAAAGTTGAAAAGGTAAAAAGACCGACAATCACTGCAGCTGGTACTAGCGAGGAATGGACATAATTTCAGTCAAGGTGGAAAGACTATGTAAGCGCCACGAAAATAGTAGGTCATGATAAGGTTGTGCAGCTGTTAGAATGTTGTGATGAAACTTTACGAAAGGACCTGACACGTTCTGCTGGTGGTAGTCTCACAGATCAGAGTGAATAACAAGTTATGGCTGCCATTAAGAAACTAGCTGTCCGTGAAGAGAACACTATGGTAGCTAGGGTAGCTCTCCATAATATGCGTCAGGACCGTGATGAGACAGTTTGTAGTTTCGGGGCTCGTCTTCGCGGCCAAGCAGGTGTTTGTTAATTTATCATGAAATGCCCCAGTTGTGACAGCGATGTTAATTACACAGATGCTATCCTTCGCGATGTGTTAACTAGGGGAATAGCCGATCCAGAAATCCAGCTAGACATTAATGGTGACAAGAATCAAAACATGAGCCTAGAAGAGGTCTTCCAGTTTGTTGAAACTTAAGAAGCTGGCAAACGTTCCGCTTCTAGACTTTTAGATTCACATCCAGTGAAAACTGCAAGTAGCACTTAAAGAAAGAACAAATCTGACAAGTCATTATTACCTAAGGACAAATCAGAAATGTGCACCTACTGCGGCAAGAGAGGTCATGGGAAAAGCGCTCCAGCTCGTATTCGTCGAAATGAGTGCCCAGCTTACGGACATATTTGTAGATTGTGTAATCGCAATCATCACATGTCGCAGTAAAGAAAACCCAAAAGCTAGAGACAATGATACATTATCTGGCAATGCTGCTGTTTTTGATGATTTGTGTACTGTTAGTGATGTTGTGAATGTATTTGATGATTCTTGTATGTTAAATGACTCTGGTATTGAACGGTCACTTTGCATTGCTCATCATTTATATCACAAACTATCAAACTCTTGGGCTAAGCAACGATCTAAGTCACAACCATTTGTAAATGTTGTAGCTAGAGTCTCACCTGAAGATTACTCTGCCCTTGGTTTATAGTTGACTCATCCACGTACAATTCCAGCTAGTCTACCTGCCATGGTAGACACAGGATGCCAAAGTTGCCTTGCTGGTTTGTAGGTCATCTATCGCCTCAGTCTTCAAGAGTCCGACCTTATTCCTGTAACCATGCAAATGCACACAGCCACAAATCTTGATATCAAGATCCTCGGTGCCACAGTCCTCCGCTTGAGTGCTAAAGATTACAACGGTGAGACTGTTGAAACTAGGTAGATGACGTATATCACTGACGCTTCAGACAAACTATTCCTCAGCAGAGAGGCTTGCACCGCGCTAGGCATCATTCCTGATAATTTCCCTGCATTAGGTGTCCAGTCAACAAATGACCCAGACCTGAACTCATCAATACAAGAGCAATTTGACACATGTAGCTGCCCTCAACGCCAGGGACCCCAACCATCCCCACCGACATTGCCGTTTCCAGCAACAGAGGAAAATGTACCACGTTTAAAGACATTCTTGTTAGATCATTACAAATCCAGTACCTTCAACACGAGCACCAATCCCTGCCTTTAATGGATGTCCCTCCCATGAAGCTGATGGTTGACCCTAATGTCAAACCTGTAGCTCAACACACTCCGATACCTGTCCCCATTCATTGGCGTGTTACTGTTAAAGCTGGACTTGACCAGGACGTACGTCTTGGGGTTATTAAACCAGTTCCGGTCGGTGAGCCCGTCACATGGTGCCACAGAATGGTGGTTTGTGCCAAGAAAAACGGTGAACCTCGACGGACAGTTGATTTTCAGGCACTCAACGCACATGCCACATGTGAAACCCATCATACACCTTCACCATTCCATCAAGCCTGATCTGTCCCACATGGTAAGAAAAAGACTGTATTTGATGCCTGGAATGGATATCATAGCGTACCTATTCGTGAGGAAGATCGCCATCTTACAACATTCATCCCACCATGGGGACGATATCGCTACAAGACAGCGCCTCAAGGGTACATTGCGTCTGGTGATGGATACACGCGACGATATGATGAGTTGATCTCTGATATTCCCCACAGGACCAAATGTGTAGATGATGCGTTGCTATCGTCTGACTCTATAGAGGAAAGTTTCTTCCAGGCAGTTCAATGGTTAGACTTATGTGGTAAGAATGGAATCACACTAAACCCAGAGAAGTTTGTGTTTGCTGAAGACACAGTCGAATTTGCCTGGTTTGAAATAACATCGTATAACGTTCGTCCATGCAGGAAGTTCCTTCGAGCAATACTTGACTTTCCAACACCGAAGAACATTACTGACATCCGTTCCTGGTTTGGACTGGTTAACCAAGTGGCGAATGGCTCCAGCATGACTGAAAAGATGCTCCCTTTCCGACAGTTATTAAAGCCAAACACGCCATTCTACTGGACTGGTAAGCTACAGAGCTTGTTTGAATAATCAAAACGTGTTATTGCAAGTGAAATTGAAGAGGGTGTTCAGATCTTTGATCCAGACAGACCTACTTGTCTCGCAACAGATTGGTCCAAAGACGGAATTGGCTTCTGGCTACTACAGAAGCATTGCTCTTGTCCTAAGTTTGAACTGTTTTGTTGCAAACGGATGGAAGATTACACTTGTTGGGAGCCGTTTCACGCATTCAGCTGAATCACGATATGCTCCAAATGAAGGCGAAGCACTGGCTGTGGCAGACGCTTTAGACAAGGCCAGCTACTTTGTGCTCGGTTGCAAACATCTGATTGTTGCAGTTGATCATAAACCACTTTTGAAATTGTTCGGAGACTGGTCACTTGAGAACATCTCCAACTTACGTCTACGAAATTAGAGGGAGAAAACACTGATACAGGTTCCGCATGGTTCATAATATACCGGGTATTAGACATCGGGCCACTGATTGCATATCCCGTCATCCAACTGGCGAAGCAGAACAGTTGTTGCTTACGGATGTTGTGGTCACCCCTGGCTGCAATCACACACTGTTCCTCATTAACGTATGGACTCCGTACCCCAGCAACAGAGAGCTTAATTGAAGATACTGTTGCTGTATCAGCAGTGTCATCCTTAAATGCATTAGATCTCAAATATGTTACCTGGGACAGAGTACGCACAGCTACATTTAGTGACGATGACATGCAGACCCTCATGGACTTCATTGAATCTGGCATGCCCGAATATCGCCATGAATTCCAACAGACACTATGGGACTACTTTCAGTTTTGAGACAATTTACATACCGCTGACGGGGTGATTCTATACAAAGATCGTGTTGTCATCCCACCATCGCTTAGACAAGAAATTCTGGCTTCTCTTCATTCAGCACACCAAGGGATAACGGCAATGACTGCAAGAGCAGAATCATCAGTCTTCTGGCCAGGGATCACACCTGCTATCAGCATGTTGCGCACTACATGTCAGCACTGCAACCGTATTGCCCCCTCTAATTCTAGTGCACCACCAACCCCATTGACAAATCCAGATTATTTAGTTACTGCATTAATGCATGAAGTATCTATAATTTAATATAATGTAGATCTAACTTCTTCCATATACTGAGCTGGGCTCTTGTTTAAACTTCTTCCATATACTGAGCTAGGCTCTTGTTTAAACTTCTTCCATATGCTGAACTGGGCTCTTGTTTAAACTTCTTCCATATACTGAGCTGGGCTCTTGTCATATACTGAGCAGGGCTCTTGTTTAAACTTCTTCCATATACTATGCAGGGCTCTTGTTTAAACTTCTTCCATATACTGAGCTATGCTCTTGTTTAAACTTCTTCGATATGCTGAGCTGGGCTCTTGTTTAAACTTCTTCCATATACTGAGCTATGCTCTTGTTTAAACTTCTTCCATATACTGAGCAGGGCACTTGTTTAAACTTCTTCCATATACTGAGCTATGCTCTTGTTTAAACTTCTTCGATATGCTGAGCTGGGCTCTTGTTTACACTTCTTCCATATACTAGAGACATAATGTATTATGTCTCTGCATATACTGAGCTGGGCTCTTGTTTAACCTTCTTCCATATACTGAGCTAGGCTCTTGTTTAAATTTCTTATATATTCTGAGCTGGGCTCTTGTCATATACTGAGCTGGGCTCTTGTTTAAACTTCTTCCGTATACTGAGTCGGGGTCTTGTTTAAACTTCTTCCATATACTGAGCTGGGCTCTTTTTAAACTTCTTCCATATACTGAGCTGGGTTCTAGTTCAAGCTTCTTCCATATACCAGAGACATAATTATGTCTCTGCATATACTGAGCTTGGCTCTTGTTTAATGACTTTTAAGAACACTATTAAAAGAGATTTTCGGTGTATTATAGTTCATTTTCAGAAGCTAGTCACCCTTAAAATTGTGTTCTCGACAGTTTAACATAAACTAACAGCCTTAACTACATGTTCATCATACCGCCGACACGGGCCGCCGACACAGCTAGCTCATTATAAAGCTTCACCAACCTACGGCACACGAACATCAAGCGCTTACTCGCTATACGGTAAGCAAGTTTTTACTATAGCACCGTTCCCAAAATTCAACCTACTTCCGGGGTCGAAAAATGCATTTCTTTTTTAAAAGTTTTCATAACTTCGGTTGATTTGGCTCTAATTATCAATATTTATTGCTAACATTGCAATATTAGTGAATTTGCAAACTATATGGTCACATATTAAGCAGATACAATTACAATTTTGAGGTAAGTATTGTTTTAATTCGTGCCGGTAACTTTTTACCCCTAGATAAGCAGCTACAGATCATGCCTCACCATAATCAATATATCATAGCAACGTTGTTTTTTTATCTTAAGTTTCAGTGGATAACGCCTCAGGGTGAGATTCGTTCCGCAGAAAATGAATAATTTATGAGAGAAATCTTACATAATGCATGATATAAAGACAGCTGAGCTTTTATAAATTTGTAGATACATGCGGGATACTTGGTGTCTAAATGTCCCATGACAGATTTAGCCTTGTACTTAATAGTGTTTCCCCTAAACCTGCATGGCGGGGTTGACTGCCTTTTTTCTATGCCACCCTGCCCTTTTCTTATACCGCCATGCTTAAATAATTACCGCTCCATAGTGCCCTTTTTAATAAACAATGATAGACACGGCTGTGAAGAATAAACGGTACCTCCCCGCTGTGTTCCTTTATTTGCTAATCAGACCGTTGTTAGGTAATTACACTCGATTAACACATGGTTCCCGCTTTTAGTGCATTATCATATTATTCTTTCATATAACGCGGAACCATTAGAATGGTTCTCATTTCAAGCTATCCAATTACAACAACTAGGAAGCCAGCGGTACACACACACATACGCACCATGTGCGATTGTTTTGATAAGCAACTGAAGGTGTTGACAATGTTTTTCGCAAGATTTAAAAAGGTGTCGGCATTACCTTTCAATTGATTCATTAACCTCCCAATCACGTGAAGTCTATGTAGTATGTATGCAGTCAATAATAAAGTGTGTCATGACCATTTCTCGCAAGCAAGCAAAATGATTTTCTCAGCATCTTATTTCAACAAAGCTAGAATAAAATCTCTACTTAAAATGGTTTATTTTTTATATAAATTGAAGAAAAAATATGAAAAAAAAACACCCAGATTTTGCCTACCGTATGTTTACAAATTCACAGGAGCTTGGGGAGTGGATAATAACGTTTGATGGGGGTGGGGTCCTCTGGTATATATATAATGCAAATCGGTCCAGGTTTTTTACTACTGTAAGAATCGCACTTATTTTAAAAAAAATCACTATGGTATATGCCTTTACATATATGCATACCCTACCCACCATGTCAGCTGCACCATGTATTTTCTCCCTTTATTCATTAATAGGGAACTATTTCAAGTTTATTTGTGTATTTTTTATAACATTCTTTATCACAATGTGTTCATTTTAATGACTGACATTATGTTTCTGCTTTACTGAATAATTTTCATTATATTAAAAATGCTCGATCGAAACTGGAAGTGTTGCAAGTACCGGAAACTGGGTGAAATAATCATCGTGGAAACCAATGTAAATGTTCATTTTTGATATGCGTTGTACTGTAGCTAGCCACGATGTACAATTACCAAAACCAGCTTGTATATATAATTTAAGTTATTTTTTAAAAAAATGAAACAAACAAGTAACACTGCATGTTTTATCAAATATTTTAGTGACGCAAACAATATTCGGTCTGACCGTCCCAGCTTTGGCTAGCAGTATATCAAAGAAATTACAGAAGCAAACACAATCTTTTGATGAACCGACAGAACGCTATGGGTCGCTGATAAACTCCTCCTAATATCGTTAATATTTTAGCCAAAATTGATATCATTTCACACAGCAGGTGACAAACGATCAGATTATTGGGTAAAATGATATTGCAGCAAGGCATATTTCACAGGTCATAATGACATGGTAAGAGCAATTTGTGAGATTTTATACGACTGATAGAAAATATCTGGACCGATTTTTTTATTAAACTTTGAAAATATCTGTACTGAATTTTTATTAAACTTTGAAATGAAAACCGGTTTTGAACTTAAGAAATCGGTCCAAAAATAAAAAAAAACAGAATTTTAGGAAGGAAAGAAACAAACGCTTACCCCTTCCTGATCAAAATTAGAATTTCTAAGTCAATAGGCAATCAGTTTTAACAAACCCAGTCTCCTTCTATCACTGAATGATTTATCTTAAAGATCGATCCAGTAAGTAAAGCAAAAACGATGTTTTAATGTTAATGTTCAGCATTTACAGCATATTATTTATACTGAAAGCGTAAGTGTCTCCATGACTTGGATAGGAAGACGTTTAAAATACAGCGAATTTCAACCAATCAGGCACAACCCCGTATTTGCTTCATACGATTATGACATCATATCCGTTGCCATAACTGTTGAGGATAAAAAAATACGCCGTTTTTTGGGAACTCAGTGCGTCATCTTCATCAAACAGCCGAGTTATGCATAAACATCGCTATGATCATCTTAAATAAGGCTATTACAATATCATGTACATGTATTAATAATGCATGATATCAACAAACTATAGAAGGATATACTATAGTTCCTTGATGATATTGTAGTTGCCTTATTAATAATACATGATACTATTGTAGTAGCCTTATTATTTATCAATTATAAAGTAATTAATTCAATAGTATTTTATAGTTCAAGTACCCTTATAAGATGAATATTATATTTACAAATGAAAAGTACCAGTTGCTATTTTCTAGAAAAGTGTTTGTTGAGCAAAACTGTGTTTTAACCTTTTGTAAATGTATAGTGATTTAGAATCAAGAGTACAAGTATATCATGCGTTATTGATAATATATTTTTTTAAGTGATTTGATAGTCCATGTAGCTTTAAAAGATGATTATTTCAGAAACCATGTTTTTGAAGTTGTCCTGTTCTTCTAGGACAGTATCTGTCCATGGAGTAAAAAAAACAACATATAAAAATCAATATTCAATTTAATTTATAAATTAATATTCAATTTAATATAGAAATCAATAGTCAATTCTATTCAATTCCATATAAAAATCAATAATCAATTTTATTCAATTTAATATAAAATTTTTATCCATTTAATATAAATTATGTATATCTCAAGCCAATGTATAAAATCCCAAATACACAATGCAAATGAATTATGTCACAAATGTTTATTGATAGAGAGAAAGATAAACTTACCTTTCTCTGACATTGAAAAATTAAGCAGTGGAATGAGTGGTTTTAGCAGATTTAGAATGCTGGTTTTCAATAACTTAAGTCAACGTTTCAATGACGGCATCATGAATTATTGATAGTATATTGTCTAAATAGTTCACTTGTATAATCAAAAATGATACGCAGCTTTCAAACATTTTATACAGTAACCAATTCTTCAATAAAATGTGAGAATCATAATTACAAGTTACTTGACACTTTCATACAAAGAACGTTCAAACCGACACTATTTAATCTGTGTAATTAAGAAATAATCAAAGCGTGTTCCTTTTAATGCCTACCTTGTTTGTTCATATGAAAGGTGCCGATCATCCTTTAATTAAATTTGTCATATAATTTGTCAACACCTTCAATTGCTTATCAAAACAATCGCACATGGTGTGTGTGTGTATCGCCGGCTTCCTGGTTTGTTATAATTGGATAGCTTGAAATTAGAACCATTCTAAAGTTTGCATTCTCTGTGATGCAGTTGTAGCTTATGACGACATATAGAATGTTTGCATTTATCCCTTTACTCCATAGATACGCGTTTTCCCACACCATTCACAGAAGGCCTTTGAAAACAGTGCATGAAGAGTTCAGATTGCTTGTAATGAGCAATCTGAACCCTTCCTGCACTGTTTTCCACTCTGTCAGTTAATATAAATATAATTCACCCGATAATCCAAAAGCCTTCTATATTAGAGGTGTCCAAAGGCGTCTATATTAGAGGTGTACAAAGGCGTCTTTATGAAGTAAAGGGATAATTATGGGACTGCTGAGAAACTTGTTATACCAAAACACAACTGCTGAGAAACTTGTTATTTCAAAACATACTTGGAGAAATTTATTTTCAGCAAGTGACACGAAATCATAGCACAAAACTCGATGAAACAAGGACTTAAATAGACTTGAATTAAAGCAAGTAAAGTGACAACTTGTCTTTAATGCACTGGTCTTGAGTAAAGAGAAATTTCAAATCCCAGTATATTGAATTAACATAATATTAGATATTTATTTTGTCATATACATATATTGTGAAATCATGTCATTCTGTTTCTAATTATCCATCCAGATCCTTTTGCCTATAATTGTATATATATATGATTTAATATGTGTATAATGTAATATGTGTTCATATGACAATAAAATATTTTAAAGTAATGCATCTAAATGTTTAATCAGTCAGTATAAAGACTAAACCAGTCACAAATTTTTAAAAACCTATTGTTAAGCTAACCAAGATTTAAACAACTGAGCCCAGGTGAGAATAAGACCTTACTCTATTTATATTTTCCTCTCTAGGATGGCGGATGAAGATGTGCTATTTGATGACGTGTATGACTTACAGGACGTCATTGGAAAGTGAGTAGTGTTTACTTTCACCACTTTAATATACATGTAAAAGTGGAGTGCATGGTTCAGTGATGGAGCATTATATCCACGATGGAAGGGTTGAGGGTTCCATCCTCCGTCACGGCTATGTGTGGTGTCCTTGAGCAAGACACTTTTTTAGCATGTGCTTAGTACTTGTTCTGCCCAGGAAGGCTGTGAGCATGATTTGTATAAGTTGTTATAACTTGTTTCACAATCGTTTTAAGATAAATAAGATTAAACATGTGTGATTGTTTGTGTTACAGTTCTTGTATATTGATTATAAAAATTGTAGGCAGCTGAACACCTGTCGTTCTTATTATAATGTCGAGATTTAAAGCTACAATATTGACAGAAGAAATCATTTAATTGACTTTAAATGTTGGCAGTGAGGGACATTTCAATATCATTCATTTTGAATTAGGTTTTTTCTCAAAACATTTAGTCATGTTACTGCAAATTGGTGGAAATGTACCTTAGCTATCTCTTAACATTGACATTTTTAATTGAAACCATTATCATTGAATCCCAAGAGTAAAGTTTGAAAAAATATCAAGGGCTTGTTGCAAATCTATTCCTAAACTTAAGTTTGTTACAAAGTCCTTGAGATGTAAGTGTTTCACACATACAATGCATTTACAAATGTTACTTTAAAAATATGTATATTGCGAAGTTATTTTTTTTTAATGAGATGTAAATTACATGCACCACGTACATGTAGTAAGTGAACATTGAATGATTGTTGTTTAATTGAACAGTTAGACTCTGTACGTCGGCGTCTAATCTGTAATTGTATGAGATCGTTTGTGTACATCAAGAATGGTATCTAAATTTTACTTCATGTAGATTTCACCTCTATTTCTTACATTTTGATTGAGGGCTTTTTTTCCTTATTAAACAGAGGATGAAATTTGGTGGCTTCCCAATTAAAAAATCATGTTTTTTTCCCCCCAATTGAGGCAAAAAAAACCAACAAAATGGATTTTTTTTTTAATTTTACTTACATAAGAGGATAAAAAAACTGGATATGAAGTTTTATTGTAATATCTGATAATTATTAGTTAGAAAATGATCTTAACAGTGTTTGCTTTATTTTTGAGTTTGCTGAAGCCTTAAAAAATCCCAATTTCCTGTCAATCGCGCTGTTTTTTTTTCCAATCCTGAAGGCATGGGTCTCTTCCCAATTTTCAGAAAAATGGCTCTGCGATTGTAATGTCACTGTTAAGCTCTTTGTGTCACACACTATGTCAAGAGCTTAAAGGGAGTAAATCAGGAAAAAACGTTATAATTGTTGTTTTTTTTAAATCGATAAAAAGTATATAAATAGGTATAAATAAAGAGCCCTTGTAAATGATTACATGCAGTATCAGAAATGTAAATTAAGAGAAAGAATTATTTAGAAAACTGTGTCCTATGGATATTTTCTGAGAAAAATATGGGGTTAATAATTTCCCATCAGCGCTAGCAATAATTTCATGAGTTGCTCTAACAATTGACTATATTATTCCCTGTCTGCTTTTATCTTTTATGAGGATAATAGTGACTGCATGGGCATAATTATTTAGGCTTTGTTCTGTGGCATGATGGGACAATTGGGCGACCAATCTAGAAAGCTTGTTAAGATAATGGTATATAAGGACAGACATTTAATGTACATTTCCTAAATGTTTATCAATAAGTTATGAACAGAAATAATTGACAATACATTGTAGGGCTTGAAATTCGCTGTCAAAGCTACTCGTCCTCCTTCCCCAACCTTAGCACTTGACCTAACATGGGCTGTCAATCAAACAATTCGTTAGACCAATCAGCGATTGAAAAGGCTGCCTTTTCCCCTAGACATGCGAACGCTTGTCTCTAAGTAAACACTATAAATTATTGTATTTATATTGTTTTTACTTAGACAAACAACACCATATATCCAGTCAATTCAACAAATGCCATCTTGAGGGTCTTTCATATCCGCCTAGGGTCCTTCGTAGCTGAGTGGTCTAAGGTGCTGGCTCAAAATCATTTACCTCTCACCGCTTAGGTGGTAGGTTTGAGTCCAACTTGCTCCAAAAACTCAATGCGAGAAAGTTTGTCAGTTACTTGCAGAAGGACATTGGTTCTACTCAGATTCATTCTGAAGTCTTCTTCCGGACAGTTGTTCCTCCACCACTAAGCTTGATGCCATATACACATACTGTTTCTACTCATGTATTATGTACATATTTCCCAAACTTTTAAGATCTTCGATAATCGATGCATATTATACACAAGTAGTATACACAGAAGATTTCAATTTTCCAAAATTTGTTAAAGGTAATTGAGATTGATTTGGCGATGTTTTTACCCCTACCGAAGAATGCCTACAGTCCTGTTGACATTATTTAATGATTGACGCAAACTGATATATATATATATGTGTAATGCTTAGTGACATTTACGATCTTGGAAAACTGATTTTTCTTTTTGGTTGTAGAGAAGGAAAAAAAGATAATGTGTAATTTTTGTACATTCTGTTATAAAAATAATCTTAACAGTTATGCTCATTTATTATGTTAAATTTATTACAATATTAAATACAGTCATAGAAAAAAAATTAAAATATATTTTACTGACTCATTTAAGAGTATAAATAGCAAATGCTACTCTGCCATGTAAAATCCTCAGTATATTTTTTTCAATTTTAGGAAAAAAAATGGTATTTATATTTCGACTTCAACCTGCAGGCTCTTCAAATTCAAAATAAAGAGAAGGACAGACAATTTATATTTACAATGTACATTTGTATGTTGTGTTACAAATTTATAACAGACGAAAAATTAAGAGAACTGGAAGCATTACTGTACAACTATTTTCTAACAAAGTCATCAGCATTTCTCTCCCTTCAATTAATTTACTATAGAAGGAGACATAGTTGGACACTGGCTAGTGCCTTTTCATATCCATTCCTGAATCACACAGTCTATTTCATAAATTATGAATTCTAATGAAAATAAACTAGAATTCTTGTTCCATGTCTTGGTCTTGAATTCTTGTTAAAATTAATGTTAAATAGCCTTCAATTGTTTAAAGCATTTTAATACATTTAATGTGTGTCATTGTGCTATTGAAACTTAATATAAATCCACACCTAAATTGTTTGTTTTTAAAGGAAAAAATGCTATAAATGTCTTCAAAAAAACACAACTATTTTTTAAATGGATCCTTAGCATCTTATTATCATATATAGATATATTGGTATATCAAATATACCAAAGTGTGACAAAGCTGTAATCGGAGTGGTAAATCCCCATTCTGAAAATAGACATCACTTAAATACTGCTTATTGACCTTCACATCATCATTCAGACTCTTTCTAAGGTGAAATAAATTCTAAAAAATGATGGCTTAAAGTGCAATTAAAATGAAATCACATGACTCATTTCACACTTCACACTTATGCTGTGATTTTTAGTAGAAATCTATTTACTGGGTGCGTAGGCCATGTTAGGAAATCCCTTTTCAAAATATATTTATACCTGCACAGAGAGATAATAATAAATTCACAACAATGGTATTTCCGATTTTGGGTTCTTAGTTTATGCAAGCTCACAAAGACCGTGTCGTGGTCTAGTGGTAGAGCGTCCACCTCACATGCGGAAGGTCGTGGGTTCGATCCCCAGCCGGGTCACACCAAATACTTTAAAAATGGTACTAGAAGCTTCCTCGCTTGACGCTCAGCATTAAGAGGAGAGTTCTAGGTCTGGTCGGCCCGGTGTCAGTATAATGTGACTGGGTGGAGTATCATACCATGTGTCTGCGGCATGATACTCCAGTGTGACAGCGCTTAGAATACTGTCTCAAGTAGACACCGTCGCGATATGACTGAAAAATTGTTGAAAGCGACGCTAAACACCATACAACAACAACAACAACAACAGCAAGCTCACAAATATAAATATGTAGGCCTGATATATGGGGAATAAATATTTTTAGCCAATTCTTGATTTTCAAAACTCCTGATATACTTCCTTTATTACCGCTCAGTCGATCAGTGTTCCAGAAAAGTAAGCCCGTATGGTTCCGGCTAAGAATAGAATCACTGTCGATCTCTGCAGAGGGGTAGGAATCCTCCGAATGGTTGTCATGTTCATTTCATCATTTTTTGTCATGTTCACTATTGTGGTTAAATTATCAACCCCTGTGTGGTTCCAGGGAGCCATCAGTTATGGCAAGAATAGGATCACTGTGGCTTATGCATGTCGTAAGAAGCAACAAATTGAGTAATACGATACAATTTACTGAAACTTGGCAGTTCTGCAGGTTACATCAAGGTTCTAGATTCATTCTGCATATTCATTTGTTGATGTATTTTTATTAATCTATATGTTAATTTGTTGTTTTTGTACATGTAGAGTGAACCTGGAATCTTCCTTCCTGTTGGCATAGAATAACCTATAATGTGTTGGTATGCGGTAAAACACTATTCATTCTTCCAGAAAAGTAATCAGTATTTCAGCATGGAATTAAAATTAAAATTAAGTAATTAGGGCTTTAAAAGGAGAGGATATCCTGATGTTCGGGGTTAAAAATTGTCGAAAACAGATTCAGGTCGCTTTTATAAAACATTGTTGCCCTTCTATGTCTGTATGAAACAGCTTGGACAGCTCCTGTCATTGCAGTTATCTGCCAGCTGGATTTACTTGCTTAAGTGGCATTATAAATTTCTAATCTCATTATAGAGACAACTGATAAATCATATCTCTGCAATTCTGTCATAAATTCAAATGAACAACTTTAAATTTGATTTGTGATGCCATTAGCCAGATTTCACCAGCAAATGAAATGCTTCCTTTCACATAAGTTGCATGCATCTTGATAAATTTAATGCACAACAAATCTTGACTTTGCAGTGATCATGTTTGTGTTCTTAAAATTTAAATTATTGTGATAAACTGACAAAAGGGTAACTTTTCTTCATAATGGCGGCTGAAAAGTACATGATCTTAATTTTATTTTTATTTTTAAACCATTTTACCAACTTCCAATTACCTGTAAAGAACTCAGAAAAGCTCTTCTGGCCATTGGACTCTATTCTAAAAATTGAAATACATACAGAGAATTTTTTTACAACATACTTGAGAAATCACCAATGACTGAAACAATATTAGGCAAGCTCTGTTTCTTGCAAATAGCTGTGATTTTTTCGCTGCCGTAGCAATGTTAATAAAGTGAAATCTAATTTTGGGACTTGGCTGATTTGCATGCCTCTGTTGCTTCTCAACAGAATTAATAAAGGTTGGCACTGAGTGAGGGATTGTGCATTTCAGTAATTATCATATTGACCGGCACGTCGTGTACTTTCCGTCAGTGGTTCTATATACTTATGTCTGCAACGCTATTCTGCTGTCCATGTGGCTTGATGAGAAGATGCCCAACTGCCAGGATGGAGGTTATCAGTTCAGTCCAGAGCCTCCATGGTCACAAATGTCATAATGTCATAAAACAAAATATTACCTCCGGAAACGATTTCCATACTAAGAGCTATATATATTTTATTCATAAGACAATAAAATCTACACTGATGACATTGGAGAGAATTTTTGTACTATTAGATAGTCATTTTAGGGTGGGTTGATTTGTTTAAACTTATTTATTTTACAATGACTGTGAAAACAAGCTTTTATAGCAAATCAAATTCAATCATTTAGTCTTTTCCAGGGTCTTGCTGAAGGACACCACAAATAGCCGTAAACCCATGATCTTCCTCTGACAAACAGTGTTAAGGCTAGACCTGTTTATTTGTTGGTTTACAGATTCCACTATCCCTAATTTTTTCCTTTTGTGAAATAAAATTGTTGTGGTTTTTTTTTTAATTTTATGTCATTCTGACACTGATATTAAATGGTAAAAAAATAAAGAAAAGAAACTGCAGATTTTGTTGACAAAACACCATGCAAATAAGAAATCATGAGAATTAATTGTTTAGAATTACCGGTAACTAAATTTGACCCATGTTTCATCCATTATAAACCAATTTACAGAATTTTGTAATTTTTATTTGTATTTTTCTCGACCAGCCATCCAATAGTTTTTATACAAAACCTGTAAAACCAACAAATACTAAAAGTCTGGTAGTAGTGAGAAGTGCCTTTATTAACACAGAAACAATTACGTAGGACAATTATAGGATTTGGTAGACTACTTAACCGCCTTACATTTTTATCGCATTTCCTGACAAACTGACTTCTGAGGCCATGTCGAATATGCAATCCTTATGGAAATGTGTAATGGTGTATAGATTCCATCAACTTTGACAGATATTCTGTGTCCAGTCCACAAAAGATTATTTAGCTTTATAGTGTCCAGTCTACAGAAGATAATTTGAGATTATTTGAGTTTAAAGTTTCCAGTCCACAAAACATTATTTGGGATTATTTAGCTTTATAGTGTCCGGTCTGCAGAAGATAATTTGAGATTATTTGGGTTTAATGTTTCCAGTCCACAAAACATTATTTGAGATTATTTAGCTTTATAGTGTCAAGTCTACAGAATATAATTTGAGATTATTTGGGTTTAATGTTTCCAGTCCACAAAACATTATTTGAGGTTATTTAAGATTTATAGTGTCCAGTCCACAAAACATTATTTGAGATTATTTGGGTTTTAAGGGACACACAGTAATGTCGAAATTGATTTTACACATCTTATCAATTTTAACACATGCATATAGTAGTACAGCCCTATTTGTCTCTTTATATTCCAGTGATGTCACACTGGTTGTGGAAATATGATTCTTGCATACCGTACACAGATTTCTGCAT
Source organism: Panopea generosa (assembly GCA_029582155.1). NCBI lineage: Eukaryota > Metazoa > Mollusca > Bivalvia > Adapedonta > Hiatellidae > Panopea > Panopea generosa. The sequence goes on from CM055907.1 coordinate 35,651,810, forward strand.
TTTTAGCTCTACTGGCCAAAGGCCAGAAGTGCTTATGCGATGGCTCATTGTCTGTCGTCCGTCGTCCGTCGTCCGTCGTCCGTCGTCTGTCGTCTGACGTCTGTCATCTGTTAGCAGCACTTTCTCTGAAACCACTGGGCCAATTAAACTGAAACTTCACATGGGTGTTTCTATTGCATAGGAGACTATACAGAAGATTTTTTTTTTCGATCTGAAATTCAAGATGGCCGCTGTTACTAAAAATGGTCCAAAACTTAAAAAATCTTCTTCTGATGAACGGCCCAACAGATTTTCAAAATGTTTATGTAGTAATAATGACCAACTATAGTTTTGTTAGATTTGTTCAAATGGTGTCCCTAAGGTTAAATATGACCTCGCCCCGAGGGTTCAATTAGGGGACACTTGTCATTATAATTTTTATTTTTATTTTTTAAAATGGAAATGATTTTGCCTCTATCTCCACAGAAGCATTGTTTGGTAAAGGAGGTTAAGATTTGTAAAAATGACTGGGTTCCACTGTCTTAAGGGGTCAGGAGGGGCCCCAAAAGGGTAAAAATTGGGAATTACTAAATTCATTTTCTTAACAACCGGTATGTCAGATTTGTTCATATTTTGCATAAATTATCCCTATGTGTAGGGGTTTGATTGCAGATAAGAATTTAGGGGCTAAAATTTATAGGGGCCCGGTAAGGGGACTTAGAATTTTACATAGGGATACTGTGGGAAAACAGAAAACTCTCTTCTTTTTTTTTCATTTATTCTGAAACCACTAGGCCAATTGAACTGAAACTTCACATGGATGTTTCTATTGCATAGGAGATTATACAAAAAAAATTATTTTTTCTATCTAAAATTCAAGATGGCCACTGTTACTAAAAATAGTCCAAAACTTAAAAAATCTTCTCATGAAAGGTCCAACAGATTTTCAAAATGTTTATGTAGTAATGATGATCAACTATAGTTTTATTAGATTTGTTCAAATGGTGTCCCTAGATTTAAAAATTACCCCGCCCCAATGTTTCTATTGCATAGTAGAATTTCAAAAAGTGCTATGGCCACTGTGAGTCAGTAGAGCGTCCTCAGGCCCTCTTGGGCCTCTTGTTTTACTGGGTATGGAATTTTCATCCTACACCCCCTTACCCTACTGTGACATTGGAACAATTTAGGATGTTACATATTAAAACACATGACGTAATATATTTAATTTGATGTCTTAAAAGTCATTGTGATGAAATTTAATAATAACTAAATAATAAATAAATAAATAAATATTTTATGTTTGGTATGCAAGAAAAAAAATCTTACATGGCTTTCTAGATTCAGATAGATAATTCTGTCCCTGGGGATAACTGTTTTCGCGGGAACTCGACTCATAAATTTTCATCTATCATGCAGATTTAAAAAAAAAAATTATGTAAGCAGCATACAATTTTCACTTGTTTATAAACCCAGTATGCTTTTTTGAAACTACGTCATTCTTTTTTTAGATGGAACCTACCATATTGGGGATGGCAGCACATTTATGTGAAACCATAGATTCAATATTAATGTGTCCCTTGTATTGGACAAGTCTAACTATAAAAAGAATGACAAAGTTTCACAATAGCCTATTGGGGGTTTGTACCAGAATTATGCACCATTTTAAAATAAAGACAAAATTAAGGGTCTGAATATCAATGGGCTATTTTAATTTCATATTTGCATCATGCACTAGTGAAGTGAAAAAAATATTTAAAACATTTGCTGTGTGAATCTTTAAGTCAAATAACTCTTGCCAATATTCCAAGCAAGCAAAAAACACATATTTTAGCTAAGGGTGCCAAAAATGCAGCATATGTTGGGTCAGAGTAACACAGTTATTTAATATTTTGCCTCAATTAATAAATTGATCATTATCATAACGACGCTACTTAGAAACACGGTGGATAAGCAGCCCAGATAATTGCAGATAGTGGTACGAGGATGTTTGTCTTCTTTTTGACTGTTTTTATGTGTTTTGTATGTGTAATGTGCTATGGGAGTTTTCGAATCCACCAGTAAATTTGTGTTCATTTATGTTCTAGCTCGTTTCCATAATTAAGTTAATTAGCCATTCTTGCCGTTGTTTGTTTGAGATCAAGATCTTAAAGTGCAGCATCTCAATTCTACTAATTGTTTGATTAGATCAGCGAGTTCAGTATCCATGAAGCGTAATTGTATTGTCTACAGTCTGCAAGGGCTGGTAAACAGTCCTTGGGAAGGTGTTTTAGATTTCAAATTATTGATCTCTTCTATTAGATGTCAAGATAAATTTTTGCCCTTGGTTGTCTTTCATTTGCCATGGTTGTACACCAGTATGTTCTGACATCTTTCTCTTCCAATATTGCCATATACTGCAGTGTATTTTGATCCCCACCTCCATTTCTATAAATAAAATAGACCTGGAGTCGGATGCCCATTTTCTACCATTTTAACTTGTTAACAATTACCTAATTTAATAGAATCCATGTCCAGATGGTACAGTTTGGAAGATCTGAGCTGAAGTTGTGAGTTTGAGCTTAATATGGTCCATAAATACATGAAAGAAAATTTGACATTTTCTTGCTTGCAGTGGTTATGCTCAGGGTACATTCAGTGGCCTTCCTCTACCAATAAAACAGGATATTGACATAACATAACAGTCATAATAAAAAAATTATGTTGAAAACATAGCTACACTTCATTAATTAAAAAATAGTAATGGTACCATTTCTGTGTACCTAAGTTCAATGATGATTATTTTAAACAATAATAAAATGAACTCTTTTCGTCATTTACGCCACTAGTTCCGATTATAACATCCATCTACCCGTCTATTTGATCTCGTTTTTGGTCAATACACAACAGCAATAAGAGAGAATAAAGGAAAGAAAAAGAAAGATTAATGGCAATTAATTAAATAAAATATCAACTGCTTACATTTATTTCTCTTTAAAACACACCTTAGGATATTTGACCGTATACCGTAACACATGTGTTGCCCTGTATTGGCCTTATCGCTTATTCTAAATCACTGAATGCTGCTAATAAATAGTCTGTTGATTTTGCCATGGATGTTTTTTTCCATGGATCTCTGTTTAATGTTGAATGGCCTCAATTGTTTTTATGTTTCTGCTCTTTTCCATTATTTGCATCATACATTTCCTGGAACTTGGGGAGTTTGGCTCGTAAATGAGGCCTAAAACACGCTTAATCTTCATTGAGTGATGTCATTAAACATTATCTTTTTCCATTGGATTTATTGTTTTTTTCATTATCAAACTCAATAGTCCAAAATGAATTGTTGTTGCCAAGTTTAACTGTGAAGTAAAATTTCAGGGAAATGTGTTCAGGCAGAATTATTCAGAGACTCGATCAGTTTTAAATTAAACCAATTGATAATGAGAAAAATGACCCAAGTTTTTACTTGTTGAACTGTGACCTTAATTGGTAGCAATACTAGGACTGTTAACTTTGAATGTTAAGTGAGAGGTTGGTGGTATAACATCTTGTCAGAGATCTTCCAAATAACTCTTTCCCCAGCAGTGGGTGCTGATTAGGTCAGTCGGTAACACGTCTGACTATCAATCCAGGACTCTTGAGTTTGAATGCCCACATCTCATTATCATTTGTTTCTCACTGCTGATTAAAGTGGGAAAGTTATCAGTTACTTGCGGATATGAGATGTGCTTCAGTACAGTGAAAGAGTGGTTATTCTTTTAGCCCTCGATGGCATTAAAATGAAGCTAAATAATTAATCAATAAGTGCAATCTTATCCCAACACCATTCACACCGCTGGATCCAAATTTAATTTTAATTTCCATTTTGGGTATTATTGTGCAATTACTTACGAGTCTAAAACTGGCATGACAGATATAATATTATGTCTGGAAATAGTGAAATTGTGAAGAAAGACCAACAAACCAGCACTTGTGCATTTTAAAATTTGTATAAGAGCTTAAAAAATTAAGATAAAAATAAGAACAATTTATTACTCTTGTATATCTTGTCATTGATACTTGACTGTAATATAATGATTTGTTAATGTAAGAAGATCACATAATTGTCACATGACTAATGTCAGCAGTGATATTCAGGACATTTAACTGTTTAACTCTTTACTCCATAGATACACGTTTTCCTGCACCAATCACAGAAGGCCTTTGAAAACAGTGCAGGAAGAGTTCAGATTGCTCGTAACGAATCTGAACACTTCCTGCACTGTTTTCCACTCTGTCAGTTAATATAAACATAATTTACCCAATAATTCAAAAGCCTTCTATATTAGAGGTGTCTAAAGTCGTCTATATTAGAGGTGTCCAAAGGAGATATCTACAGTAGATATCTACAAAAGAGGTCTGGATCATTAATAATAATAAATCATACACGAGTTCTCATTTATTATTGAATTTATTAAGTGAGTTGGCAAAAATATATTATAGGAGGTTCTACTAAGCATTATATCATTTTCTGCAAACTAGTTAAATAAAATAAATAATAAATGAGTAAGAATGTAAGATTCTTTTTATCACACAACTCAGGAAAGTAGGATATTTACCATTTGTTTATCAGATCTCCTCTATATGGAACAAGAATAAATCGGACACATTAGATACCCTCAGTCATCGTATGATGTAATGTCTCAAAATAACCTAATTTTACCATAACAAATTGGCGTCATTTATATATTCTGGTAAGTGAGGAAGTAGTTCGATATTTCACGCACGAAAGACGAATTACATGGAAAACATGAAGCGATGAATTAGAAGTGATATTACACTAGGTCAATATCAAAATTATATCATACATTCCTGCGCTGGAAGTAATGTTATAAAATAATATACTGGGAACCAAATAATGTTGATGTTGGTTAGTCTAAGCCATTTGCAGGCTCATCGAGGTGTGCTTTCATTGCAATTGGTATCCGTTTCAGGAACATTAAGTTGTCATAACTTGCAATTTTGTTCCTTGGTAATTAAAGATAAAAAAACAAATGCGCATAAAATGGAATACCAGATTTCAGTGCCGCAGTAAACTACCAGTAAACTACAATATCTGTGCCTGCAGGTTGAGGCGGGTTAAGCTCCAATTCTGCGCTGATAGCTCAGTTTTGAGATATTATATGACATGGCCGCGTCACATATAGACAAACTGCAACAAGCCTGGTGATGATCTCTCTCCCACTGTATTGATTCCACCGGTGGATGGATTTGTATTAGTACCACAGGGGGCTGTGGACAAAACTACTTAAATTATTGTGTCTGATTACAGTGTGTGTTGTAAATGATATCCCAGATCCTAGTGACTAGCTACTAAATGGCTTTATATTGGTTGATTGAATTTGAAGTAAATCCAGACTGAGTAATAGCCAGATTACAGGAGGGGGATGTTGAAAATGCATTTTATGGGGGAATATTCATAATTATGTATAGGTATGATAGTGCAGTGAAGGGAAATGATAAGTCTAAAAGTTTTTATAGTTTAATATATTTCTTTAACATACTCACCTGCATGTGATGTTCTTAGACATTAATGAAGAAGATAAATTATATGGAAAATTAAAGTGTTCTGTGGCACATGGCTACTTTTCCTACATGGTTAATTTTTATCTGATCTGAAAACCTCTGTTTCCATCTAAGTCCTTTCAGTTCTATTCTAACGTGAACTTGTTTGGAAAACCTTTTATTGTCTGAAATCTGGTTTGTTTGTCAGAAGTTTACAAAAGTTATAGTTATTGAATCTCAATGAAGCATCTATTTAGGCAGGGATATAATCTGTGACATGATACTTCCCATGGCAGTTTCATTTCCTGTGAACTGATAATGAATAGACCTGGTCCTGTAACTATACATGTATTTTCATATATGGCTAGAACTGGCAATCTTGATGAACATTTCATGCCCCATCAACTGATATTGAATAGGCCCAACAGTGTAAATGTACTTTTATGCCCCATCGACTGATATTGAATACTCTGGGTGGTGTAAATACACTTTTTTGCCCCATCGACTGATATTGAACAGGCCGGGTGCTGTAAACATACTTTTATGTTCCAATGATTGATATTGAATAGGCTCAGTGGTGTAAATAACTTTTATGTCCCATTGACTGATATTGAATAGGCCCAGTGGTGTTAATGTACTTTTATGCCCCATTGACTGATATTGAATATGCCTGGCGGTGTAAAAAAATGTACTTTTATGCCCCATCAACTGATATTGAATGGGCCTGGTGGTGTAAACATACTTTTATGTTCCAGTGACTGATATTGAATAGGCCTGGTGGTGTAAATGTACTTTTATGTCCCATTGACTGATATAGAATAGGCCTGGTGGTGCAAATGTACTTTTATGTCCCATTGACTGATTTTGAATAGGCCCGGTGGTGTAAACATACTTTTATGTCCCATTGACTGATATTGAATAGATCAGGTGGTGAAATATTATGGTTTATAATGCGGTGGTGAACTTGTACACTACAAGTTGTTTTCAGTATTACATGGAAGGAACAAAAATTATTTTTGAGTATTTCCTCAGGTGAGTATTCTATCAACACCAGTGCAACAAGATGGCTGCCATAGCTAAATATAGGCACTAAATTTCAATATTGGAAAATCCTGTAAAATGTCTACTTCAGAAAGTCCTTTTTATGTAACAGCATACATTTTTAAGTTTTGAATAATTTACCTTGTCAGGGAACACTTATCATATAAGTATGATACGATTCTTGCAACAGAAAATTTGCTACACATAGTTTTATTAAGATACAACATACACTTTGACTGTGTGGTTGACTGAATGTTTGTCATGGCCCGGCCATTAGAAGAATGGTGGTAGGACATTAAGTGTTGGTCCTGTCCGTTGGTCCATCTGTCTGTTCATCTGTGCATCCAATAAAAAAATAGGTCTCGTAACACTATTGATTTTGTCAGCTTCGTTGTAATTTTACAGGAGTTGTGACCCCTGTACCACTTAATATTTGGTAAAAATTATTTTCTGATCAATAGCGGGGGCATTCATGTTGAGACACATTTCCAGTGTTCAATTAATAATTATGATCATTTGCAATATAACTCAGTGGAAAGCTTTTGTTGAAATCTGTCACCAGCTAGCACAATCGTGTTTGAAATTAGCGATAATTGAGTGTCATATAATTATTTTTCATCCACTGCCACTCAGACAGGATGTCCAAAAATGTAATTGTATGCAACTTTGGCACTCTTTTCATTCGTGGGAAGTTGATGTTTCTAAAGCCATCTTAATATACTGCAGTAACGCAGTATTTCAAATCAGCGATAATTGACCGTCATATCTGGCTTCCTTTTCACTGCGTCGAGACTTGGTGCTAGGAATAGAAAACTAATTCCATTATGGCATTAATAATACCTGGTAATGGTAAATCCCCAACTCTGTTGAAAATTGGCGAATATTGTACTCTTATCTGTGGTGCAGCGTGGTTGATTTACATGTCAATTTTAACTGAAACATCATCATAACTAACTCATGGTTAATAGATTACTATATTCTTCACCGTATTGTATCAGAATATGAAACTTTATTGTCATACGATCTGGCCAATCATTGATTAACAGGGAAGAATTTATAACCTGAAGATTCTCGGCTAATACATAAACCTAATCCAAAGATTTCCTTCCGGGTTGTAATTTTCTCATGCATAGAGGGATTTTTAGATACCATAAGGCAGAAATGTTCACAATAATGTGAAGACATGCCGCACATAACACCCAAATCAATCGCTCAAAAGTCAAGGTCACACTAAGAGACTCAAGGTCAGAAATAGGTTAAAATATTATTGTGTGCTCCAAACTTATAAATCACTAGACAAAATCTTAAGTAGCTTGGCACAAATGTTCACCATAATGAGATGACATGTCATGTTAAAGACCCAGTTCTTTTGCTCAAAGGTCAAGGTCACATTTAGAGATTAAAGGTCAGAAATAGGTAAAATAAAATCATGTCCGTTCCATATTTTGTAAACCTGACTCTGCATAGATTTTGAAATAACCCGGCACATAATTAGCAACATGTCGCAACTAAGACATATATCTGTAGCTTAATGGTCAAGGTTATATTATTTCATAGGTACCATATGTCATGGCCTCCCCATAGCAATAATATTGTGCAAAAGACTAAGGTCTGCAGCTCAAAGATCAAGGTCATACTCATAGATGTTCAAGGTCTGAAATAGGTACAAGGTCTCACTGGAGAATTACCTCCCTTACATGACGGTAGCAAGATTACTACGCCAAAGAAATTAGAGCTGTGTAAAGTCGTTGGGCAATTTTTTTGTTAAAAATGCATAAAATGTCATATTTCTTTGTGCATATGGGAACATAGGAACATTTTTATGATTTCTGCCAAGTTTGGATGACATTGGGAACTGTTTGATGATGCTATAATAGTTTAAAGATACGTAGTGATACACTGCAACAAATGGACAGACTTGTCAAAAATGAAGGGGTGCCATCAAACCATCAAAATTGTGAAAAAGCAACCTGGTCAACCCCATGTTTTTTTTCTGCATATTTAGACCAACAGAGCCATTTTTGAACCGTTGGTAAAGTATCCAGTGTTCCAGAAGTGCATATCTCTAAATGTAGAAAAGCACAAAATTAATTGGTATGTGAGACGTTCAATGCTACTTTCTGCTTCAAATCCTGTAAACTAGATGGCACAAATGTTTGCCAAAATCAGATAACTCAAGTGCAAGACCCAGGGTCATAGCTCAAAGGTCAAGGTTAAACTTTGAGGGTTTAAGGTCACAGATAGGTCAATATTTCATGTTGGCCACCATCTTCCAAACAACCAGTCAGAAACTCGACACAAATATTAACCATAATAAGATGATGTTTCGCATTCAAGATGCGGTTTTCACTCCATATTTTCTAAACCACTTGACAGAGTGCCATCTGTGGGGATATTCATCACCTTCAGTGATATTTCTAGTTGTTCCTCAACTTAAAATTTTCACTTTCTCTAAATGATTTATTTTAACTTAGTATACATTAACCCTTTACTCCATAGATACGCATTTTCCCGCACAAATCACAGAAGGCCTTTGAAAACAGTGCAGGAAGAGTTCAGATTGTTCGTAACGAGCAATCTGAACACTTCCTGCACTGTTTTCCACTCTGTCAGTAAATATAAACATAATTCACCCAACAATACAAAAGCCTTCTATATTAGGTGTCCAAATGCGTCTATATTAAAGGTGGCCAATGGCGTCTATATGAAGTAAAGGGTTAAATGGCCACACAGAATTGAAGTCAGCACAAATATTGACCTATTGGCGAATAATAAAATGCAAAATGGTCAATATGAATGGTTTGTTAGGGCATTTCAAAGGATTGAGTCGAGGAAAATCTTGCGTTTAGTGAAAATGGGGACAGGTTCTTTAAAATGAAATAATTCTTTTCTAAATATTTTTTTCTAAATAGTAAGAGAAATTTGTCATTTGCAATTAGTGATGTTGGATGACAGAGAAAATAGATTAATTTTCCGGGGGTGTTGTAATTGCTTCACGATGGAACTTATTGATAAATATAAAGTAATTTGCAATAATCTTTGGATGAGAGATGAAATAAGATAAAGTTTTCCCTGGATTTTAAGCATCGAGTTGAGCTTGAGATCTATTGATGAGAGGCATGGTGGGTAATGGCGGGGATGATTGGATTACATGCCTTTAGTATTCCATGTCTGATTGCATAGGGATATATTCTGTTTGTTGGTTTCCTGTATACGATAATTTATTCTGGTAGCGCAGTTCGATGTATATGCGATAGTTTATATTCTGATTGCTTGCAGTTTTACTTACATGTTTTACCAACATTTCCTCAGTTTATAGCAATGATAATTAATTGTATGAGATTGATTGCGGGGTCTGCTTGATTGCTGCGTAACCCTGCAGCGTGGTCCAGTGGTAGTGTCCACCCCCGCATGCGGATGGACATCATACAAAAGATTAAGGAAAATGGTACTGCCAGTGGTAGTGCCAACCCCGCATGCGGATGGGCATCATACAAAATGTTAAGAAAAATGGTCTACCAGTGGTAGTGTCCACCTCCGCATGCGGATGGACGTCATACAAAAGATTAAGGAAAATGGTACTACCAGTGGTAGTGCCCACCCGCATGCGGATGGACGTCATACAAAAGGTTAAGAAAAATGGTCTACCAGTGGTAGTGTCCACCCTGCATGCAGATGGACATCGTACCAAGGTTAAGAATAATGGTCTAACAGTGGTAGTGTCCGCCCCACATGCGGATGGACGTCCTATCAAAGATTAAGAAAAATGGTACTTAGAAGCTTCCTCGCTTGATGCTCAGGATTAAGAGGATAGTTGTAGGTATGGCCGGCCCAGTGTCAGTATAATGTGACCTGGTGAGGTATCATACCATGTGTCTGTGACATGATTTTCCAGTGTGGCGGTGCTTAAAATGGTTAATCTAAACATCATACTACTACAACAACTGATTGAGCTAATATAACTTGATGAATGGACTCTTCCAGCTTTGTTTTTGGACAATTCCATTATAATAGAGAAGGGGTATTTGTATAGATTTGTTCACTGAGATCAACAAGACTGTAATGATATTGTGCATTGTTTGTATATCATATCATTGACAAGAGAAGCAGACAGCTAAAGCCTGTAAACATGTATCAGTTTAGCTATAATTGTGCACTGTTCATTTGCTTTTTTGTAATTTAAGCCATTCCAAGGGATGGCGATTGGGATTATTTACTGTAGTGTTTTCACAGTTTTTAGCTCTGCTGGCTACAATTCAGAAGGGCTTTTGTCATGGTAAATAAACTGTCAGTTTACTTTTCTTGTAAATGCTGGGTCTCTTTCAGTTTTCATCTTATCAGAACCAAACTTAGTCAGAATGTTTATGTCTATGACAGCTCAGAAGAGTGAAATGGCAAGACAGATTTATGGCCCTTGAATAGTTAAAACTAACAAACTCTTGCTGTGACATCTTCAACTAATATCCCATATAGACCAAAACTAGCTAAAATATTAATAAGTTAACAAGTCTGTGACATTTTTTTAAAGGCTTATTTGACCACAAATGAGTTATGGCCTTTGAATGATTGAAAACTTGTAAATACTGAAGAATTGTCAGTTTTTCTTGAAATCTAGTCACAGTTGTTCAGAATATTATTGACTGTTATAGCAACAGCAATTTTATAAACTGAGTCACTTTGGGCTAGAGTGTAGGGCAGATTTATAACCTAAGTCAGATTGGACTAGAGTGCAGGGCAGATTTATGACCTGAGTCAAATTGGACTTGAGTGCAGGGCAGATTTATGAACTGAGTCAGATTGGACTAGAGTGCAGGGCAAATTTATGAACTGAGTCAGATTGGACTAGAGTGCAGGGCAGATTTATGAACTGAGTCAGATTGGACTTGAGTGCAGGGCAGATTTATGAACTGAGTCAGATTGGACTAGAGTGCAGAGCAGATTTATGAACTGAGTCAGATTGGACTTGAGTGTAGGGCAGATTTATGAACTGAGTCAGATTGGACTAGAGTGCAGGGCAGATTTATGAACTGAGTCAGATTGGACTAGAGTGCAGAGCAGATTTATGAACTGAGTCAGATTGGACTTGAGTGCAGGGCAGATTTGTAAACTGAGTCAGATTGGACTAGAGTGCAGGGCAGATTTATGAACTGAGTCAGATTCGACTTGAGTGCAGGGCAGATTTATGAACTTAGTCAGATTGGACTAGAGTGCAGGGCAGATTTATGAACAGAGTCAGATTGGACTAGTGTGCAGGGCATATTTATGACCAGAGTCAGATTGGACTAGTGTGCTGGGCAGATTTATGACCTAAGTCAGATTGGACTAGAGTGCAGGGCAGATTTATGACCTAAGTCAGATTGGACTAGAGTGTGGGGCAGATTTATGAACTGAGTCAAATTGGACTAGAGTGCAGGGCAGATTTATGACCTGAGTCAAATTGGACTAAAGTGCAGGGCAGATTTATGAACTGAATCAGATTGGACTTGAGCGCAGGGCAGATTTATGACCTGAGTCAAATTGGACTTGAGTGCAGGGCAGATTTATGAACTGAGTCAGATTGGACTTGAGTGCAGGGCATATTTATGAACTGAGTCAAATTGGACTAGAGTGCAGGGCAGGTTTATAAACTGAGTCAGATTGGAATAGAGTGCAGGGCAAATTTATGACCTGAGTCAGATTGGACTTGAGTGCATGGCAGATTTATGAACTGAGACAGATTGGACTTGAGTGCAGGGCAGATTTATGTACTGAGTCAGATTGGACTTAAGTGCAGGGCATATTTATGAACTGAGTCAGATTTGACTAGAGTGCAGGGCAGATTTATGAACTTAGTCAGATTGGACTAGTGTGCAGGGCATATTTATGGCCTGAAAAAATAACAACCAAGCTTGAATAGATCAGAAGTAATCAGATTAAAAATACCGGCTTTCCTGTACATGTATTCAGTATCCATTTCTGTATGTGTACAATGTATATTTAGATATGCGGTTCAGAGCACAGGATAACGGATGCTCCGTGATTTACTATCACCCACAAGTTATGTCAGGATTATTAGATTTTCCGCTCAGGAAACCATAACACTATATTCTGTACATTGAAACGTGCAAAATTATATCCAGTCTTTATTTATAATGACAAAGACGAGATTTACATTCAGATGGAAAACAATTTTCATGTCAAATAGAGATTGCATATTGGCGGAATGTGTCAAGGAAATATTTTATTTCAATAATTTGCTTTTATTATGAACTTGCTGTCAGTGCAGAAAAAGAGGAGAATTTTCTTGTACCAATAACAATAATTATTGTTTTCTGCAAAGGTCATTACAGAAGTGTCGCACTACTTTAATACTGGTCATAGTCTGTATAATAGTATAATTAAGCACATGCAGAGGTCATTACAGAAGTGTCGCACTTCTCTAATACTGGTCACAGTCTGTATAATAGTATAATTAAGCACATGCAGAGGTCATTACAGAAGTGTCGCACTTCTCTAATACTGGTCACAGTCTGTATAATTGTATAATTAAGCACATGCAGAGGTCATTACAGAAGTGTCGCACTTCTCTAATACTGGTCACAGTCTGTATAGTATAATTAAGCACATGCAAAGGTCATTACAGAAGTGTCGCACTTCTCTAATACTGGTCACAGTCTGTATAATAGTATAATTAAGCACATGCAATGGTCATTACAGAAGTGTTGCACTTCTCTTATACTGGTCACAGTCTGTATAATAGTATAAATAAGCACATGCAGAGGTCATTACAGAAGTGTCGCACTACTCTAATACTGGTCACAGTCTGTATAATAGTATAATTAAGCACATGCAAAGGTCATTACAGAAGTGTCACACTTCTCTAATACTGGTCACAGTCTGTATATTAGTATAATTAAGTACATGCAAAGGTCATTACAGAAGTGTCGCACTACTGTAATACTGCCCATAGTCTGTATAATAGTATAATTAAGCACATGCAAAGGTCATTACAGAAGTGTCGCACTACTCTAATACTGGTCACAGTCTGTATAATAGTATAATTAAGCACATGCAAAGGTCATTACAGAAGTGTCGCACTTCTCTAATACTGGTCACAGTCTGTATAATAGTATAATTAAGCACATGCAAAGGTCATTACAGAAGTGTCGCACTTCTCTAATACTGGCCAGTCTGTATAATAGTATAATTAAGCACATGCAAAGGTCATTACAGAAGTGTCGCACTTCTCTAATACTGGCCACAGTCTGTATAATAGTATAATTAAGCACATGCAAAGGTCATTACAGAAGTGTCGCACTTCTCTAATACTGGCCACAGTCTGTATAATAGTATAATTAAGCACATGCAAAGGTCATTACAGAAGTGTCGCACTTCTCTAATACTGGCCACAGTCTGTATAATAGTATAATTAAGCACATGCAAAGGTCATTACAGAAGTGTCGCACTTCTCTAATACTGGTCACAGTCTGTATAATAGTATAATTAAGCACATGCAGAGGTCATTACAGAAGTGTCGCACTTCTCTAATACTGGTCACAGTCTGTATAATAGTATAATTAAGCACATGCAAAGGTCATTACAGAAGTGTCGCACTTCTCTAATACTGGCCACAGTCTGTATAATAGTATAATTAAGCACATGCAAAGGTCATTACAGAAGTGTCGCACTTCTCTAATACTGGTCACAGTCTGTATAATAGTATAATTAAGCACATGCAAAGGTCATTACAGAAGTGTCGCACTTCTCTAATACTGGCCACAGTCTGTATAATAGTATAATTAAGCACATGCAAAGGTCATTACAGAAGTGTCGCACTTCTCTAATACTGGCCACAGTCTGTATAATAGTATAATTAAGCACATGCAAAGGTCATTACAGAAGTGTCGCACTTCTCTAATACTGGCCACAGTCTGTATAATAGTATAATTAAGCACATGCAAAGGTCATTACAGAAGTGTCGCACTTCTCTAATACTGGCCACAGTCTGTATAATAGTATAATTAAGCACATGCAAAGGTCATTACAGAAGTGTCGCACTTCTCTAATACTGGCCACAGTCTGTATAATAGTATAATTAAGCACATGCAAAGGTCATTACAGAAGTGTCGCACTTCTCTAATACTGGCCACAGTCTGTATAATAGTATAATTAAGCACATGCAAAGGTCATTACAGAAGTGTCGCACTTCTCTAATACTGGTCATAGTCTGTATAATAGTATAATTAAGCACATGCAAAGGTCATTACAGAAGTGTCGCACTTCTCTAATACTGGCCACAGTCTGTATAATAGTATAATTAAGCACATGCAAAGGTCATTACAGAAGTGTCGCACTTCTCTAATACTGGCCACAGTCTGTATAATAGTATAATTAAGCACATGCAAAGGTCATTACAGAAGTGTCGCACTTCTCTAATACTGGCCACAGTCTGTATAATAGTATAATTAAGCACATGCAGAGGTCATTACAGAAGTGTCGCACTTCTCTAATACTGGTCACAGTCTGTACAATAGTATAATTAAGCACATGCAATGGTCATTACAGAAGTGTCGCACTACTTTAATACTGGTCATAGTCTGTATAATAGTATAATTAAGCACATGCAAAGGTCATTACAGAAGTGTCGCACTTCTCTAATACTGGTCACAGTCTGTATAATAGTATAATTAAGCACATGCAAAGGTCATTACAGAAGTGTCGCACTACTCTAATACTGGTCACAGTCTGTATAATAGTATAATTAAGCACATTCAAAGGTCATTACAGAAGTGTCGCACTACTCTAATACTGGCCACAGTCTGTATAATAGTATAATTAAGCACATGCAAAGGTCATTACAGAAGTGTCGCACTTCTCTAATACTGGCCACAGTCTGTATAATAGTATAATTAAGCACATGCAAAGGTCATTACAGAAGTGTCGCACTTCTCTAATACTGGTCACAGTCTGTATAATAGTATAATTAAGCACATGCAAAGGTCATTACAGGAGTGTCGCACTTCTCTAATACTGGCCACAGTCTGTATAATAGTATAATTAAGCACATACAAAGGTCATTACAGAAGTGTCGCACTTCTCTAATACTGGCCACAGTCTGTATAATAGTATAATTAAGCACATGCAATGGTCATTACAGAAGTGTCGCACTACTCTAATACTGGCCACAGTCTGTATAATAGTATAATTAAGCACATGCAGAGGTCATTACAGAAGTGTCGCACTACTCTAATACTGGTCACAGTCTTTATAATAGTAAAATTATACACATGCAAAGGTCATTACAGAAGTGTCGCACTTCTCTAATACTGGTCACAGTCTTTATAATAGTATAATTAAGCACATGCAGAGGTCATTACAGAAGTGTCGCACTTGTCTAATACTGGTCACAGTCTGTATAATAGTATAATTAAGCACATGCAAAGGTCATTACAGAAGTGTCGCACTACTCTAATACTGGTCACAGTCTGTATAATAGTACATGTATAATTAAGCACATGCAAAGGTCATTACAGAAGTGTCGCACTACTCTAATATTTGCCATAGTCAGTATAATAGTATAGTATAATTTTCATTTATTCTGAAACTGAAACTTCACATGGATGTTTCTATTGCATAGGAGACATTACAGATTTATTTTCTATCTAAAATTCAAGATGGCCACTGTAACCAAAAATAATCCAAAACTTAAAAAATCTTCTTATAATGAACGGCCCATCAGATTTTCAAAATGTTTATGTAGTACTGATTGTTAGATTTGTTCAAGGGTTAAAAGTGACCCCTCCCCAATATTTTTATTGCATAGGAGAATTTCAAAAAGTGCTATGGCCACTATGAGTCAGAAGAGTGTCCTCAGGCCCTCTTGGGCCTATTATTTTTTTTGTATGGTGGGTGTGATTACATTTACGTCCTCCCCTGAACTCCTTCGGTTGTTAACTTCATTTTTGCTTTTGCTTCTACTTGTATTTTCATGTTTATTTTCTGCTTGAAGCTGTATATGATGTTTAATTTCTTGTATCTCCTTTACAAGTTCTGTTTCTTGACCCTGGATTTTCTCATTTATATTCTCTATTTGAATTGTAGGCTGTTTGTTGTTCAGTTTTGTGATATTGGCTACTAGTTTTGATTTCTCATTTCCGCACCTTATAAGATCTTTCTTTAATTTGTTTTGCTTATCTTCTGCTATGAGAAGATTAAAATTTTGCATTTGCATCTGCAATTTTAGTTTTAGTTTGTTGAGACATTAGTTTACTTGGTAAATTTAGAAGAAAAAAGTATGCCCATGTTAGTCCTCTTATAATTGCAAGTTTCACTTTCTTAAATTGTCTGCAGTTAAAATGAATAATTAAATAGTACTGATTGTTAGGTGAGGTTGCTTTAGTCTTGCCATTGTCAGTGTCTCACAATTGTCAAACATGTTGACAATTCCAATTAAGTGATGAGCAGTTAAAATAACTCTGTATTGATTGAACTTTTACTATTAGCTGAAATCAGGCTTATTGGGTTTAAACATAACTATAAATCAAGTTTTCACCTTAATTTACCTCATTACATGGAAGTAATTGAAATGAACAAAACAGTTTTGTTTTTATTACCTCAGTGGAAATTTGCGACAAGTGGGTTTTCACTGCCAATTAGATGATCAAAGTAAGCCAGATCTATAATTACTTAAAAAAAAATGGCGATATGAATGCACTACTGCCTAAGCTTGGAGTGGCATTCCTTTAATTCGAACTTTTGTCATTTTGGAAATAGACTCTTCTTTTGTTGGGTTTTATTCATTATCATGTACAAGGAGTGATAATTAGAATCTACAGAATAAGTGCCAAACTATGTGAACCTGATGAATGCACATTGCAGTAAGAATAATCTAACTGAGATCCAACTACATAGGTGACTGCAGCGGTGGTCTAGTGGTTGAGCCTCCACCTCCCATGTGGAAGGTCGCCGGTTCTATTCCTGTCTAGGTCATATCAAAGACTTGAAAAATGGTACTAGATGCTTCTTCACTTGGCACACAGCATTTAGAGGATAGGTCTAAGCCTCCTGTTATCAGTATAATGAGTCTCGATGGGTTACGATACCATGTGTCTGCAGCATCATTCTCCAGTGTGGCAGTTACAATATACTAATGTTACTCAATGGTTACCATACCATGTGTCTGCAGCATGATTTTTCAGTGTGGCAGTATAATGTGTCTTGATGGATTACCATATGTGTCTGCGCCATCATTCTCCAGTGTGACAATATAATGTGTCTCGATGGGTTATACCATGTGTCTGCAGCATCATTCTCCAGTGTGGCAGTATAATGTGTCTCGATGAATTACCATACCGTGTGTCTGCGGCATCATTCTCCAGTTTGGCAGTATAATGTGTCTCGATGGGTTACCATACCATGTGTCTGCGGCATCATTCTCCAGTTTGGCAGTATAATGTGTCTCGATGGGTTACCATACCATGTGTCTGCAGCATCATTCTCCAGTTTGGCAAGTAGACACTGTTGCGATATGACAAAAAAATTTGTTGAAGGTGATGCTAAACACCATACAACAACAACATAGATCTGATCATACTTGCAAGGAAGGAGTGCTAACTAAGATTTCATTGACTGAGTGTCAGAAACATGAACCTCAATCAGACCACAAACCTATGCTAGATGACTGATCTTGGTTTACATGACAAATTAATAGTGGTTATGAAACTAAATATTTCAAGGAAAGTTAACATTTTGAATGATGACATCAGTAATGTGCGAGGCATGTAGAGAGTTTCTGTGTTGTCATTAGGTTGTATATATGTCATGCTGGTTGTACATCATTCTTAATTGGCACCATAAACACCATGTTACAGTTTTACAACATTCTCTAAACAGCCTTCGTGTTTTTCCCCATTAAGGATGATCAAGCATTTTGAGTTTTATTTGGGATTGTATAAACAATTCATTCAGAAAACATTTTCAGTAGTTATGTATGATTTTAATTATAAATAACATGTAGACAGATTTCGAAGCAAAAATCAATGAAAAAAATGTGTGTATCCCAATTAAACAGGCTGAAATCTGATCTGTTGACACAATAATTGTCAGTCACAGGTTAGCAACTGTGCCTTATCTTTATACCCCCGACAAACGAAGTTTTGAGGGGGTATATTGGAGTCACCCTGTGGTCGGTCTGTCGGTCTGTCGGTCGGTCTGTCCGTTGCAATTTTCCTTGTCCGGAGCATCACTTGAAAAGTACTGGATGGAATTTCATCAAACCTCATACAATGGTAGAATATAATGAGAGGAAGTGCAGTGTACAGGAAACATAACTCTATTCTTGCTAATTACAGAGTTATTGCCCTTTGATATATTTCCCTTGTCCGGAGCATTACTTTTAAAGTACTGGATGGAATTTCATCAAACTTCATACAATGGTAGAATATAATGACAGGAAGTGCAGTGTACAAGAAACATAACTCTATTCTTGCTAATTACAGAGTTATTGCCCTTTGATATATTTCCCTTGTCTGGAGCATTACTTTTAAAGTACTGGATGGAATTCATCAAACTTCATACAATGGTAGAATATAATGAGAGGAAGTGCATTGTACAAGAAACATAACTCTATTCTTGCTAATTACAGAGTTATTGCCCTTTGATGAAAAAATTGTTTCTTGTCAAACTGTTTCTTGTCAAACTTTTGTCCTTGTTTCTTACTCGATATTACGGCATTTGTCTTTTGGTGCAACAACCTACACATCGTAAAGGCGGTATTCTGGATCTCCTGTTTGTAAATAGAGATTTAGTCGACAGTGCTTTAGACATTATCCCAATGTACTACAGTGACCATTTCATAGTGTCATTGGCAGTTCCACTCAGAACTATGTTATAAAGTGCACTAAACCCACAAGTGCACTGTTGTAACTGTTCCATACTTAATAATAGAGTTCAAGTGTCAAAAATGTAATGAACATATGCTATTTGTTAACAAACAATGCATAAATGTTCAAAACTTTCAATTGCTCCAAAATCATAGCAGTGTCATTTGTAATGAACTGTATACAAAGACTTTGCCAAATGTTCATAAACTGTCTTCTTCATAAAAAGCCATCAGTGATAACAGTTTAATAAAGTTCATGAAAGAACCAAGTTGATGAATACATGGAGTTTGAGCAAAGCAGGTTCGATATTATATTCCTTGTGCTCTTGTTTGTTTCTTATCCATAAAATTGTTGTCCCTCAACATAACTCGAAAAAGTATAACATTTATTGATTGCCATGAAAGCTTGTACACTGCAAAATAATTAAAAAGACCGTTTTTAATTTCAAATATATCCAGCATTATGAGTGTAGTTGTGTTGCATAGGTACATCTGGTCTGACCTTGAGTTCTATAGAGTTGCATAGCTTCATCTGTTGTGAGACCTTGAGTGTTGTAGTATTGCATAGCAACATCTGGTCTGACCTCTAGTGCTATAGTTTTGCATAGCTACATCTGGTGTGACCTTGAGTGTTGTGGTATTGCATAGCAACATCTGGTCTGACCTTGAGTGTTATAGTATTGCATAACAACATCTGGTCTGACTTTGAGTGCTATTATAGTGTTGCATAGCTACTTCTGGTTTGACCTTGAGTGCTGCATTGGTGTATAGCTACATCTGGTTTGACCTTGACTGCTGTAGTGTTGCATAGCTACTTCTGGTTTGACCTTGAGTGCTGCATTGTTGTATAGCTACATCTGGTGAGACCTTGACTGCTGTAGTTTTGCATAGCTAAATCTAGTTTTAACCTTGAGTGCTATAGTGTTACATAGCTACATCTGGTTTGACCTTGAGTGCTGCAGTGTTGTATAGCTATTTCTGGTGTGACCTTGAGTGCTGTAATGTTGCATAGCTACATCTGGTTTGACCTTGAGTGCTGTAGTTTTGCATAGTTAAATCTGGTTTCATCTTGAGTGCTGCATTGTTGTATAGCTACATCTGGTTTGACCTTGACTGCTGAAGTGTTGCATAGATACATCTGGTTTGATCTTGAGTGCTGTAGTGCTGCATAGATACGTTTTGTGGGATGACTAGTTAGTTATTGTTACGTTATAGCTGTCGGTGTTATGATCTTGAGTATTGAAGTGTTGCAGTATAGCTGCATCTCGAGTCGATTAGTATATTGCATAATCAATTCAATCTAAGATTTTTTGTTGATTATTATATCACAATAAACTGGAGTAAGATCATTTTGTGCAACCTTGCACCATAATTTTGTTTCTTTATTTCATTAATTTTCTATTTTTTCCCATTTCTTCTCGACTTTGGCATTGAAATTGACAAAAACATTATAACCAGATAATTTGATGTTTAAAATCAGAGTGTAGGGACTTAAAATAAAGTGAAGTTGGTTTATTAAATTTTCCACTAGTTTAGGAGATAGGGGTTCTGGAGTAGTTCGCCAATGTATTTGATTAACAGGAAAATCTCGCATGGAGTTCAAAGCAAACATTTTACTATTTTTTGTGTTTTTATTTAAAATTTTCTGGGATAAGTAAGCCAGAAGAACACTGATGATAGTGTAATTGCACCTATCTGTCAGCATATTTGGAGCGTGAAGCCGCCTTGTATGATGCTTTGCTTAGAGGGACAAAGGTCAAGGTCATACTTAGAGGCTCAAGGTTAGAAATAAATACACAATTTTGTGTCTGCTCCAGATCTTGTAAACCACATTTTTAAATAACATGGCACAAATGTTTACCATAATCAGACAATGTGTCATACGTTTAACCCAGGTCCATTATTAGGTCAAAGGTCAAGGTCACACTTAGAGGCTCAAGGTTAGAAATAAATACACAATTTTGTGTCTGCTCCAGATCTTGTAAACCACATTTTTAAATAACATGGCACAAATGTTTACCATAATCAGACAATGTGTCGTGCGTTTAACCCAGGTCCATTATTAGGTCAAAGGTCAAGGTCACACTTAGAGGCTCAAGGTTAGAAATAAATACACAATTTTGTGTCTGCTCCAGATCTTGTAAACCACATTTTTAAATAACATGGCACAAATGTTCACCAAAATCAGATATGTTGCACATAAGACTTGGGTTGGTAGCTTAAGGTTCAAGGTCAGAAATGGGTACAAATTTTGTGTCTCTACATATAATCTTATAAGTACCATAAATGTTCATCATAAAGAGGAAACATCTGATCACAGGTCTGTGCTGGTGGGGTGGACATTTAAGTCCTTGAACATCTGGTTATTAGAACCAAAATCATGATCATCTGGCTGCCTTTCATAGATTTTGATGTTTAAGTATTAAGTATATACTTATTTGTGTTGTGAAAAGAAACTAGGGGTCTTTCTCCAGTTTTCTTATGTTCCACAAAGAGCAAGCATATAGCTGCCACTTTGTTTTTTCATCCATCTGTCTGTCATTACATGTAAGCGTACATGTGTGTCCATTTGGAATTATGGTCCCTTTTAAGCTCTACTGGCCAAAGGCCAGAAGTGCTTATGCGATGGCGCGTTGTCTGTCATCCGTCGTCTGTTAGCAGCACTTTCTGTTACTAAAAATAGTCCAAAACTTAAAAAATCTTCTTCTCATGAACGACCCAACAGATTTTCAAAATGTTTATGTAGTAATGATAACCAACTGTAGTATTGTTAGATTTGTTCAAATGGTATCCTTAGTGTTAAATATGACCCCGCCCCGAGGGTTCAAGTAGGGGACACATGTCATAATATTTTTTTTTTTATTTTTTTTTAAATTGAAATGATTTTGCCTATATCTTCACAGAAGCATTGTTTGGTGAAGGAGGTTCAGATTTGTAAAAATCAATGGGTTCCACTGTCTAAAGGGGTCAGGAGGAGCCCCAAAAGGGCACAAAATCAGAATTACTAAAATCGTTTTCTTGAGAACTGGTATGTCAGATTTGTTCATATTTGGCATAAATTATCCCAATCTGTAGGGGTTCGATTGCAGATAAGAATTTAGGGCTAAAATTTATAGGGGCCCTGTAAGGGGACTTAGAATTTTACATAGGGATACTATGGGAAAACAGAAAATTCTCTTTTTCTTTCATTTATTCTGAAACCACTAGGCCAATTAAACTGAAACTTCACATTCATGTTTCTGTTGCATAGGAGACTATACAGAAGATTTTTTTTTTCGATCTGAAATTCAAGATGGCCGCCGTTACTAAAAATAGTCCAAAACTTAAACAATCTTCTTCTCATCAACGGCCCAACAGATTTTCAAAATGTTTATGTAGTAATGATGACCAACTATAGTATTGTTAGATTTGTTCAAATGGTGTCCCTAGGGTTAAATATGACCCCGCCCCGAGGGTTCATGAGTCAGAAGAGCGTCCTCAGGCCCTCTTGGGCCTCTTGTTTACTTACTTTTCGCTAAAATGATAAAGCCCCATGTCCTATAATGAACACATTTCTAGTTATATCCCTATTTAACCCTGTAAGAGTCTCCCCCACCTCATGTTATAAAATATTCATATGTCCATAAAATGCCACTGAGTCAGTTTAATTCACATTGTAGCAGTCTATGCTTTATCAATAGACTGAGAAAGGGAACAATGAACCAGAACATATATTTTTTATTTTAGCGCTATGTAAATGATCAACTTCTAGTTTTGTCTTAGTGCAAACAAAACCACATCCTCCGCTAACCTGTCTACAATACAATAAGTTGTCACGGTAATTCATAATCTCTGATTGCATTATTGGTACACTTGTTTTTTCAGTCGACAGTCGGTACTTCACATCAATGTAGCTACGGGTCACACATCACTGAATGGTTTTAACCCCATTTTTAACTCGTACATGTTATATATGGCATATCCATTTTCATCTTAGGAGT
This sequence comes from Panopea generosa, assembly GCA_029582155.1. Taxonomy (NCBI): domain Eukaryota; kingdom Metazoa; phylum Mollusca; class Bivalvia; order Adapedonta; family Hiatellidae; genus Panopea; species Panopea generosa. The sequence continues at coordinate 35,675,192 of CM055907.1, forward strand.
AAGACCGTAGAATGAATCTGAGTAGAACCATCGTCCTCCCGCAAGTAACTGGCAGACTTCCTCACATGAAGTTTTATGACTGAGCATGACTCGAACCTACAACCTCAGTGGTAATTTTGAGATAGCGACTAGACCACTTGGCATTATGGAGGATCTAATTATAAAATGTTGGCCTTGTTATATTATTATATCACAACAATATGCTTTGAGTTTTTGGACAGTTTTCATATAATTTTCCAGATCTCTTTGCCTACCATAGCAATTGTTTCGAGACAAACTTCATCTGACAACTGGTGTCCTTTGGCTACTTGTAAAGCTCTGATTTAAATAACGATATGCGAGTTTTATGTAACTTTCAGCTGTGTCTCATTTGAAACATTGAACCCTATTTCAGTTATAGATTCATGCCCAAAAAATGTTTATAATTGACCTTGGAGACAGATGTTGTTGTATTGCAATTTTTTGCTTTGTCATTTTAATCGACAGTAAAGCAGAGACCAAAAACACAATTTAAAGTTTTTTAGTTGAATTTAATATAATTGAATGTAATGTAATTGAATTGAACTGAATTGAATTGAATTGAATAGCATTTCTTTTGTTTTTCAATGTTAAAATACAAAAAAAAAATGTTTATCAAACTTTTTTTGTTCTCCAGTAAAGGTTCTCGTTTGGGACAATACTATTGCCAGCTGGGCTGGGGAAGGTTTTTGGGGTTGTATTAGGGCTTGTATTAGGCCTTGTAGGATATAGCTGAAGCTTGTTGGAAATAAAATCAATAACAATTAATATTGTTTAAAACCAAATGATTTTTTTTTTATTTAAATAATTTGTATATTATACTGAATGAAAATTTTAGAATTTCAGGACCACATTAACAATCTGTTTTAAGTGATATTTACAGTTTTAGAATATGATGTAAAGGTCTTTCATTAATGATTTTGTCATTAATAAAAAATCTTCACGTGCATATTCTAAAATTGTAATTACATACAATAAATTAATAATGTGGCTCTTAAATTCATCCGGTGCTTCTTTATTCTTTCATCTTTATAATTATCATACAACCAAAAATGAAATATTGTTTCCATTGCAAATTGTATTGTTGGAAAGTTTCTGGTAAGAGATTAAGGTTAAAATTGTCAATCAGAATACAACTCGTGCATTTACCCATATGAATAATAGTTGACGTAAATACTATAGCAAGTAAAGCCGACCACCACCATTCAGGGTCTCACTTAAAAATTACCTCCCTTACATGACAGGAGCAAGGTTCTTACACCCAAGAAATTAGCGATTGGGCAATTTGTTTTGTTAAAAATGCATAAAATGTCATATTTCTTTGTACATATGGGAACACTGGAACATTTTCATGATTTCTGTAAAGTTTGCGTGACATTGAAAACTTCTTGATGATGATATAACAGTTTAAAGATGCATAGTGATACACTGCAACAAATGGTCAGAATTGTCAAAAATGAAGGGGCCCATCAAACCATCAAAATTGTGAAAAAGCAACCTGGTCAACCCCATGTTTTTTTCTGCATTATTGGACTAACAGAGGACTATCCATGGGAGCATGGCACTTTTAGAACCATTGGTAATGTATCCAGTGTTCCAGAAGTGCATGTCTCTATATGTAGAACAGTACCTAATTCAGTGTTGTGTGAGACATTTAAGACAGGTCTCTGACTGCCAGGAATAGTCAGTACAATGGCTATTACATAGCTATGTCACAGAAGACCCATTTGTTTATCTCTCGTCTAATTACCTTCACTTTCTGCCATCAGGAAAGGAGCATTTCCATGATACAGATCAATTTCTCCGATCATGCAATGGCAGCTAGAGGCTTTATTACTTTGACGCTGGTTGTCATTTAGTGCTCGTTTCGTGTTAATTGATTACTTACTTAGTGATGTTTTTGTGGATCGTAGTTACAAACTGAAAATCTGTGATTTATATTGAAACACTTCTGTAAATGGACGCTTGGAACATATTGGATGTTAGTACATGGTACATACTTGATGTGAAGCTTGTATCGAAAGCTTGGTGCTTGATAGCATTATTGGGAAAACCTCTAAGTGCTTAATTGAAATTTTGTAGCAGAGTCAAAAAGTTTCAAAAGTTAAATTGGAAAGAGTTGAATATCAGTGATTGGTTGATAATATGATTGAGTAAATGAAGTTGCGTCTGCTGAAAGGAATTATTTGCAATTTCTGACTGGGATATATCGTATTTATTGGAATTTTGTTATTGTGAAGTATAATAGAAAAATATAATAGAAAAATAACAACTTTAATATGTGTAGTGGTAACAAAAGATGGTTTATTTGTTTTGTTCATTTTCCGTTACTTCAGAGAATTGAAAACTGTGACAGGCATTGTTAGATTACATTGTTTTATGTGGAAATTGGAGATAGCAATAGTTTGATGATTATACTATGGGATATTTAATAGTTCTGTTAAACTGAGTAGATGGCATTTTGGGGGAAGTTCAAACTAGTGGAAATATTATTTAAAGAGTAATCTTTTTCTTTGGAGATCTTAGATTTATTTGAAATATTTTGATGAAATATTGTGAATATGTTCCTTAAAGGTGACCAGGAAATTGAATGAAGTTTTGTGGATAAGGTATACCTCTGAATACCCTCATCCCCCATTTTTGATGAAATTTTATTGAAAAGTTTTCTGAAAATGCAATAGAAAGCTTTGAAGTTCTTTATGTTAAATGCAAATCAAGTCAAGGTGACTGCTTCTAAAAATGAATATGGTTTTCGCTAGAAGAATTTATTTTTTCATAATATTTAGATAAGGTTTTACTGAGAAATTCTTAATTAACATGTTACAGTATAATTATATTGTCTGATTCAAACTCCTTTTTTTCTTTTGATTTATCAAATGGTAGCCTGTTTATTAGATTTTCACATATACAAAATTACAATTGCACATGTACATATGTATTATACTAAAACAGGAGTAAGTTGTGAATTCTTGTGTCTTTTTGCCATCACAATAATCTCCCATGAGACAATCTGCCAATCGCTTGCACTGATTTACGCACATATAGAATTGTGGTCTTCCTCCACAAATTTCCCTTATGTTTTGAAAATTGCTATAGATAAACCTGATAGTGCCTTTAAGATTATTTAAAGTAAGTTTGAGATGGTTCATTGGCTTATTTGGTAAAGCTACTGATGTATTGAAAATTTGAAAAACAGTTTTCTATATCAATCCAATTGGCTACAAACAAATAAAAACGGTTTGTTTTTTTAAGAAATGAAACATTCGGTAGTCATAAAGAAAATTACAAGTTTTGGTCAAGGGTCAGGGGGTCTGTGTTTATGTGATACTGTAAAGAAAGCATATCAGGATTTTGAATATTTTTAGACTTTGAATTTATTTTTCAATAAATCATGCATATCTATCTATACTCACTTGACAGGTTGTTAGTTATAAAGATAGCTGTTTAAACAGACCAAAATAATATGTTTAAAAACAATTTCCAAACTTCGTTGGTCTATGCATTCATCATAGGATAGACTAAAATAGATTTCCCGCTTAAATTACAACGTCTGTTGTGGTATTAAATGATTAATGTGTTTTAATTTTGATTGCGATTTAATTTACATAGTGTCGAGTTTGTGCATCATCTAAGAAAGAGTCCAAATAATGAGGTTACGCTCATCAAACAATATTTGCCCGTTATCTATTTTTAGAATGCCAGGGATTTCATTTCACTTTCACCACTCTGATGAAGTTATCGTTTTTGTTTTGTTTTCGCAGATTTGAAATATCAAGTCATTTATATTTGATGGTTGGTATCCATTTTAATTTTTTTTAAATATTGGTAGCGATTTTTCCCAATGCACTGCCTTTAGTAACCTTGAAATAATAAGAGGGATTTGAATTCCATACAAATAGTATGTTGTTTAGTTATGTGCTGCAATTAATTACCTCTAGATCTGTGTTCTTTGTATTTATGTACGTGTCTTATGTTTGAGTATTATTATTATTTTTATTGCAGTCAAACCTGTCTTAAGCAGCCAGTCGATCAAGGGAAGGAGCCAATGTGGCCTTTTAAGACAGGCTGTAGCTTAATTCAGGGTAATTTACTCTGAAAGCATAGAAATGTTAATTCGAAAATATGATCGCTTAAGACAGGTGGCTGCTTAATTGAGTCGACTGCTTACATAGGTTTGACTGTATTATTATTATTATTATTTTTGTTATAATTATTAAAGAACTATGGAAGGTATTGCAAAAATTCAGGGCAAATTGAAATCTTGGGGATGTGATGAGTAGGGGAGGGATTGGGATGGTTGGTAGCATCATTGCCATCAGGAAACATCTGATGAGTAGGGGAGGGATTGGGATAGATGGGAGCATCATTACCATCAGGAAACATCTGATGAGTAGGGGAGGGATTGGGATGGTTGGTAGCATCATTGCCATCAGGAAACATCTGATGAGTAGGGGAGGGATTGGGATGGATGGGAGCATCATTGCCATCAGGAAACATCTGATGAGTAGGGGAGGGATTGGGATAATGGCAGCATCATTGCCATCAGGAAACATCTGATGAGTAGGGGAGGGATTGGGATGGATGGGAGCATCATTGTCATCAGGAAACATCTGATGAGTACGGGAGGGATTTGGATGGTTAATAGCATCATTGCCATCAGGAAACATCTGATTAGTAGGGGAGTGATTGGGATGGTTGGTAGCATCATTGCCATCAGGAAACATCTGATGAGTAGGGGAGGGATTGGGATGGTTGGGAGCATCATTGCCATCAGGAAACATCTGATGAGTAGGGGAGGGATTGGGATGGTTGGTAGCATCATTGCCATCAGGAAACATCTGATGAGTAGGGGAGGGATTGGGATGGTTGGGAGCATCATTGCCATCATAAAACATCTGATGAGTAGGGGAGGGATTGGGATGGTTGGGAGCATCATTGCCATCATGAAACATCTGATGAGTAGGGGAGGGATTGGGATGGTTGGCAGCATCATTGCCATCAGGAAACATCTGATGAGCAGGGGAGGGATTGTGATGGTTGGGAGCATTATTGCCATCATGAAACATCTGATGAGTAGGGGAGGGATTGGGATGGATGGGAGCATCATTGCCATCAGGAAACATCTGATGAGTAGGGGAGGGATTGGGATGGTTTGTAGCATCATTGCCATCAGGAAACATCTGATAAGTACGGGAGGGATTGGGATGGATGGGAGCATCATTGTCATCAGGAAACATCTGATGAGTAGGGGAGGGATTGGGATGGTTGGTGGCATCATTGCCATCAGGAAACATCTGATGAGTAGGGGAGGGATTGGGATGGATGGGAGCATCATTGCCATCAGGAAACATCTGATGAATAGGGGAGGGATTGGGATGGTTGGCAGCATCATTGCCATCAGGAAACATCTGATGAGTAGGGGAGGGATTGGGATGGATGGGAGCATCATTGTCATCAGGAAACATCTGATGAGTAGGGGAGGGATTGGGATGGTTAATAGCATCATTGCCATCAGGAAACATCTGATGAGTAGGGGAGAGATTGGGATGGTTGGTAGCATCATTGCCATCAGGAAACATCTGATGAGTAGGGAAGGGATTGGGATGGATGGGAGCATCATTGCCATCAGGAAACATCTGATGAGTAGGGAAGGGATTGGGATGGTTGGCAGCATCATTGCCATCAGGAAACATCTGATGAGTAGGGGAGGGATTGGGATGGATGGGAGCATCATTGCCATCAGGAAACATCTGATGAGTAGGGGAGGGATTGGGATGGTTGGGAGCTTCATTGTCATCAGGAAACATCTGATGAGTAGGGGAGGGATTGGGATGGTTGGGAGCATCATTGCCATCAGGAAACATCTGATGAGTACGGGAGGGATTGGGATGGTTGGGAGCATCATTGCCATCAGGAAACATCTGATGAGTACGGGAGGGATTTGGATGGTTGGGAGCATCATTGCCATCAGGAAACATCTTTTTTGTTTTAAAATATTGCAATCAGCCAATGCATTTTGTTGTATTAATTGTTGATGAGACACTAGAAGAGATGAAGCCTATGAAGTTTAATATTGGAACTTTTAAGCTGATTGTAACAGCAATGTTAAAAGTTAAGTGGGTGATTTCTACGATCATAATAGGAGTTGGGGGGGGGGATATAAATCAATGTGTAGGTGATTTAAACCCAGTTGTTATTACATTGCTGAGAAAATTGTATTATTATTATTGTATACTGATATATGGATAGTGAAATATTAATGAATGCGTGCACGTCAGTCAATCTCGATGGAATCATGTGATTGTTTGAATATTTAGTGTTATTTTTATGCCAGTTAGGGCTAACAGACAATCAGTAAATCTAACCGCTCTTCACTGGGATTTTTGAAAATTATCCAGTACTCAAGCACACATTTCCCCACATGTAACTTTGCCCTATTGACTCAGCAGTGAGAGACGAATGGCAATGAGATGCAATGCCATATATCCATCGTCACGGCCCCTGGATTGATAGTCAGACATGAAACTGACTGAGCTAGCCCGAACAATGATAGGAAGCCTAATATTGATAAATTATTTGATTGATTGATTGATAGTTTGATTGATTGATTGTTGATTGATTGATTGATTGATAGTTTGATTGATTGTTGATTGATTGTTGATTGATTGATTGATAATACTCATTGATCATTTAGACGTCCATTGTTGCTGGTTTCTTCTATGATGCTATGTAATATCAATATTTAAAGCAGCATAACCAGTATCTGAAGATATTTCTTCTATGAAGAAAGTAACAACCTGTTTGTGAATGACAAACATTCTCATGGCCTTCAATTCATTGATAACATCTAATATCTCTCTTAAAAGTTTATAAATCTTTTTTTTAAAATCTTAATATACTGATCAGTAATTCTTATATGCAAATTAGCTGCTCTGCTGGTGGAAATTGTGATAAACTTTCAATTCAGTTGCACATGTATGTGCTCAGCCAATTAGGTCATCCTTCATTATTAGTAATGGCGCTAGATATATCCAAAGATACAAATTCATAATTATATGGACAAATAATTTTTCCATTTTATTAGAACATAAATTATTTTAATATAAGAAGCCATTTATGGAGTACTGTAGTGTTGCTAGAGAAATTAACAACAAAAAGATTTTGTCAAGGGATTTGAACCAGCTGATCTCCCAGGTCATAATTTTTAGATATGACCACTGCATCATGTAGGAATATAACAAGAGTGTCAGTTTAAATCTATGTTTAAACTTAACCGCTTACTCGGGTTTAATTGATGATGCTTGGAAATTTTCAAATGTTTACGGATAGAACTTGGATTTTACGTACTAAATCATTTATGTTATTCAATGGGTCAAGTCTTAATTCAAATATCAATGATACTAGTGAGTTTATATATATATATATATATATATATATATGCTGAACTCATTTTTAAGACTTTATGTCCAATATAACAATATATATGGAGATAATACATACATATATATATATGGAGATAATTATTTGTGAATAACCAAGACATAAATGTACAGACCAGACTATTTTACGATTTTTAGGATCTTTTCAGATGCTCATTCTATTATTGTGAATTTAATTTATGAAATTAAATATATATGAATTCACTGTATCTATATGATCCAACGGGTTTATAAATATGTCCTTTATATAGCATGTGAGTAGTCATGAATCTTTAACTGGATCCTACTCATATAAAGCTATCACTTCATGTATGTAAATTTGTCCACCTTGTCCAGATGTGTTGCATGTAATTCCATAGTATATAAGTGATGGTCGACACCAAATTTATTGGTTTGACAGAGGCCTTGATATTGTATCTATAGTTTGCATTGTAGCTAGGCGCACTTGCCGTAGTCTGGTCTGTACATTTATGTATTGGTTATTCACAAATAAAATTTCGTTGTTGTGAATTATCTCCCTATATATATATATAATGGCTTTTTGTCTTTACAGCTTTTGTGATATAAAATTTACTAGTGCCTGCGGTCAGTTCAGCTTATAAAGTGAATTTACATGACTTCCACTTATTTATGCTAATTCAGTGTAACAGTGACTTACAATCATACAACTAATGAAGTATAACCATGACTTGCGGTCACTAGACCTATGAAGTGTAACCATGACTTGCAGTAACTTGAGCTAATGAAGTATAACAATGACTTGCAGTAACTTGAGCTGATGAAGTATAACCATGACTTGCGGCCATTTGAGCTGATGAAGTATAACCATGACTTGCAGTCACCCGAGCTAATGAAGTGTAAAAATGACTTGCAGTAACTTGAGCTGATGAAGTATAACCATGACTTGCAGCCATTTGAGCTGATGAAGTATAACTATGACTTGCAGTCACCTGAGCTAATGAAGTGTAACAATGACTTGCAGCCACTTAAGCTAATGAAGTATAACCATGACTTGCAGTCACTAGAGCTAATGAAGTATAACCATGACTTGCAGTCACTTGAGCTAATGAAGTATAACCATGGCTTGCAGCAATTTGAGCTGATGAAATATAACCATGACTTGCAGTCACTTGAGCTGATGAAGTATAACCATGACTTGCAGTGACTAGAGCTAATGAAGTATAACCATGGCTTGCAGCAACTTGAGCTGATGAAGTATAACCATGACTTGCAGTCACTTGAGCTAATGAAGTATAACCATGACTTGCAGTAACTTGAGCTAATGAAGTATAACCATGACTTGCAGTAACTTGAGCTTATGAAGTATAACCATGACTTGCAGTCACTTGAGCTAATGAAGTATTACCATGACTTGCAGTCACTTGAGCTGATGAAGTATAACAATGACTTGCAGTCACTCGAGCTAATGAAGGTAACTTGAGCTAATGAAGTATAACCATGACTTGCAGTCACTTGAGCTAATGAAGTATAACCATAACTTGCAGTCACTTGAGCTAATGAAGTATAACCATGACTTGCAGTAACTTGAGCTTATGAAGTATAACCATGACTTGCAGTCACTTGAGCTAATGTAGTATAACCAAGACTTGCAGTAACTTGAGCTTATGAAGTATAACCATGACTTGCAGTCACTTGAGCTAATGAAGTGTTACCATGACTTGCAGTAACTTGAGCTAATGAAGTATAACCATGACTTGCAGTCACTTGAGCTGATGAAGTATAACCATGACTTGCAGTCACTTGAGCTTATGAAGTATAACCATGACTTGCAGTCACTTGAGCTAATGAAGTGTAACCATGAATTGCAGTCACTTGAGCTGATGAAGTGTAACCATGACTTGCAGTCACTTGAGCTGATGAAGTATAACCATGACTTGCAGTCACTTGAGCTAATGAAGTATAACCATGACTTGCAGTCACTTGAGCTAATGAAGTATAACCATGACTTGCAGTAACTTGAGCTAATGAAGTGTAACCATGTCTTGCAGTCACTTGAGCTAATGAAGTGTTACCATGACTTGCAGTCACATGAGCTAATGAAGTGTAACCATGAATTGCAGCTATTTGAGCTGATGAAGTATAACTATGACTTGCAGTCACTTGAGCTAATGAAGTATAACCATGGCTTGCAATCACTTGAGCTAATAAAGAGTAACCATGACTTGCAGTCACTTGAGCGAATTAAGTGTAACCATGACTTGCAGTCACTTGAGCTTATTAAGTGTAACAATGAATTGCAGTCACTAGAGCTATGAAGTATAACAATGACTTGCAGTCACTTGAGTTAATGAAGTGTAACCATGACTTGCAGTCACTTGAGCTAATGAAGTATTACCATGACTTGCAGTCACTTGAGCTTATTAAGTGTATCCATGAATTGCAGTCACTAGACCTATGAAGTATAACAATGACTTGCAGTCACTTGAGCTGATGAAGTATAACCATGACTTGCAGTAACTTGAGCTAATGAAGTGTAACCATGACTTGCAGTCACTTGAGCTAATGAAGTATAACCATGACTTGCAGTCACTTGAGCTTATTAAGTGTAACCATGACTTGCAGTCACTAGAGCTAATGAAGTGTAACCATGACTTGCAGTCACTTGAGCTAATGAAGTATAACCATGACTTGCAGTCACTTGAGCTAATGAAGTGTAACCATGAATTGCAGCCACTAGACCTATGAAGTATAACAATGACTTGCAGTCACTTGAGCTGATGAAGTATAACCATGACTTGCAGTCACTTGAGCTAATGAAGTGTAACCATGACTTGCAGTAACTTGAGCTTATGAAGTATAACCATGACTTGCAGTCACTTGAGCTTATTAAGTGTAACCATGAATTGCAGTCACTAGACCTATGAAGTATAACAATGACTTGCAGTCACTCGAGCTGATGAAGTATAACCATGACTTGCAGTCACTTGAGCTAATGAAGTGTAACCATGACTTGCAGTCACTTGAGCTAATGAAGTATAACCATGACTTGCAGTCACTTGAGCTTATTAAGTGTAACCATGACTTGCAGTCACTAGAGCTAATGAAGTGTAACCATGACTTGCAGTCAGTTGAGCTAATAAAGAGTAACCATGACTTGCAGCCACTTGAGCTGATAAAGTATAACAGCTACTTGGAGCCAATTGAGCTAATGAAGTGTAACCATGACTTGCAGTCACTAGAGCTAATGGAGTGTAACCATGACTTGCAGCCACTTGAGCTGATAAAGTATAACCATGACTTGCAGCCACTTGAGCTGATAAAGTATAACCATGACTTGCAGCCACTTGAGCTAATTAAGTTTAACAATGACTTGCAGTCACTTGAGCTAATGAAGTGTAACAATGACTTGCAGTCACTATCGCTAATGGAGTGTAACCATGACTTGCAGTCAATTGAGCTAATTAAGTGTAACCATGACTTGCAGTCACTAGAGCTAATTAAGTTTAACAATGACTTGCTGTCACTAGAGCTAATGAAGTGTAACCACAAATTATAGTCACTTGAGCTAATGAAGTGTAACAATGACTTGCAGCCACTTAAGCTAATGAAGTGTAACCATGACTTGCAGTCACTAGAGCTAATGACGTGTAACCATGACTTGCAGCCCCTTGAGCAAATAAAGTGAAACAATGACTTGCAGTCACTTGAGCTAATACAGTGTAACAAAGACTTGCAGTCACTTGAGCTAATACAATGTTACAATGACTTGCAATCACTAGAGCTAATGAATTGTAACCATAACTTGCAGTTGCTAGAGTTAATGAAGTGTAACCATGGCTTACAGTCACTTGAGCGAATATATATGTAACCCTGACTTACAGTCACTTTAGTAAATTAAGTGTAACATGACTTTCGTTCACTACAACAAAATTTGAATAAAATACAATGATCTGCATCTTATGAAATATATAATGACTTAAATTTACTGCAGCTTATGAAATACAACAATGACTAAGAGTCACTCCAGCTTATGAAATACAACATTGAATTACAATCACTGCAGCTTATGAAATACAGCAATGACTTACAGTCACTGCAGCTTATGATATACAATAATGACTTTTAATTCACTGCAGCTTATGCAATACAGTAATGACTTACATTCACTCAGCTTATGAAATACAGCAATGACTTACAGTCACTCCAACTTATGAAAAACAACGATTACTTACAGTCACTGCAGCTCATGAAATTCAACAATGACTTACAGTCACTGAAGCTATGAAATACAATAAATACTTACAGTCACTGCACCTTATGAAATACAATAATGACTTAAATTCACTGAAGCTTATGAAATACAACAATGACTTACAGTCACACCAGCTTATGAAATACAATGACATACAGTCATTCCAGCTTATGAAATACAATGAATTGCAGTCACTCCAGCTTATGAAATACAACAATTACATACAGTCACTGCAGCTTATGAAATACAGCAATGACTTACAGTCACTGCAGCTTATGAAATACAGTAATGACTTGCAGTCACTCAAGCTTATGAAATACAGCAATGACTTACAGTCACTCCACCTTATGAAATAAAAACAATGACTTGCAGTCACTCAAGCTTATGAAAAGTTACTGCAGCTATGAAATACAATAATGACATACAGTCACTTTAGCTAATGAAATACAATAATGACTTACAATCACACCAGTTTATGAAATACAACAATGACTTACAGTCATTCCAGCTTATGAAATACAATGACTTGCAGTCACTCAAGCTTATGAAATACAACAATGACTTACAGTCACTGCAGCTTACGAAATACAACAATGACTTAAATTCACTACAGCTTATAAAATACAACAAGTACTTACATTCACATCAGCTTATGAAATACAACAATGACTTATAGTCACTACAGATTATGAGTTGCATTAATGTTTTACAGACACAAAAACAATCAAGCACTTGAAAGACATGTATAAAGAAAGAAAAAAGATGCCTCCCAAGATGTACTTTTATACAATTCCTACAGATCTTAATACAGTCCCATGTCCTGCATATGAAATTGAGCTGCCCCACAGGACACTTAAATAAAATGCTATGCACTATTCCATTAATGTTTTAGACGGAGCTATCCTTGTTTTATGTGATGAACCAAAGTTATATTACTGTTTTGGAAGCAAACCAAGCTAGAATGAATAGAATATAACCAATTACATGGCTCAGACATATTTCTTCAAAGTGTTATAGGCTCTGGTGGCATATTTTAGTCAGTTGGAAAAACCTCTGGGAAATTTTGTAGATATTATATGATCCTCAACTGTCATGGTCTAGATTCAGGAGCTTAAAGAAGCACAAGACCTCAATTCCCAGTGATGTGTTGATGGTTTAAAAGTGAACATGCTCCGTGTAAAAATATAAGTTTTGTAAATTATCGTAGGTTTGTGGCCTCGTTGGTTTATTTACTGTAGATCAGGTTTTATTGATTCAGGGTAACTTTTTACTTTTTATTCAAAGAATGATTCCGAGAAGTTTGTTACATTGAAAATGTCTTTCATTATGTCATTGTGTGAGTTTTATAAGACTGGTTCTGAGAAGTTGTGGTGTATGGTGTTGATTTTGTCTTTCATTGTGTCATTGTGTGAATTTGAATTTTATAAGACTGGTTCTGAGAAGTTGTGGTGTATGGTGTTGATTTTGTCTTTCATTGTGTCATTGTGTGAATTTGAATTTTATAAGACTGGTTCTGAGAAGTTGTGGTGTATGGTATTGATCTTGTCCTTCATTGTGTCATTGTGTGAATTAGAATTTTATAACACTGGTTCTGAGAGGTTGTGGTGTATGGTATTGATCTTGTCCTTCATTGTGTCATTATGTGAATTTCAATTTTATAAGACTGGTTCTGAGAAGTTGTGGTGTATGGTGTTGATTTTGTCCTTCATTGTGTCATTGTGTGAATTTCAATTTTATAAGACTGGTTCTGAAAAGTTGTGGTGTATGGTATTGATCTTGTCCTTCATTGTGTCATTGTGTGAATTTCAATTTTATAAGACTGGTTCTGAGAAGTTGTGGTGTATGATTATTGATCTTGTCCTTCATTTGTCATTGTGTGAATTTGAATTTTATAAGACTGGTTCTGAGAAGTTGTGGTGTATGATTATTGATCTTGTCCTTCATTGTGTCATTATGTGAATTTCAATTTTATAAGACTGGTTCTGAGAAGTTGTGGTGTATGGTATTGATCTTGTCCTTCATTTGTCATTGTGTGAATTTCAATTTTATAAGACTGGTTCTGAGAAGTTGTGGTGTATGATTATTGATCTTGTCCTTCATTGTGTCATTATGTGAATTTCAATTTTATAAGACTGGTTCTGAGAAGTTGTGGTGTATGGTATTGATCTTGTCCTTCATTGTGTCATTGTGTGAATTTGAACTTTACAAGACTGGTTCTGAGAAGTTGTGTCGTATGGTATTATCTTGTCCTTCATTATGTCATTGTGTTAATTTGAATTTTACAAGACTGGTTTTGAGAAGTTGTAGTGTATGGTATTGCTATTGCCTTCATTGTGTCATTGTGTGAATTTTAATTTTATTAGACTGGTTCTTAGAAGTTTTGGTATATGGTAGTGATCTTGTCCTGCATTATGTCATTGTGTGAATTAAGTATATATATAAAACCTGGTATCTCCAGAATTAGGTCTATTAACACTCAATGCAAAAAAGCAGGCAGTTGTATGCCTGTCCCACAATTCATAGCAGGTGAATGCTTAGTAATACTAAAGTATGACATTATTCAAACTTTCCCTGAAGCAATTGACCAATAACCTGCTCCATTGCGCTACTGTTTAATGGGCCCAATTGGGAGTGCATGGTCCATTCTACAGACTTAAGTGTGAATTTGAAATTTAAAAGAAAAGTTGTGATGTATGTTGATCTTGTCCTTCATTATGACTGTGGTAATTTGAATTTTATGTGACTGGTTCTGAGAACTTGTGGTGTATAATATTGATTTTGCCCTTCATTATGACTGTGGTAATTTGAATTTTATGTGACTGGTTCTGAGAACTTGTGGTGTATAATATTGATCTTGTCCTTCATTATGACTGTGGTAATTTGAATTTTATGTGGCTGGTTCTGAGAAGTTGTGGTGTATGATATTGATTTTGTCCTTCGTAATGACTGTGGTAATTTGAATTTTATGTGGCTGGTTCTGAGAACTTGTGGTGTATAATATTGATCTTGTCCTTCATAATGACTGTGGTAATTTGAATTTTATGTGACTGGTTCTGAGAACTTGTGGTGTATAATATTGATCTTGTCCTTCATTATGACTGTGGTAATTTGAATTTTATGTGGCTGGTTCTGAGAAGTTGTGATGTATGATATTGATTTTGCCCTTCATTATGACTGTGGTAATTTGAATTTTATGTGGCTGGTTCTGAGAAGTTGTGGTGTATGATATTGATTTTATCCCTCATTATGACTGTGGTAATTTGAATTTTATGTGGCTGGTTCTGAGAAGTTGTGATGTATGATATTGATTTTATCCCTCATTATGACTGTGGTAATTTGAATTTTATTGTGGCTGGTTCTGAGAAGTTGTGGTGTATGATATTGATTTTGCCTCCACCAGTAAAACTGGATATGCCATATATAACCTGACTCAGTCTGAAGTCTCCCTCCACCAGTAAAACTGGATATGCCTTATATAACCTGACTCAGTCTGAGGTCTCCCTCCACCAGTAAAACTGGATATGCCTTATATAACCTGACTCAGTCTGAGGTCTTCCTCCACCAGTAAAACTGGATATGTCATATATAACCTGACTCAGTCTGAGGTCTCCCTCCAACAGTAAAACTGGATATGTCATATATAACCTGACTCAGTCTGATGTCTCCCTCCACTAGTTAAAAATTCCACATTCAAAATTCAAATAAAATAATATGCTCCATCTTGAGACCAATAATGTGGGAATAAATGTTTTCTTTTACTAAAATGGGTGGGTGGGGGAATCTTGTTAATTATTTCTTCTTGAACATTAAAAAACATGCATAAAGTCATCAGACTAGTACAGGTTAGAACATGAACTATCTCCTCTGTCAAGGATTCATCTAGCTATCCTTATGAGATCCTTACTTCTAGCACCAGCCATTAATTATATATGTGCTTATATTATGTTTTATCCCCAGACCTTTGTGTGTCAAGTATGAAGTATGTAAATTTTGATGGGTTTTTTTTTTTTTCGCTCTTTTTCAAACAGTATTTTAGTTATTTAACAACAGTGCAACAGTTAGTGCAACTTATCAACATTGGTGGGATCCACTAGACGGTCAACCATTCATCACAGATTGTGGTCAGACAGGTTCAAATTCCCCATCACTAAATTGACAGTTGTATGGGTTACCAGCTGAGCTAGCTTGGTCCTGTGCAGACTTTTGCCTGTCAAGTGTGAAGAATTCAATTATACATTACTGTATGTGATTATTTCCATGGTTACAATTTGTTAATGGTAAAACTAAAAGGACCTTGACCATGCCGCTACAAACAATTAACTTAGTCTACAAATTGTAATGTTTTTTTTGCATTTAGCTCCTTTACTTTTTATCCCAGTCAACATGTTTGGTCCATTGTTGTGTATACTGAGTAGTACTACACATGACATTCAGCATGACATTTTGCTGATCTTGACCTCTTGAATAATTCATTTGACCTTACAAATATTAAGTTTTATACTTTTATACTTTTCTTATTTAAAACTTCCCAAAATTCACCAAATTTTGTTTGTAGTTGTGAATTTGGTAGAATTACTCAAAACCATGCAGCATTATTATTTGGATGACATGACCTTGACCTCTATGAAAAATTAACTTGGCCTTCAAAATGTTCCATTTCTTTGAAACTATTTGTCCCAGAGTTACCAAATTTTAGTCCATAGTTGTGTAATAGATAGAACTCCTTAGAACCATGAAACGAAATTTAGGATGACCTTGACATAATTGTCCAGAGATAATATATAGACTTAGTCGACCCATTGACAATTTTAACCTTTCTTCTGTGCAGAAATCTCCTTCATTAAAATGTAATAGACAAAATATCATGATATGGTATCGCATGTCTATCTAGCTTTGGCCTTGCACTAGACTTCCTCAAAGCCACACTATGTGACAGAGTTATATAGGCAAGACATTTGATTCTGCTGAAATCTCTTGTTGCTTTCCTGTGTCAAAATTTCATATGGTTTCCAAGCATTCAAAAAATCTAGATGAGACACCTTTGTATGTCACATTCATGTAGAGAGAAACTGGCTGTGTCACTCAGTACTGAACAATTTATGTCGCATTCATGTAGAGAAAAACTGGCTATGTCACACAGAACTGAACAGTGAGAAACCGGCTGTGACACTCAGAACTGAACAATTTATGTCACATTCATGTAGAGAGAAACTGGCTGTGTCACTCCGAACTGAACAATTTATGTCACATTCATGTAGAGAGAAACTGGCTATGTCACACAGAACTGAACAGTGAGAAACTGGCTGTGACACTCAGAACTGAACAGTGAGAAACTGGCTGTGACACTCAGAACTGATCAGTTTATGTCACATTCATGTAGAGAAAAACTGGCTGTGTCATACAGAACTGAACAGTGAGAAACAGGCTGTGACACTCAGAACTGAACAGTGAGAAACTGGCTGTGACACTCAGAACTGATCAGTTTATGTCACATTCATGTAGAGAGAAACTGGCTGTGTCACACAGAACTGAACAGTGAGAAACGGGCTGTGACACTCAGAACTGAACAATTTATGTCACATTCATGTAGAGAAAAACTGTGTGTGTCACACAAAACTGAATAGTTTATGTCACATTCATGTAGAGAAAAACTGTGTGTGTCACACAAAACTGAATAGTTTATGTCACATTCATGTAGAGAAAAACTGTGTGTGTCACACAAAACTGAATAGTTTATGTCACATTCATGTAGAGAAACTGGCTGTGTCAGGCAGAACTGTTTTTTTATGACACGCTCATTCGTAACAGTTCTAGACACATGGTAATGGATAATTTCGCCTGATAGACCTTTAAGTATGATTTATGTAATATTCATCGCTGGAGATATTTATTGATAACGCTGATGCCATGGGAAGTATTGGAATCTTTTACATGGCAGCGAAGGCTTGTGTGACAGTTATTGCTGTGGTCTACATTCAACACTTATCAGTGGTAATGAAGGATTTAAAAGTGAAATTCTTGTTATAATCAGTCAACTAGAGGGTTTGCTTTAATTATTATTTGTTTAAAAATTAGAGGATCAATGCATCTGTAATAGTTACACAGAGGACAAGATTTCATAGGAAACATTAAAAGAGCGTACCCTTATATAATATAGAATAGACCTTTTATTATAAAATAATTATACAACATAATAATGTATTTGCTATACTATGTAGACCAGACTTTTGTTATATATCATAGACTAGACCTTTGTTATACAATATATACCTTTGTTATACAATATAGACTAGATCTTGTTATACAATTTAGACCAGACCTTTCTTATAAAATACAGACTAGACCTTTATTATACAATATAGACCAGACCTTTGGTATACAATATAGACCAGACCTTTATTATACAATATAGACCAGACCTTTGGTATACAATATAGACCAGACCTTTATTATACAATATAGACCAGACCTTTGGTATACAATATAGACCAGACCTTTATTATACAATATAGACCAGACCTTTGGTATACAATATAGACCAGACCTTTGTTATAAAATACAGACTAGACCTTTGTTTTACAATAAAGATCAGACCTTTGTTATACAATATAGACCAGATCTTTGTTATACAATATAAACCAGACCTTTGTTATAAAATATAGACTAGACCTTTGTTATACAATATAGACCAGACCTTTGTTATACAATATAGACCAGACCATAAAATATTGATACCATGAAATAATAAAACCATAAAATAGTTATACCAAGAAATAATAACACCAAAAAAAAGTTATACCACGAAATAATAACACTATAAAATAGTTATACCATGAAATGATAACACCATTAAAATAGTTAAACCACAAAATAGTAACACCATTAAAATAGTTAAACCACAAAATAATAACTCCATGAAATAATAATACCATAGTTAAACCATTAAATAATAAAACTGTAAAATAGTTATATCATGAAATAAAAACACCATAAAATAGTTATACCATGAAATAATAACACCATTAAATAGTTATACCACGAAATGATAAAACCATTAAATAGTTATACCACGAAATGATAACACCATTAAAAAGTTATACCATGAATTGTTACACCATAAAATAGTTATACTATGAAATGATAATACCATAGAATAGTTATACCATGAAATAACAACACCATAAAATAGTAATACAATAAATTAAGAACACCATGAATTAATGAACTACAACATCTATGATGCCATAAAACAACACGGTGTTAGTGTGTATATAGTTGAAGTTTGTCAGACAAACAATATGACAGCGGAAACGTTGACCTTGTGTCAGGAGGCTACTCCGTCTTGAATATAAAAAAAAATCATTGTAATGAAGTAATGCCTTATTGACAGTTATTACAGAATGCATTATTTGTCTTGTGGCATCAGAGGAAGATTTTCTATTAAGCAAAGTTGTGTTTGAGGCAACTTCCAATTGGTTGGATATTGGTTTTACCATACTGTTCGAGAGTTGTGCATTTTGGGGCAGTGCTGCCATGTTGAAATGTAATATTATGACTTGATCTTAATTTTGAGAAAGGAAATGAAGACAATAATTGATAAAAAAAAATTGTCTTAATTCTCCGGAGTTTTAGAAATGAAATCGTACAGCTGTAATGGCTGTGTTGCATGATGAATAAAGATCCCTGTAACCAAAGAATGATTTTAATATAGTTTGTTAGTGTCTAAGACTGCAGTGATGTATGATTTAGTGCCTATGATGATCCAGTTCATTGTGTACATAATGGGTATGCTTACATCCTAGTTAATCATGCATTCCTTGGTAAGTCCCAGTGATGGATTGACTGTGTTATATAACAATTTTTTCCTGGGAATTTAAAGTTTAACACATTTGAATGCTCTAACAATGAAGTGGTAGGCGACTTATATTACTGTAGTTGACATTAACTTGTTATAAGAAGGCTATTGTGAGCTTATTGCCAATGACTTAAATTTCATCTAAGCCGGGCCAGATTAGCTCAGTCGGTAGAACGTCTGACTTTCAATCCAGGAGTCGTGAGTTGGAATCCCCACCCAGCAACAGTCTCCGTGATGATTGATATATGGCATTGTGTCTCATTATCATTCGTCTCTCACTGTTGATTTAAGTGGGAATGTTATCAGTTACTTGTGGAGATGGGGTGTGCTAGAGTACTGGTTAACCTTTCAGGATCCCAGGAAACAGCCGCGGTTAGGTTAACTGATCGTTTCTTAGTCCTCCATAGCATAAAAATGATGCTTATATTCAATCAATCAATCAATCAATCAATCAATCAATCAATCAAATTTCATCTGACATCTATGGTATAAGTGATATAAATGGAGGCAGTGTGGTCTACAATTTTAACAATTTACTCCTTTTCTCTGAATTCTCAGAGTCCGTTTAGTCATAGCGTTTATTTGATTATTCTCAGCTGGACCTGGTTGGCTCAGTTGGTATTGTGTCAAACTATCAAACCAGGAGTCGTGAGTTCAAATTCCAGCCCAGCCCAACCCCAGTCTCCATGATGATTGATATATGACATTATCTCATTGTCATTTGTCTCTTACCACTGATTCAAGTGGGAAAGTTATCATTACTTACAGTGATGAGTGCACTGGAGTACCAGTAAACCTTCCAGGATCCCTGGAAAGAGTGACTAGGTTAACTGGGTATCCGTTAGCCCTTGATGGCATTAAAATGACGCTAAATATTTAAACAAACATTGGTTCTTCTCAGCAACATGGTTGAAAAACCTTTGGAAAGAAGGTTCCCTAAGTGGTCACCTAGGCTAGGCTTTTTGATAGGTTCACTAAGTCTTCTTTTTTCAAACCTACTAAACAAATATGAAGGAAATAAAATCTTTATATGACAGTCATTGTGATATAACATAAGTGTCATTTGGTCATGACCTTTGTTATAACACTGAAATAACAACGTTTCCAAGAAAAATGTTAAGTGTAATTGAATCTGATGTAGAAATTATTGATAGTTGTTATTTATATTTGTTCTGTATAAGTCTTCAACAAATACAGATAAATACTGATACATGATTATTGACATTTTAATCCCTTGCTGCGTAGCCGGAAAGGCAGATACAGTAATGGTCTTGGGTGTCTGTCCCATTTTTCATGTCTATAACATGGCTTACATGCATGAAGGATTTTAAAACCTGGTAAAAATGTTCATAACATCAAGATGACATACAGAACACAATAACCAAGTCTCTACCGCAATGGTCAAGGTCACACCTAATCATTTAAAGTTAAAACTGAAGCTTTTTTAATATGTTTAACATTAATGTTTTTGTTGTGATTCTATAACTCTATAACACATATGGAAGAATTTTATGTTACTGGGTATAGAAGTGTAACTCAAAGGTCAATGTCACATAACAGCATTGAAATTGTAAAATAAGTTATTATATATAACATAGTATTTTCTTAATTGTACAGAACTCAAACTTGCATAGAAGGACTCTATATTATAATTAGGTAGCAAAATGCTCGCCACATAAAGATGATATTCAGTGTACAGCAATCATGTTTGCAAGTCTTAGTTCAAGGTCAAAACATTGGCATAAAAAATTAATAACACCTTTACTTTGTATATAGGACAAATTCACTCTTGTGTTGTCTGAAGTTACTTTTCTGGCACTGATGAATATTCCATGTATATCCATAAATTATTTTTCGTTGTCAGAACATAAATTGTGATATAAACAGAAAGCATAACATTACTAGATTGGCATCAGTATCCATTCATGACTTGCTATGTTGAAGATTAAGGAGTGCCAGGTAAATACTTACAGACAATAATTTTATATCTTTTAAGACGTGCTCTGATACACATGGTATTCGCCATTTGATGTCACAACATTCAGATTGTATTATTTATATCCACCAAGTTTGCCTATTTCATATTTTGCCATTTTCATCAGGGGATATGAATTCGACAAATGTTCTCTTATAAATGACCATGCTAAGTGTATAACTGCACCATTGAGACCATTCAGCATTAATGATATACAAGTTGTCATTGCCATTTCCTGACAAAATAACTGTAGATCAAAAGGCTGACTAAAGCTTTTACGCATTATTGGGTGTTTCATTCCATGCAATAATTGCATTGTCATATCTTATCGTAACACGTCATATATATATAACTATCACAGGCATGCGTGTCTACCATTGTACGTGTCTACCATTGTACATGTCGTCCGTTGTATGTTTTTAGCTCACCTGATCCAAAGGCTCACAGGTGAGCTTTTGTGATCGCCTGGTGTCCGTTGTCTGTCGATCGTCGTCTGTCATCCGTCGTTTACTTTTAGCTTCTAACAACTTCTCCTCTGAAACCACTTGGCCAATTTTTATATAACTTCACAGAAATGTTCCTTTGGTGACCCTCTACTAAGTTTGTTCAAGCCATCTTGATTCATCAAAAAACATGGCCACCAGGGGGCGGGGCAAGTTTAATTAATAAAACTTAAAAAATCTTCTTGTCAGAAACTACTGGCTCAATTTTAAAATAATTTCACAGAAATGTTCCTTGGAGGACCCTCCACCAAGTTTGTTCAAACCATAGTGAATCTTCAAAAAACATGGCAGCCAAGGGGTGGGGTTAGTTTACTATGTAAGCTATAGTAAAAACATAAAAAATCTTCTTGTCAGAAACTACTATCTCAATTTTAAAATAATTTCACAGAAATGTTCCTTTGGAGACACTCTACCAAGTTTGTTCAAGCCATCTTAATTCATCAAAAAACATGGCGACCATGGGGTGGAGCGAGTTTGATTAGTAAAAACTTAAAAAATCTTCTTGTTAGAAACTACTGTCTCAATTTTAAAATAATTTCAAAGAAATGTTCTTTGGAGGACCCTGCACCAAGTTTGTTCAAACCGTAGTGATTTGTCAAAAAACATGGCAGCCAGGGGATGGGGTTAGTTAGCTATATAAGCTATAGTAAAAACTTAAAAAATCTTCTTGTCAGAAACCACTGGCTCAATTTTAAAATAATTTCACAGAAATGTTCCTTGGGTGACACGTCTCTACCAAGTTTGTTCAAGCCATCTTAATTCATCAAAAAACCTGGCGGCCAGGGGGCAGAGCGATTTTGATTAGTAAAAACTTAAAAAATCTTCTTGTCAGAAACTACTGTCTCAATTTTAAAATAATTTCACAGAAATGTTTTTTGGAGAACCCTTCACCAAGTTTGTTCAAACCATAGTGATTCGTCAAAAAACATGGCGGCCAGGGGGTTGGGTTAGTTTATTCTATAAGCTATTGTAAAAACTTAAAAAATCTTTTCGTAAGAAACTACTGGCTCAATTTTAAAATAACTTCACAGAAATGTTCCTTGGGTGATCCTCTACCAAGTTTGTTCAAGCCATCTTGATTTGTCAAAAAACATGACCGCCAGAGGGCGGGGCAAGTTTAATTAGTAAAAAATTAAAAAACCTTCTTGTCAGAAACTACTGGCTCAATTTTAAAATAATTTCACAGAAAAGTTCCTTGGAGGACCCATCACCAAGTTTGTTCAAAACGTAGTGATTTATCTAAAAACATGGTGGTCAGGGGGTGGGGTTAATTTACTATATAAGCTATAATAAAATCTTAAAAGATCATCTTGTCAGAAACCACTGGATTGATTTTAAAACAATTTCGTAGAAATGTTCCTCGGGTGACCCTTACTCTTACCAAGTTTGTTCAAGCTGTTGTGATGATTTGTTAAAAAAAATGACTGCCACAGTGAGGTGCTAGTTTACTTTATAGGCAGCTATAGTAAAAACTTCAAAAACCTTCTTGTCAAAATCTACTGACCTGATTTCGATATAGTTTCACTGACATTTACCATGGGTGAACCTCTACCAAGTTAGAACTCTTCTACCCATCTGTTACATCTTCAAAACAAATCAAAATTCTAACTACTCGCCCATCTTGTTTTTCTGGAATTTTTAGTGTACATGTATTATATAATCTACTTAAATTGGGTGACTCAAGGTCAGTCAGGAGAGCGATATAGGGCCATCTTGGCCCTCTTGTTTCATTATATGGTTGTTGCCCTTCAAATCAATCCAGATTGCCACTTGTCACCCACCTCATTCCGTTTTGGTGTTCACTGGGTGAAATGAAAATGATATAATGCACTGAAACTTTGATTTATTCTCTATAGTTATTATTATTCCCGCTCACTCAAAAAACTTTATATGAGAAAATTTGCCAGTAACTTGCAGAAGGACAGTTCTACTCAGATTCATTCCGAGGTCTTGAATCTATCAATAAAAACTGGATATGCCATATATAACCTGAAATGTGTTGAAAATGGCATTAAACTCTGTTAAAAAAACATTATGTATTTTATATTTTCTATAGACATAATAAAAATAGACACTAATTGATAGTTTCTGTAAAATACTTTTTTCATTGCATGAGCACTGACTTGGCTTGATTACTACAAGGACTTTTATAGAGTAGGAAAAGCATCTGACATAGAAAAACTCATGCAAAATCTCACGAAATCTTGTTTTCAAATATCCTAACTTCCTTCCATCTCAGAAATACAAATTAAAATTCTTTCTTTGCAAGATGGAATTCTCTACAAAACATTACCACTCCCAGCAACTTGTGTTTGAAATTATTGAAGCACTAATCATTACAAAACTTGTATACTACAACTTAAAAAATCAAGGCAAGTTTTTGAAATTCAAATTTAAACTACAATATTTTAAGTGTTTAAAACAGTATAAAACATGTTTGATTACATACACCTTACATATTATATAAACCAAATGGAATCAGTTTCCTGTGAAATTTGAATTTTCAATTTGCCAAATTATTATAAACATTTTGCAGAGGGATACAGGTTTTTCCTATCCTTCTATATAAGTCCTTGGTTATGTGCAGCAATTTTTTAGCTACCAAAGCAGTGTCTCAATATCAATATTCTCAAGTGAAATTCATTTTCCTTGAAACCAACAATCATTAATGTTTTTATATTGCATGATTTAGAATTGGAAAAATAACATTTATAATTTCACTGTATTTAAAGGCAGTATGTCAGGAAATATAACATTTATAATTCCACTGCTTTTAAACGGGGTATGTCAGGAAAAATGGCATTTATAATTCCGCTGTTTTTAAAGGCTGTATGTCCGGAAAAATAACATTTATAATTCCGATGTATTTAAAGGCAGTATGTCAAGAAATAAAATTTATAATTCCACTGTAATTAAAGGCAGTATATCAGGAAAAATAACATTGATAATTCCACTGTATTTAAAGGCAGTATGTCAGGAAAAAAAATAATATGTAATTCCACTGTATTTAAAGGCAGTATGTCAGGAAAAATAACATTGATAATTCCACTGTTTTTAAAGGCAGTATGTCGGGGAAAAATAACATTTATAATTCCACTGTTTTTAAAGGCAGTATATCAGGAAAAAAAAACATTTATAATTCCACTGTTTTTAAAGGTGGTATGTCGAGAAAAATAATATTTATAATTCCACTGTTTTTAAAGGCAGTATGTCGGGGGGAAATGACCTTTATAATTCCACTGTATTTAAAGGCAGTATGTCAGGAAAAATAACATATTTAATTTCCTGATTTTAAAGGCAGTATGTCAGGAAAAATAACATATATAATTCCCTGATTTTAAAGGCAGTATGTCAGGAAAAATAACATTTATAATTCCGCTGTTTTTAAAGGTGGTATGTCAGGAAAAATAACATTTATAATTCCACTGTATTAAAAAGCAGTATGTCAAGAAAAATAACATTTATAATTCCACTGTAATTAAAGGCAGTATGTCAGGAAAAATAACATATATAATTCCCTGTTTTTAAAGGCAGTTTGTCATTTAAAAATAACATTTATAATTCCACTGTATTTAAAGGCGGTATGTCAGGAAATAACATTTATAATTCCACTGTAATTAAAGGCAGTATATCAGGAAATAACATATATAATTCCACTGTATTTAAAGGCGATATGTTGGGAAAAATAACATTTATAATTCCCCTGTTTTTAAAGGCAGTATGTCGGGGAGAAATAACATTTATACTTCCACTGTTTTTAAAGGCGATCTATCGGGAAAAATGACATTCATAATTCGACTGTTTTTAAAGGCTGTTTGTCAGGAAAAATAACATTTATAATTCCACTGTTTTTAAAGGCAGTATGTCGGGGGGAAAATAACATTTATAATTCCACTGTTTTTAAAGGCACTTTGTCAGGGGAAAAGTAACATTTATAATTCAACTGTATTTTAAGGCAGTATGTCAGGAAAAATAACATATATATTTCCCTGTTTTTAAAGGTAGTATGTCAAGAAAAATAACATTTATAACTCCGCTGTTTTTAAAGGCGGTATGTCAGGAAAAATAACATTTATAATTCCACTGTTTTTAAAGACGGTATATCAGGAAAAAAAATAATTTATAATTCCACTGTTTTTTAAGGCGGTTTGTTGGGAAAAATAACATTTATAATCCAATGTTTTTTAAGGCGGTATGTCAGGAAAAATAACATTTAATTCCACTGTTTTTAAAGGCGCTTTGTCGGGAAAAATAACATTTATAATTCAACTGTTTTTAAAGACATTATGTCAGAAAAAATAGCATGATAATTCCACTGTTTTTAAAGGCGGTATGTCAGGAAAAATAACATTTATAATTCCACTGTTTTTAAAGGTGGTATATCAGGAAAAATAAAATACTGCTTGACAACTTCCACCTTATCATTTAGGCTCTTTTTAAGATGAAACAAAGTTCTACAATATGTATTACTTACAGTACGAAGGATCAAATAGAAATCAAAATGAAATCATGCCAATCATTTTATATGTCTCCATGAATGAATGAATGGGATTTTATGGTATACCAACACATTGTAGGTTTTTCGAGCCAACAGGAAGAAAATTCAAGATTACAAGAAATTAACATACAGTTTAAAAATCACTTCATGAATATGCAGAATAAACCTAGAACCTTGATATATGCAGAGTTTCAGCAAATTCTATCATATTACTTTAAATGTTGCTTCATACAACTTGCATGAGCCACAGTGATCCTATTTTTTTCTGTCACTCATATGACTCCCTGGAACCACACAGGGGTTGATAATTTAACCACAATAATGAACATGACAGAAAATGATAAAAATTAACATGAGACCCATTTAGAGGATTCCTACCCCTATGCAGAGATCAACTGACTTTATTCTTACCTGAATCCACTATACAGGCCAAGTTAGAAAAATCCCTTATCACAACTTTATTATTTTCACATGTTTAAAATTATATCTTTATGACAATATGGGGTCAGTGAGTATAATACTTTTACGGGCATGATTTATTGGGAAAAATTGTGTTTAGCCAATTTTAAAATTTTGAAAAATCCTGATATGCTTCCTTTAAATGTGAAACAATAAAAAGAAATTCACCATGAATTGTCTTTAATTCACCAAAATCATATATAAAGAACATAATCAATGTTGTTCCGGAAATGAATTGTATTTATTGATTGATTGATTGAACATTTAGCGCATTTTTATGCCACCGAGGGCTAATGATCAGTTAACCTTGAATCAGGAGTGAGAAATGAAACATAATGAGACACAATGTCGTATATGAGTCATCACGGAGACTGTGGCCAGACAGGGATTTGAAGTCACGACCCCTGGATTGAAAGTCAGACGCGCTACCGGCTAAGCTAATCAGGCCTGGCAGAAATGAATTTTAAAAGCAGAGAAATTTTTTTTTTATATGACATGTGAATAGATTAAAAGAATGAAAAGGAAGTTTCTCAGAAAATTATTGATGAACCACGATTTTCCCTACAAGTAAAAAAAGAAAATAACTTTTTCAAATAGAAGAAGCTGCCAACAGCGAAAAGAAAATCAACTTCATTGAACTTGCCATGCTGATAGCAACATTGAATGAATTGGCAATCAAGTTTCACCCGGGATAATATTGGTTACATTTTTTATATGTTGTTCATTTTCGACAATGTATAATTATAAGTGTTTTTCCTGGAATATCCCCAAGCTATAAAACACTTTAATTTTACCCTTTCAGACTTGCAACGTGTAATAGATGGGTTCTTTGTGTAAAGTATTTTTATTGTCTTGATTTATAATCAGAATTCCTACAGGAAACTGGAAACTTACGATATATGGCGTGTTTTCAGTACTTGGGGAACATCTGATTTATTCGTTGTATGGTTGATTATCAATGTTATTGAGGTAACATAATTATGAGGTGCAATAATGACACAAGAGAGGAAGCTAAACAAAATAGTTTATGAAAGTTTCATCAAATATTCAGTAGCTGTTTTATAGATAATGAATATTTTCCAGAAATTTCACTAAAATGTTGAAACTTTTTAAATTTCGCAGATGGCAATTTAGAAAGTGAGAAAGTAAATGATGGGTGCAGAGTGCACACCCATCTCCATAAGCACACCCATCTCCATAAACACACCCATCTCCGTAAGCACACCTATCTCTGTAAACACACCCAACTCCATAAACACACCCATCTCCGTAAGCATACCCATCTCCGTAAACACACCCATCTCCATAAACACACCCATCTCCATAAGCACACCCATCTCTGTAAACACACCCAACTCCATAAACACACCCATCTCCGTAAGCATACCCATCTCCGTAAACACACCCATCTCCGTAAACACACCCATCTCCGTAAGCACACCCATCTTCGTTAACACACCCATCTCCATAAGCACACCCATCTCCATAAACACACCCATCTCCGTAAGCACACCCATCTCTGTAAACACACCCAATTCCATAAACACACCCATCTCCGTAAGCATACCCATCTCCGTAAACACACCCATCTCCGTAAGCACACCCATCTTCGTTAACACACTCATCTCCGTAAGCACACCCATCTCCGCAAGTAACTGATAACTTTTATACTTGAATCAGCAGTGAGAGATGAATGACAAGGAGATGTCATATAATTATATAAATCATGAAGAAGACTGTTGGGAGGGGTGGGGGTGAGATGCATTGTCATGTAATTATATAAATCATGAAGAAGACTGTTGGGAGGGGTAGGAGTTTCCAAATCATGATCCCTGGATTGATAGTCAGCCATGCTACTGACTGAGATGAAGTGTCATGTAATTATATAAATCATGAAGACTGTTGGGAGGGGTGGGAGTTTCCAAATCGTGATCCCTGGATTGATAGTCAGCCGTGCTACTGACTGAGATGAAGTGTCATGTAATTATATAAATCATGAAGAAGACTGTTGGGAGGGGTGGGAGTTTCCAAATCATGATCCCTTGATTGATAGTCAGCCGTGCTACTGACTGAGATGAAGTGTCATGTAATTATATAAATCATGAAGAAGACTGTTGGGAGGGGTGGGAGTTTCCAAATCATGATCCCTTGATTGATAGTCAGCCGTGCTACTGACTGAGATGAAGTGTCATGTAATTATATAAATCATGAAGAAGACTGTTGGGAGGGGTGGGAGTTTCCAAATCATGATCCCTTGATTGATAGTCAGCCATGCTACTGACTGAGATGAAGTGTCATGTAATTATATAAATCATGAAGACTGTTGGGAGGGGTGGGAGTTTCCAAATCGTGATCCCTGGATTGATAGTCAGCCGTGCTACTGACTGAGATGAAGTGTCATGTAATTATATAAATCATGAAGAAGACTGTTGGGAGGGGTGGGAGTTTCCAAATCATGATCCCTTGATTGATAGTCAGCCGTGCTACTGACTGAGATGAAGTGTCATGTAATTATATAAATCATGAAGAAGACTGTTGGGAGGGGTGGGAGTTTCCAAATCATGATCCCTTGATTGATAGTCAGCCGTGCTACTGACTGAGATGAAGTGTCATGTAATTATATAAATCATGAAGAAGACTGTTGGGAGGGGTGGGAGTTTCCAAATCATGATCCCTTGATTGATAGTCAGCCATGCTACTGACTGAGATGAAGTGTCATGTAATTATATAAATCATGAAGACTGTTGGGAGGGGTGGGAGTTTCCAAATCATGATCCCTGGATTGATAGTCAGCCATGCTACTGACTGAGATGAAGTGTCATGTAATTATATAAATCATGAAGACTGTTGGGAGGGGTGGGAGTTTCCAAATCATGATCCCTGGATTGATAGTCAGCCATGCTACTGACTGAGATGAAGTGTCATGTAATTATATAAATCATGAAGACTGTTGGGAGGGGTGGGAGTTTCCAAATCGTGATCCCTGGATTGATAGTCAGCCGTGCTACTGACTGAGATGAAGTGTCATGTAATTATATAAATCATGAAGAAGACTGTTGGGAGGGGTGGGAGTTTCCAAATCATGATCCCTTGATTGATAGTCAGCCGTGCTACTGACTGAGATGAAGTGTCATGTAATTATATAAATCATGAAGAAGACTGTTGGGAGGGGTGGGAGTTTCCAAATCATGATCCCTTGATTGATAGTCAGCCGTGCTACTGACTGAGATGAAGTGTCATGTAATTATATAAATCATGAAGAAGACTGTTGGGAGGGGTGGGAGTTTCCAAATCATGATCCCTTGATTGATAGTCAGCCGTGCTACTGACTGAGATGAAGTGTCATGTAATTATATAAATCATGAAGAAGACTGTTGGGAGGGGTGGGAGTTTCCAAATCGTGATCCCTGGATTGATAGTCAGCCATGCTACTGACTGAGATGAAGTGTCATGTAATTATATAAATCATGAAGAAGACTTGGGAGGGGTGGGAGTTTCCAAATCGTGATCCCTGGATTGATAGTCAGCCGTGCTACTGACTGAGATGAAGTGTCATGTAATTATATAAATCATGAAGAAGACTGTTGGGAGGGGTGGGAGTTTCCAAATCATGATCCCTGGATTGATAGTCAGCCGTGCTACTGACTGAGATGAAGTGTCATGTAATTATATAAATCATGAAGAAGACTTGGGAGGGGTGGGAGTTTCCAAATCGTGATCCCTGGATTGATAGTCAGCCGTGCTATTGAGCTGGCTAAACTGGCCTGACTATAAAATTAAAATGTCTACAATATATTGATTTGTGTATAATTGAAAAATTACCACTACACACTTCCTTTATGAAAATAGAATATCCAGAAATAGGACCAGGAAAAGTCTTTTAAATATATAAAGCAAGTTATTGGGCAAAGAATTATATTGAAAGCTTAAGAATGAAGCCAATTTGGAAGATGTAGCGCTATATTAATTTTAATCAGACATGAAAATTTCGATGCAGTTGGGGCTTAGAGGAAGAGCTAAGAACTTGAGAGATAAAAAATGGTTGAATTATATAGTGGTTGTTCATAACAAAAGTACAAACCTGCATCCACTATAAAGCTTATTGAAATAACTTAGACTGTCATATTAACAGAGAGCTTGGAGAGCTTACAGTCTGTAAACACAAGTAAATAATAATATAAACAACAATGTAGAAATCAGTGATTCCATTGGTAGATATGCAGTTGTATTCAAGGGCTAGATTTCATACCAAATGTTAGGTGGATGTGAGTTTGTGGTAGATCTGTTTGATAACCTTTTATGTTTTCACGCAAGAAGTGGAAACACTTGAAATTGAATGTCCTTTTTTGGATTCCCAAAGATGATAGAAACTATAATTTAAAAGCTCAGTCCTATCGTGTTTGTTTATTTTTTTACAGCGAGGATTTTTTGTTACATGACTTAAAGAATACAGTGTTTCATTATTAACTGCAAATTGTATCAAAGCATTATTGGCCCTGGTGCTTTGATAATTGAAAATTCTTGTTATCATCCATTATTCTGCGGATTATGGAAAACAAAGTTCTTTTTTTCCAATTTAATTGGGAAATTCTCTGTCGTTATTAGTGCAAATTTGTAATTCCTAAGCATGGTGCTTCTGTTATAAATACGTTACTGTTCAGTTCAGGTAAAATACAAAAAGGTACTTTGACTTTCTGTTCCAATAGATTATCAAATTTTACCTATTGATTAATGCTCTGATTCAATGCAGGATTTGACCATTACAGCAATTGAAATTCTAGGTCAAATTGGACATCTTCAAAATTTTCAACTCACTCCCTGATGGAATCAACAAGAGTCGTATTTCTGTGGTCAGGTGGTCTAGGAAACTTTCCAAAGATCCGAACCTTGGCAGTTTTCCCACCCGTCACAAGTCCTATTCAAATCACATTTCCATTTTACAGACAAACCTGTCTTAAGCAGCTAGTCAAGGGAAGGTGCAAAAGAGTCCTTTTAAAATAGGTTGTTGCTTAACACAGCTGAATTTGCACTGAAAGCCTCAACATTGGATATAGCAAATGTGGCTGCTTAAGACAAGTGACTGCTTATTAGAGGTGACCATTTAAACAGGTTTGACTGAATTTTAAGATTTTGCACATTCAGAATTTTCATTTTGATGAACAGCAAACTCAATTTACCATATTCTCCAATATAAATTCTCCCCTCACTCCCCCAGTAAATGCCCTTCAACCAATTTGGGTTTGTCCGTCCGTCTGTCTGTCCATCTGTCTGTCACACTTTTGGTTTCTATGCAATAATTTAGAATGCCTGAATCAAATCTTTTGAAATTTTAATACATTGTTAATAATGACAAAACACAGGCTAAGTTTGATTTTCGGGATTGTGACTTTTGGCATTGTAGAGTTGTTCCCCTTTAATATGTGAAAAATCGTAATTCTGTCCTTCACATTTCTTTTGGTTTCCGTGCAATAACTTAAGAATGCTCTTATCAAATTTTTTGAAATTTTGATGCAATGTTTATAATGATAAAACACAGACTAAGTTTGATTTTAGAGGTTGTAGCATTTGTCATTATACAGTTATGCCCCTTTAATTTGTGAAAAATCTTATTTTTGTTGGTTTCCGTGCAATAACTTAAGAATGCCTGATCCAAATCTTTTGAAAAAAGCGGGGGACATTCTTTGTTATATATAAATAAAGGTGTAGGATTTTCATGGTAAAAAAAAAATGTGTATCAACACATAAAAATGCACAATAACTGGTAGATTGACAAGGTTTTTTTGTTTTTTAAAGGCAGTGCATTGACACCCTAAGTCCTCAGATACTCATAAATACACCCATCTGCTAAATTCCTATACAAGTCACTTTTTCAACACCATTGATGTCTTATTACAGCATATGCAATGCCAGCTTTTGCTTTACTCATCTACTGCAAGAAATCACAACCACTATGAACCATTTTATTTCTTCAAATGAAATTACATAGGACATTTTTCAGTACAAGAATCGTATTACCATGACAAAGAAAGTGACGCAGCTGTGAAGTGAGACCTTATCAAATAGTTTTTGTCAGAATTTGGAGTTTAATAAGAAATATATTGAATTTCAACGTTTGATGTTTCACATACAGGGGGTAATCACTGCAGAAATTGTAGTTCTAACTTAAGTTGGACATTGTACAGATCTCAAACTTCCTTTTCTATTGAGTCAATGCGAGTCATTTATGACCTGGTGGTCTAGGGCATTTTCTAAGCAGTGACAAATCTCTCACATGTCAATTTGTGTCCACTGCAAGTTTGGTCCATCTATTTCCATTTTGAGAATAATTCAATATTGTTATTAAAAAAATAAGATTTTCCTTCTGTTTCATTGGTCTAGACATCACAATCATGTGATCAGAATTTCCACTTCGATGAACATAAAATTAAATTACAATCATTGGCTGAAAGAAATTTTAAAAAATCTTAAATATGGAATTATAGGCAATACATTCAACTTTTGAGGCTGTACATACGACACCTTTAAACTTTCCCAAATTACGTACAAATTTACATGTTCGAAATTTGTTCAATATATTGTATGATTTGGTTAAATTTAAGCCTTTCTTAAGCTCCTACTGGTTTCACTATGGGGGACTATAGGTTTACGCTCAATCCATCTGTCCGTCCAGAAAGATTACTATAAAAGTATCCAAGCAAGGTTTGTGAAACTTACAGCTGGATTATAAGACAGCAATAAAGAGATAATGCAGGTCATTTTATTTTGAATTTCACAAATAATATTGTTGCTATGGCAACAAAATTGGTAAAATATCAGATACAATGTAGATCCTGTGGTAACACATAAAGTATCCAAGTTACATAAAATTGTGAAACTTAGCATGTGGATAGAGAGCAATAGAGACATCATCATTACATCATTTCATTATTTTTTCAGTCAAACAAAAATTGTGGTTGTTATGGTAAAATTATAAAAACAACCAGGATTCTGCAAGAACTCGGAAAGTTTCACTCAAACTGGGTTTATGAAACTTACTGGTAGGGGACTTAGGTATTGCTTGTTTATATCTGATTTATAATTGTCAGAATCGGTGACAATAAGCCCTTTGAATAATTGTCACATAACATTATGTAGAAATTAATACTCCCATGACATATTTTTTATATTTATAACTAGTGTAAAATGACTTTTGTTTGATCGCTCTGTGTTTTCTGTAGAATTCTGCTCTCGTCTGTAAAACTATTTTTAGAAGTGTTAGTGTAGATAAAGGATGTTGGTTTGTCATAGTGAAATGGCGTAACTTCGAGACGTTACATTACATGCTAACTAATATGAATGATTTATTCTCGTTTTTTTTAAGGGGATCTTTTAAATGAATGGTAAATATACCATTTTCCTGGGTTATGTGATAAAACGAATCGTACATTCATGCTCATTTATTATTTAATTTATTGAACATATTGCCAAAAATGATATAATGCTCAGCAAAGCCTCTTTTTTATATAATCTTTTTTTTGGGTCAACTTGTATGATAAATTCATAAATTAACAATTACTCATGTAAGATCCTCTATACACGTTGTGTGTTACTCACATGCAGATGCAGACTATAAGATTGTTTAAAATGACAAAACAATGGGGACCTGTAGTGTTGAGGTAGCGTCCAGTACAGATTGAACCACTGCTATATAAAATCCAATATAAGTGGAAGAAAATGGATCTTGATTACTTACTTGCAACCGCCACCTTTTTTTATCTGTGAAATTGGAGGGACTTAACTGTGGAGCAAGCATATATATGAAAAACAGAAAATCTAGGAAATTATTTTGTGGACTTAAAACCCAATCCGACAAGCCAAGAGCGACTGAGGCTAATTGATAGGAGTTTCACAAAGCTCCGATCTGGAAGTTGATAAGATCAGAAAATGATGCTGACAGAAACGTATTAGGTGTGAAATATTGACATAACGTTGTGTATAGTTAAGTGTCATGGACTTGTGTAGAACTTATTGGGCAAGACCACTGTGCTCCTGTGCTGAACAGATCCATTTTTGTCTAGGGTAAGTTTTCTGGCATCTGTTCCACCAGTTTCACTTATATTGGCCTGTTCTGCCAGTTTCACTTAAAATGGCCAGTTTCACCAGTTTTACTTAAACTGGCTTTAATTGATGTTTGTTTAAACTATGTGCAGTTGTACAGGAACCAGTCTAAAATCATGATCCTCTGGATGCTTTTTATGCTCCACCAAAATACAGATTTTGATGGTACCCTGCACCTGACTTAATTCATTTTGTACAGGATACTAATAGGATATCAAAAGCTGTCTAAATACATAGACCTTCATAGAAAAATAAAAGAAAAATAGCTGCACTGTATTTCAACATATCATACAAAAGTCTTAAGGAAATAAAATTGCGGTGTCATCAATATACATGGAATTTTATGACTATAAAATAGCACGCCAGTAATTGATCACTATATTCTCTAACTTCTTATCAGCTTCTTCAGGAGGCTGCACACAATGATCTACTGTTCCTTTGTTGTCTTCCTGGGGTTCAATAATAGCATATCAGAAAATTTAATCTCAAATTGAATTTTAATCAGATTAGGTGAGGCTGTCTCGAGGATTAGTGAAATTCTGTCTGCAATATTCTACAAATTGTCTTGTTGATTTAACAGGATCAATTTTATACCAGTGCAATGTTCATTTCATTCAAACTCATATAATGACATTGTTTTCTCTCTGACAAGGATCTTGCGATTTCTTTATTTAAGAGACACATGGCAAAGTTTCACTAAAAGCACAATTTCTAAAGAATTATAAATCTTCATGATTTGAATATGAAAATAATACCTCAGGCAGCATGTATGTAGAAACTTAATATATATGTTAAATAGGAAATGATGACATGATTTTAGATATTCATATTCGCTCATATATATGGTTATCTGTGTAAAATATACTTTAATTTCATCAGATTTTACAAGTACAATACATTCCTATAAATTAATTCCTTTAAAAACATCCCTTGGAATTCACCACTCATAATTATATGTCTATAAATACATCCTCATAAAATTCACTACTCTAAATACACCTGTAAAGATATGCCCATAAATACATCTCGGTTAAAACACCCCTGTAAAATTACTATAATTAGACCTCTGTAAAGATAAACCTATAAATACATCTCTGTAAAAACATCCCTGTCAATGTATCCCTATAAATGAAACCCTTTTAAATACACTTAAGTCCCTATAAATACATTCCTATAAATACGTTCTTGTAGGTACTCTCACCCCTGTAAATTCTTCTCTTTATGTTTTAATACAACCCTTTATGTTAATATGTATACTCCTGTAAATCCACCCTGAAAAGAAAACTTAGAACATAAAGTCCACATTAGTGTATAACTGTCAATCATCGTCATCATCATCGTCATCATCATCATCATCATCATCAACAACAACAACACTAACAGCAAGTGATAAATCAGAAGAATTGCAGACCTGTCAGGGGACAAAAATTCTTTTGTTTGCAGCTCGTCTCGCAGGACGTGTGATTTGCTAAATGCACTTGTCCTGTTAACATATTCACTTACTCAAACAGGTATGAAATAATCAACAAAACGCTACTGATGTGAAAATCAATCATTATGGTATCTTCTTTCAAAATTTTACAGAATGCTAAGCTAAATACAACCAGATTCATTAAAAACTCACAGTATTATAATGAAAGAATTGATCGAAAATCTCAACTAAATCACTAAGTGTTTGTGAGCTTGTTATGTTTTTCCAAACTGTGACCTTGTATTTGTGCATCAGTTACACCTTATTAATTCAGACTAAAATGATAACAAGTTATAAACAACATCACTTTTAATTCATACACCATACAACAACATCAATATAAAATTGTGTTTTTCATTTACCCAAGAAAGGTTATCCTAAGCACTGGCCATATTTTATGATTTGTCTGCAGGAAGTACTAATGTACAAGAGGCATGTTTTGTTTACCAAATCAAACCTACATAAAACCTATATATCATTGTAAGTTATCCGTCTGTATAAAAGTATTAGATAATTAGCAATAGGGACACATAATTATGGAGTTGGTGCATTGATAAATTAATTTAACTAGAAATGGACATTATTTGATGATCATAAAAAAATGTTGTAAGACAGGTAAAGACTGTTCATTAAGTCATGATGCAATAAGTTAACAATTTGTTGACTGAAAAAAGAAAATCTACACAAAAAAAAACAAATATTTAAACAAAAGAATGTTATTACAAAGTTACAGATCTTGAAAACATTATGTAGCGTACACTTTATCTGGCAGAGAGTCATACGGCTGCCGTGTGGTTTGATGCACAATCTTTAGTTTACTTACCTGTCAACACAGAGGTTGTGGGTTCAAATCCAGCTTGGTCAAAACAGTTTGCTGGTTACTTCTGTAAGGACAGTAGTTCTAGTCAGATTCAAATATATATATATATATATATCAGAGGTAAATATCCTCCACCAATTACGCTGGATGCCTTATATTATATAAATATATATATCTGTCTTTTATATAGCATGTCAGTAGTCATGAATCCTTAACTGGATCCTACTAATATAAAGCTATCAGTAATGTATGTAAATTGTTCATCCAGTCCAGATGTATATGTTGCATGCAAAACCATAGTATATAAGTCATAGTTGAAACCAATTCCATTGGGTTGGTAGATGCCTTGATATTGTGTCTATGGTTTGCATTGCAGCTGGACGCGTTTGCCATAGTCTTGTCTGTACATTTATGACTATATATCAGAGGTAGATAAAATGTTTAGGATAATTATTTTATTCCATTGGGGGCTAACAGACAATCAAGTTATCTAACCCCTCTTTCCTGGAATCCTTGAAGGTTAACCGGTACTTGTGCACACCCAGAGATAAAAATTCTCCACCAATAATGCTTGATGCCATATATACTATAGCCTATTATGTGTGGAAAATGGCGTTAAACTCCATTAAAACAAGATACAAAAGACAAAAACATTACTGACAGTTATTACAGGTCTGGCATTCACAGTTCACCAGGATCAGTGTAACAAATTGAAAATGAACTTGCAAAAACACTGGACGTGATGTTTTTGTTGTTGATTTCTGTCTGGCATAATATTGTTTCAGTTGTCATTGTGACATGTTTTTGTATTCTATTAAAGAACATTATTGTATCTTATAATTGCCTTTAGAAACGTTAGGTTACAATAATTTTGTGTTCAAACACATTTTCATCAAGACTGAGGCCCAGGAGATCACTAACAGAAGATTTCCGTACAAACGCTAAAGCCAGTTAAAAAAAACTTTGATTTAAGCTTGTGGGAATTTTCATGTGAGTATTCACTTCTTATATAGGCTTCGAAGAGATGAGCTAACAATCACTATAGTGAAATGCTCAATTTTTTCGTAACTTTAAATCTTACACTTAAAGCCATAATAAATTAATTGCTATATTATCATCCCCACCCATCCACTAATTTTCCTTTTTTTTCTGGATGGCTTATATAATTGCAGCGTCCGTCTGTCCATTCATCCTTCTGTCCGGTATTTCGTTTCCGGCCTGTATCTTTGTCATGCATTGATGGATTTTAATGATACTTGCTACAAATGATCAACATAACATGATGATGTGTTGGGAGTAAGACCCACAACCGTAACTCAAAGGTCAAGGTCAGTATTTGAGTTTGTTTGACAACACTTTGAGTTTGTGTCAGATTTCGTGTCCGGTGGTAACTTTGTCATGCATTGATGGATTTTATAAATACTTGCTATAGATGATCAACATAACATGAAGACGTGTCACAAGTAAGACCCACACCTGTATCTCAAAGGTCAAGGTCATAATTTGAGTTTGACAACACTTTGAGTCTGTGTGAGATTTCGTGTCCGGCCTGCAACTTTGTCATGCATAGATGTATTTTTATAAATACTTGTTATAAATGATCAACATAACATGACCATGTGTTGCACTTAATACCCAAACTCCCACTTCAAAGGTCAAGGTCACAATTTAACTTTGTTTGACAACACTTTCAGTCATTTTGACATTTCTTGTCCAGTCTGTCGTCTATGGATAAATTTTAAAAACACTTGGCTCCGTTGACCAACATGACATAATTTAGTGTCGTATGTAAGACCCAGAACCTTTCCTCAAAGATCAAGTTTACACTTTCAATTTGTTTGATATTGTGTGTCTGGTCTGTGACTTGCCTTTAACTTAGCTCAATTTATCAAGATGGCATGATGACTTGTCATAAGTAAGACCTAGACCCATACCTCAAAGGTCAAGATCACACTTTTATAATGTATGACAACACTTTGAATCTGTTTGTGATTTCAAGTCTGTCCTTTATGTTTATCATATATGGATGGATTTCAAAAATACTTGGCTCAATTTATCAACAATTGATCTTTAACCTGTCTTACATTTAGGGATTTTAAAATAGCTTGACACAAGTGATCAGCATGTCATGATGATGTTTCAACAGCATTAAATTGTTGAAATACCCAGACCATTACATCAGATGTAAAGGTCAAGGTTACACAAAGGTCAAGGTCACACTTTAATGTAAAAAAACACAAAAAAACAACATGAAATTGCATGTCTAGTCTGAAACATCAGTCCATTACTCTTTGTATTCATGGATACATCATTTCCTTAATAATTATAACATAATTATATTGTTATTTTTAAACGACCATTTGGGGGACAAAAAACAACATGAAATTGCATGTCTAGTCTGAAACATCAGTCCATTACTCTTTATATTCATGGATACATCATTACCTATTATAACATAATTATATTGTTATTTTTAAACGACCATTTGGGGGACATGCAACACTTACCAATGACATTTGTTGTTTCTCACTACCTATTATAACATAATTATATTGTTATTTTTCAATGACCATTTGGGGGGCATGCAACACTTACCAGTGACATTTCTTGTTTCTCGCTACCTTTTATAAAATAATTATATTGTTATTTTTCAACGACCATTTGTGGGACATGCAACACTTACCAGTGACATTTCTTGTTTTTTTATTTAAAAAACATAAAAAATGGGCCCATGTTGTCAAAATAGACCCTTGTAGTGAAATGGGATGTTAAAATAAAATGGACGTTTGTCATGTAAAATTTGATCTTGTAATGTAATTGGCCCTTGTAAAATGGACCCTTTTAATAACGCAGCCTTTGTTTTGTTTTTTTGTTGAAAGTATAATCATAATTTCCAATTTGTTCTCATGCCGTATTGTTAGTGTTGCGACAATGCTCCCTCCCACAGTTATCACAAAATGTAAGTAATAACTTGGTATATAGAAAAACTAGATGTAAACATCATGTCCGCTGAATGTTCTGACAGAATACACATGTTTTAATGGTGGTCAGTTTATTGTTTGCTTTTTTGTTACACAAATACGGATCTTCTGTATCTTTTTACAATTACTGTGTCAGAATGTTATTTCATAAAATTTAAAAAGGGGAAAAAATTGATAAGTGACATTGACAGTCCATAACCCTGTGTAGGAAGTAACATTGGCAGTAACATTGGCAGTTTTATTAACCTGCGAAGGATACCAACAGAACTGTTATTCTGTCAGCTTTGTGTTTTAGGTAAATGTACATCCAGTAACAGTAAGCTCCTGTTTTTTTACAACTTTATTAAAACTCATAAATTTGGTACATTACAGAGGACCATTCAGTGTTGTAAGAAGATGCCTACACAAGGATACGGGCAAGCAGTTTGCCGTGAAGATTGTCGACGTTGCCAAGTTCACCTCCAGCCCAGGCCTCAGTACAGAAGGTGAGTGCCCATACACTACTTCTGTCAGTGGTGGGGGCGTATTGTATATTTAAATTTCTGACCTACTTGGCATAAGTATGCACATTTTTTACCTTGTTCAGAAAGTTCAAAATTACATCTCTCCAGCCATTATAAAAATTAATAGCTAGATTCTCATCCAAATTTTTCTTAAAAAGGGGGAGGGGGGGGGGGGGGAGAATTTTTTTTCTTTTTTTTTAATTTTTGTTGTTTTTTTTATGAAAAGAAAAAAATGTTGGGGCAGCATGAAAATAAGGGGGCAGACAGGGATGATAATCAAGCAATGATTTTTTATGGCCTTAACGTCATACTAAGGTTCCTCAACATTCAACTTTTATTTGATATTTAAAACTCATGGCAGATTCTTCATTTCGTAGAACATTTCTCTTCATCTGATTATTAATCTTAAAACAGCAATTATATATCAAACACGAATCTCATGCAGACATTACAATGGGATATAAGAACATAACAAAATGAGATGCATGTGTTCATTTTTCCTTCTCACCATCAGTTAAATATAAACACCATTTACCTATGTTAAGGGCTGCTTTTTTATGCCCCCCAAATTTTTTTCGGGGTGGCATATAGTAATCGCAGCATCCGTCTGTCTGTTCTTCCGTCTGGTATTTTGTGTCCGGCCT
Source organism: Panopea generosa (assembly GCA_029582155.1). Taxonomy (NCBI): domain Eukaryota; kingdom Metazoa; phylum Mollusca; class Bivalvia; order Adapedonta; family Hiatellidae; genus Panopea; species Panopea generosa. Next base: position 35,716,668 of record CM055907.1, read on the forward strand.
GTAACTTCGTCATGCATAGATGGATTTTGTTGATACTTGCTACAATGGAGCAACATAACATGACGATGTGTCACGGGTAAGACCCACACCTGTACCTCAAAGGTCAAGGTCACAATTTGAGTTCGTTTGACAACACTTTGAGTCTGTGTGAGATTTCGTGTCTGGCCTGTAACTTTGTCATGCATTGATGGATTTTAATGACACTTGAGACAAGTGATCAACATAGAATAACGACGTGTCGTGAGTCAGACCCACACCCATACCTCAAAGGTCAAGGTCACAATTTGAGTTTGTTTGACAACACTTTGAGTTTGTGTGAGATTTCATGTCCGACCTGTAACTTTTTCATGCATAGATGGGTTTTATAAATACTTGCTACAATTGATCAACATAACATGATGACTTGTCCCGAGTAAGACCCATACCTGAACTTCAAAGGTCAAGGTCACAATTTGAGTTTGTTTGACAACACTTTGAGTCTGTGTGAGATTTCGTGTCTGGCCTGTAACTTTTTCATGCATTGATAGATTTTATAAATACTTGCTTCAAATGATCAACATAACATGATGACTTGTCCCGAGTAAGACCCATACCTGAACTTCAAATTCAAGGTCACACTTTGAGTTTGTTTGACAACACTTTCAATCTGTTTGAGATCTCATGTCTGGCCTGTAACTTTGTCATGCATAGATGGATTTTGTTAATGATTGCTACAAATGATCAACATTATAGGAAGATGTATCATGTGTTACTGCCAGAATCCCACTTCAAAGGTCAAGGTCACAATTTAACTTTGATGATACTCGGTCTGATTGAGATTTCGTGTCCAGTCTGAAACTTTGTCGCCTATGAATAAATTTCATACACACTTTGCTCAATTCATCAGCATGACATTATAACATGTCACGTGTAAGACCCATATGTGAACCTCAACGGTCAAGGTCACACTTCAAGTTTGTTTGACGACACTTTCAGTCTGTGTGAGATTTTGTGTCTGGCCTGTAACTTTGTCATGCATAGATAGATTTTATTAATACTAGCTACAAATGATCAACATAATATGACAATTTGTCACCTATTACACCCAGACTCCCACTTCAAAGATCAAGGTCTCAGTTTAACTTTGTTTCATGACACTTTCAGTTTGATTGAGATTCTGTGTCCAGTCTGTAACTTTGTCACCTATGGATAAATTTTAACAACACTTGGCTCAATTCATCAGCATGACATGAAGTGTCATGCATAAGACCCTCCTACATTCCTCAAAGGTCAAGGTTACACTTTGAGTTTGTTTGACAACACTTTGAGTCTGTGTGAGATTTTTTGTCCGGCCAGTTACTTTGTCATGCATAGATGGATTTTATAAACACTTGCTACAAATTATCATCATACCATGACGACTTGTTGCACTTAATAACCAGACTCCCACTTCAAAGGTCAAGGTCACAATTTAACTTTGTTTGACAACACTGTCAGTCATTTTGAGATTTCTTGTCCAGTCTGTATCTTTGTCATCTATGGATAGATTTTAAAAACACTGAGATGATCAACATGACATAATTAAGTGTCACCCAGAACCTTTCCTCAAAGGTCAAGGTCACACTTTCAATTTGTTTAATATTGCGTGTCTGGTCTGTGACTTTGTCTTTAACTTGGCTCAGTTTATCAAGATAACATGACGATGTGTCATAAGTAAGACCTAGACCCATACCTCAGAGGTCAACATCACTTTTTTAGTATGTTTGACAACACTGAATCTGTTTGAGATTTCAAGTGTGTCCTTTAACTTCATCATACATTGGATGGATTGGCTCAATTGATCAACAATTGATCTCTAACATTGTCTTACATTTAGCGATTTTAAAATAGCTTGACATAAGTGCCCCTCTTCCCATCAGAAAAAAAATTAAGGATGCATTTCCTGCGTTCTGATGACATTTCCAGGAGATATGATGCATTCTCAAAAATATATGCAAGCCCGGGCATTGTTGGTAAAAGCAGCTACGCCGCTGATTGAAATGTTTTATCATAATTTTAACACCGTTTTGATTCAGTGAAACTTTAACACAAGAAGTATTCAAGGTTGGCAAAGAGCTTTGCATATTTACAACTCGCAACGGTAACAGAGACCATGATGACATTGATTATGCTACATGTGCGCGCATCATTGTTTAGAAAGCGGTGCAATAGTAAACCAATGCTCTTGAAATTCATCCGATGATGCGCGCGCACTAGTGTTTACAAAGCAGTGTGCAAGAAACACAATGCGTCAGGAATTAAATGTCTGTATTTGAGATAATCGGGACAAATTGGCTGCGATTTTTCTGCGTTCAGCAGTTGCACATATTTCAGAATTGTGCGTCTGCGACAAGATTTGTGCGTATAGGATGCTGGACGCAGAGGTAAATGAAACACTGATGATGATGTTTCACCTGCATTTAACTGTTGAAATACCCAAAACATTACATTAGATGTAGAGGTCAAGGTTAAAACATGAAATTGCATCTCTAGTCTGAAACATCAGTCCATTACTCTTGATATTCATGGATCACTACCTTTTATAACATAATTATATTGTTATTTTTCAACGACTATTTGGGGGGCATGCAACACTTATGAGTGACATTTCTTGTTTCACAGTTGAAGTGATTGATTGAATATTTAGCGTCATTTTTATGTCATCGAGGGCTACCAGATGATCAGTTAATCTAACCACTGTTACCTGGGATAACGGAAGGTTAACCTGCACTCCAGCAAACCCCACCACCACAAGTAACTGGTAACTTTCCCACTTGAATCAGTGATGAGAGAAAACTAATAATTAGACGCAATGTCGTTTATATACCATCACTAATATTGTTGCCGGGCAGGGATTCAAACTCATGACCCCTGTATTAATAGTCAGAAGTGCTAATGACTGAGCTAATCGCGCCTGATCAGAAACTGATTTTAAGAAGAGAAACAGCAACAGGGCTGTTGAAGATCAGAAAAAGATATTTTATGAAATAAAACAAAACTGATAAATCATAGACTTCTACCTAACAAGTGACCAGGTAGTTATTGAAATAGTTCCATGTCAATGAAAAAAAATATTCATGTAAATTATTGTTCCTGCAAGTAAAAATTGTTCCATTTGGTTTGTTACTACCAATGAAAGGGACCTCCGTGGCCGAGTGGTCTTAGGCGGCGTCTCAAGATCATTTACCTCTCACCGCTTGAAAGGGTCCTCCGTGGCCTAAGGCATTGTCTAAAGATCACTTAACTCTCACCGCTTTAAAGGGTTCTCCGTGGCTGAGTGGTCTAAGGCGTCGTCTAAAGATCACTTAACTCTCACCGCTTTAAAGGGTCCTCCATGGCCGAGTGGTCTTAGGCGGCGTCTCAAGATCACTTACCTCTCACCGCTTTAAAGGGTCCTCTGTGGTCTAAGGCGTTGTCTAAAGAACACTTAACTCTCACCGCTTTAATGGGTCCTCCATGACCGAGTGGTCTAAGGCGTTGTCTCAATATCACTTACCTCTCACGGTGGCCGAGAGGTCTAAGGCATGTCTCATAATCACTTACCTTTCACCGTGTCCTCTGTGGCCGAGAGGTCTAAGGCGGTGCCTCAAGATCACTTACCTCGCATCGTGTCCTCCATGGCCGAGTGGTCTAAAGCGTCGTCTAAAGATCACTAACCTCTCACAACTTTAAAGGGTCCTCTGTGGCTGATTGGTCTAAGGCGTCATCAAAAGATCACTTAACTCTCACCGCTTTAAAGGGTCCTCCGTGGCTGATTGGTCTAAGGCGTCATCTAAAGATCACTTACCTCTCACAACTTTAAAGGGTCCTCGGTGGCTGATTGGTCTAAGGCGTCATCTAAAGATCACTTAACTCTCACCGCTTTAAAGGGTCCTCCGTGACTGATTGGTCTAAGGCGTCGTCTAAAGATCACTTTACTCTCACCACTTTAAAGGGTCCTCCGTTGGTGAGTGGTCTAAGGCGTCGTCTCAAGATCACTTACCTCTCACCACTTTAAAGGGTCCTCCGTTGGTGAGTGGTCTAAGGCGTCGTCTAAAGATCAATTAACTCTCATCACTTTAAAGGGTCCTCCATGGCAAAGTGGTTTAAGGCGTTGTCTCAAGATCACTTAACTCTCACCACTTTAAAGGGTCCTCCGTGGCCGAGTGGTCTAAGGTGTCGTCTCAAGATCACTTAACTCTCACCACTTTAAAGGGTCCTCCATGGCAAAGTGGTTTAAGGCGTCGTCTGAAGATCACTTAACTCTCACTGTTTTAAAGGGTCCTCCGGGGCCAAGTGGTTTTAGGCATTGTCTCAAGATCACTTAACTCTCACCGCTTTAAAGGGTCCCCCGTGGCGGTCTGGTTTAAGGTGTTGTCTCAACATCACTTACCTCTCACCGCTTTAAAAGTTGCTCCAAAAACTTTTTGTGTTATGTGAGTTACTTGGGGAAGTATGGGGAATCTACTCAGATTCATTCCGAGATCTTGCTCTACCAATAAAACTGGATATGCACTTTGTTGTTCCTGCAAATCATAATAAGTTTAAAAAATGATTCATAGATTGTTTCTATATAGATGAAATTGTTCTTTATATCTCTCTCTGATGGTCTCAATGGAACATTGCTAAAACCTTAAAAGGTCATAAAAGCCTCTTGAATCTCTAGAGTGATGTGGTTATCTATAAAAACACACACCATTTAATGAAATTCCATTGATGATTGGTATAGTTATTTGAATACTTATTTGAGAGGTTAATAAATTAATTTCTCCAGCATTAGAGAGATGAACCTAATTGTGAAAGGACAGTTTATTCATATTTAATGGAGGTGAACAAAAGAAATTCATTATTTTACCATGACCTTAAATGATTTTGTTATGTTATTACCTTGAAGAAATTCATTATTTTACCATGATGTTAAAGAATTCATTATTTTACCATGACCTTGAAGAAATTAATTGTTTTACCTTGACCTCGAAGAAATTCATTATTTTACCATGACCTTAAAGAAATTCGTTATTTTACCATGACTTTAAAGAAATACATTAGTTTACTATGACATTGAAGAAATTCATTATTTTACCATGACATTGAAGAAATTCATTATTTTACCATGACCTTGAAGCTGAATAATGACAATAGTTGTCATGTTTAATGTTTAAGCATGTAGCTGTTTGTTGAGATGCATGAATGCACTGATGTACAATTCATGGTAATCTCTGATTAGTTATTCTGTGATTTCTGAAATCGAAGTTGTTTATTTCATCTTTGATATCGAATTAAGTAAATTGCTTGAAGTTGATTTGGTACAAAATCATTTTATTATGTTTTCCAGTATTGTTATTGATCAGTCAATATCTAGCAGTGAAATCAGTATGTTAAATTCAAAAGTCAAGGTCAAACGATTGAGTCTGTGACCAAATTCTTGTCCGTGCTATTTCTCTACAACCTCAGGTTGAAATTATGTGAAACTTGCTAGGATGCATCATTACCAAGTGCAGATGTGCATAATATCTTTGCGTTTCGGTTCGATGATTTTTACGAAGTTATGGCCCTTTGATTTTGTCTGTGACTAAATTCTTGTCTGCGCTATTTCTCTACAACCCCATGTTGGAATTTTATGAAACTTGCTAAGATGCATGATTACCAAGTGGAGATGTGCATATTGTCTTCATGACACTATTTCGCTACAACCTCTGGTTTTAATTTTGTAAAACTAGCTTGGATATGCACATATTGTCATTTTGTTCCAGTTCAATGATTTGCGAATGAGTTCTGTCAAGTGCAGAGCCACATATTGTTCCTGCTATGTTGTTGGGTATTTTTCAACCAAGTAACCATCAGCACTAAGGGAATATGGTACAGAGTCAAACACTCACTTGGGGAGCATCCATCGGTTCCACCCATATTTTCTGGTTTGATACTGTAATGTTAACTTTAGTGTAAACCAGTCTGGCATTGTTTGGTCATCTGATGATTACGTGACCGTAACGTGTTTATCTGATGAAATTGACATGAAGTGCTTACCGTGTGTATTAATTTTCAATGATTGAGTTTTATGTAACATATTAATCTACTGTCACGCTACAAATCATCACCTATATGGTAGACCATATCTAATAAATGGTGGCGTAGTTAGCAATATTTCAGAAAGATTTCAGTCAATAATTTTTTAATTTATATAATTAATATACTATTATATAAAACCCGACAATTTCTTTAAATATATAGTTCTTACTATTTATTCTACTGCGGTGTTACAATTGGATAGCCAGAGATGATGCGATTGGTGAACGTAACATGTAAACGATAAATGGTAAACTATACACGGTATAAGGCTAAAACGCGTTTTGTATCCTTTTGGACTTCATTTTCGTATTTTCTATAACATTTATCATAAAAAAATGCAAACCATAAATGAAACTAAAATGCATTTCAAACACAAAACAAACGCATTTGAAATGCATTTTTGTTGTACTTGAACGGATTACGGTTTGTATGCAGACTGCAACAGTAAAGTATGAAACCCTCAGATCAAGGTCAAACTTAAGTGTTAAAACCCCCCCCCCAGATTTTTGTCGAGCCTGCTTGCAGTGAGGTCGTCACAGTGGCGGTTTGGTGCATGTGTCCCTCCATTTGATCTTGTCCAGGCTATAACTTGTTAATGCATTAAGGTATTTTCAAGTTACTTGGCACAAATGTTTACCATAATGAGACAAAAGTGTCATCATGCACAAGTTCATAGCTCAAAGATTGAGGTCACCTTAGAGATTCAAGGTTAGAAATATGTGCAAAATTTTGTGTCTGCTCCTTATAATGTAAAGCATTATTTTAAGCTCGCCTGGATGAAGTCCAAGAAGAGCTATTGCCATGACCACAGTGTCGTCGTCAGCGTCATCTGTAGACACCCAGCTTAAACTTTTGCGTTTAAGTTTAAGATATATATGCAACCACTTATTGGATGTGAATGAAACTTTGCATGTTTGTTCACCATCATCAATGGAACACACACAGACAAGAACCATAATTCTGGATTGCATTTTGGCACAGTTATGGCCCATTTTGGACTTAGACACCCATGTTAAACTTTTGTGTTAAGTTGCATGTAAGTTTAAGATATCTATGCAACCACTCATTGGATGTGAATGAAACTAAGCATGTGTGTTCACCATCATCAATGGAACACACAGAGACAAGAACCATAACTCTGGATTGCATTTTGGCAGAGTTATGGCCCTTTTTAGACTTAATCTTTCAAGTTAAAGTTTTTTATCATGTAAGATAAATTATCTATGCAACCACTCATTGGATATGAATGAAACTTTGCATTTGTGTTCACCATCATTGATGAAACACACAGAGATAAGAACCATAACTCGGGGTTGCATTTTGGCAAAGTTATGACCCTTTTGGATTTAATTTTATCATCTGTAGACACCCAGGTTAAACTTTTGAGTTTAGTTGTGTTTAAGTTGGTGTTTGCCTCCAATCTCAATCTTTGCATGGTTGGTGAGTTTTATCCCATCAGCGAGCTTTGTTGTCTACTGACAACTCTTTTTGTTATATTAACTCATATATTCCCCATAATAAGATGATGTGTAGCGTGCAAGACCCAGGTCCTTTGTTCAAAGGTCAAGGTCTCACTAAGAGGTTAAAAGTTGGAAATTAAAATAAAATTTTGTGTTTGCTTCATATCTTGTAAACCACCTTACAGTTTTTGTCTCACCGCTACGAAGGAGCAAAAGCGAGATTAAGGTGTTGCTTTTCTGTGGATGGTGGCGGAGACAAACATTTATATTTAGCTCGAACGTTGTTGTTTTTTTTTTTCTCTCCCATGTGTGTATAAACAGTCAAAGCGGCCATGGTGAGACATATCATCCCGTGGAATTCTTGTTTAAATAACATGGCACAAATGTTTACCATAATCAGACAATATGTCACTTGCAAAACCAAGGTCTGTAGGTAAAGGTCACAAATAGGTCAGAAATAGGTACAAAATTTCATTTCCATTTTATATCTTGTAAACCACTTAACAAATATTCATTGTAATCATACAATGTGTCACGCGCAAGACCCAGACCGTCCTTAGCTCGAAGGTCAATTAGAGGTTCAAGGTCAGAAATATGTATAAAATTTTGTGTCCACTACATATCTTGCAAACCACATGACAGATTTTAAAATAACATGGCACAAATGTTCACTATAATCAGATGATATGGCACATGTAAGACCCAGGTCTGTAGCTTAAAAGTCAAGGTCACACAATCATAGAGGTTCAAGGTCAGAAATAGGTACAAAATTTCTTGTCCACTTCATATCTTATAAAATGCCATAAATGTTCACCATATAGAGACAGCATTTGATCACAGGTCTGTGCTGGGGCTCATCATTACAGCCCTTGGGCTTCTAGTTACATAACTCAGCTTTAAAAACTAAATGAAGAGTCCATGTAATGCCATTTAATCTGTGTCGAGCTTTATAGTTTATCTTGGTAATTATCAGAACACTGAGATTAAATTCTAATTGGCTTGTTCTGGTTCAGTCCCTGGTCACATTATTTCCACCAAATTCTGCAACATCTGTTACTGATTCTATCCAGAAACTTGTGTAGTTTCAGGTTATACTGCAATTCTTGTGGAGCAAACTACTTCCACAGTTTTTTTTCATGCAATTGACATGATACTTTGAATACATTGGTCAACATCAAAATGTGCAACAGAGTGCGGAATGTGCAACAAAATGACAAAGCCTGCTAATTTGAGATGGGAGGTACAGCGTTACAAAACAGCTTCCAGTCTGTGATTTAGTTTAATTGCCATAATAGAAGTAAATATATGCAATATGTTGCACAGAATGCAGAACAATTATGTATGACGGTGAAACAGAATGGGAATTGAGGGAGGGGATGACCGAATATTTGCGTGATAAAAGCCTCAGGAAACAGTAATCAGTTTAAAATGTTCATTTTGATAACCATCACCCAGGTAATACAGCAGATTTTGTCCATGTTTAAAGAGTTGCATTGTTGGTCTAAAATGGAGAGACTGATACATATTAAAGAAGCTGAAAACATCGAGTTGCAGTTAGAATTGTAATGATGCCCTATTCTTCACCTGTCTTCCATTTAAAAACATTGTACGAACACACATTTTCAGAGTAAACAGCATTGCAAACATGCATTTGTAACAATATAACAGAAACATCATGGCGTCCAGAGGAAACTGCTCGGACACTTATATGCATAATCTTATTTAAGAGTTTGTATATGGATATCTAGTCTTTCCTGTCAACAGTTTGTAGCGCTGACCTTTATATAAAATTCATTGTATATTGATATTTGATGGTTGTCTGGGGACGGTCTTAATGTCGGGAATATTTAGAATGCAGTCTGGTATAGGGTTATTAGATTTTGTTAACTTATTGCGAAGGCCCCTGGGACAGGTTTTCGGCCTGCTTTAGGTAATAGTTATTGACTTGAAAGCAAATAGACGATATTTAAGCCATAATGTATACCACCGTTTAACAAGATTGGTGTCTCTTCATATTACCAAGTGGTTGTGACGTGCAGGGATCTATTGGTCAATCTTGTTGCGTAGTCTGTCTATCATTTTGTGCCGTCTGCCAGTTGTAATTTGCATTAATTTCGTGTTCTTTTTTTAAAAAAAACAACAGAACAATAAAAAACCTTAACATTTCAGAACTTATTTTATACATATTATAAATGTGTCTCATAAATTGTCTTATATTTGTTAATATAAACTCTTGTGCCTCAGCCTCATTGTTGTATAATCATCATTATTATGTTTCTTCATTATAGGGCTCCATTATCATTAATAAATAAAATCAGAATGGTTTGCTATGTCAAATCAACCTTAAAGTGACAATATTGATATCTAAATAAGAGTATTAAACGCAATCCCTATTTTAAAAAACAGACGGCACTTAAAAACTGTTTGATGAACTTCATGTCAATTCATATGTACTCTTTCTAAGATGAAACCATTTTTACTACGTGTAAACCTATATACGGTAACTGATCAAATTGAAATCAAAATGAAGTCATGTGACTACTTTAATACGCCACAAAATATGTTGCAATTTGAAGTGGGAAGTCAAACCTAGGTGCATAGCCCAAGTTAGGAAATCCCTTTGCAATATATTATTTTGGCATGTTTAAATAGATATCCTTTTGGCAATACATGGTAGTGAATATAATTATATAGGCATGCTTTATTTGGAAAAAAAATGGTTTCAACTAAAATTGAAATTTTTAAAAGAAGCTGACACTTGTTTAATTTCATCACTGAAGCTCACCATTCTAGTTGAATAAATGTAAAATTGATCAGGTATGCTACTGTATTACAGTAAATACATGAATCAATAACATATTTGTCTTGCCGTCAGTTTGACATGTTTTGTCAGTTTGATATTGTTTCCAGGTGCAATGTAAAACATCATTTGATAGCCGTTTTTGATTTTCTGGCATCGATAAGAATGTCACTAAATTGCTGTGTAATCATCGCAGATGGACTTTTGACTGTTTGACTTTTAAGTCAAATTTCCATCCTGCTGATCTGTTTCTTCATTTGTTGTTTAATCAATGACTTGATTTTATTAATACCTAGAAATCAGGCCTTCTAAAATTCTAAAATGCAAATCGGTCCAGGTTTTTTACTACCGTAAGAATCCCACTTCTTTAAAACATCACTAAAATTGCCTTACATTTCAAGTTTATTTGTGTATTATTTATAACATACTTTATCACATTGTGTACATTTTAATGATTGACATTATGTTTCCGCTTTACTGAATAATTTTCATTATATTAAAAATGTTTGATAGAACACGAAGTGTTGCAAGTTCCGGAAGCTGCGTGAAATAATCACCGTGGAAACCAATGTAACGGTTCAACCACCAAAATAAATCATTCTGAACCTGTCCCACATCAAAACAAAATCGGTCCGGGTTTTATCACTTTCATTAATTAATGTCATTAATTCTATATTTAAAGTTATTTTTTAAAAAAAATGAAACAAACAAGTTACACTGCACATTTTATCAAATATTTTAATGAAGCAAACAATATTCGGTCCGACCGTCCCAGCTTTGGTTAGCGGTATAGCAAAGAAATTACAGACGCAAACACAATCTTTTGATGAACTGACAGATTGCTATGGGTCGCTGATCACACATTGAAGGCGTGTTACATAGCGATAGACTCTTCTGATAAACTCCCCTTAAATACTGTCAATGGTTTAGTCGAAATTGACATCATTTCGCACAGCAGGTGACAAAACAAACGGATTATTGGGTCAAATGATATTGCCGCAAGGCATATTTCACAGGTCAGTATGGCATGGTAAGAGCAATTTATGAGAATTTATACGACCAATAGAAAATATCTGGACCGATTTTTTATTGAACTTTGAAAATATCTGGACCAATTTTTTATTAAACTTTGAAACAAAAATCGGTTTTGAACTTCAGAAATCTGTCCAAAAACCTAAAAACTGGCAATTTTAGAAGGCCTGCTAGAAATACTGAATACTGAAAAACTGTTTTTTTTTCACATTCAATATTTTATGCATCTCAGGCATTACAATGCAATGTTTCAATACCCAGATACACAAGTTATATCTATTTTTGGGTAGGAGATATGAAGTCACTGAATTCATTCCCTGTAGCATTATACTCCACCTGAGAAATCTCATGTTCTGGTTGTTTATTATACCCCCGACAAACGAAGTTTTGAGGGGGTATACTGGAGTCACCCTAAGGTCGGTCTGTCGGTCGGTCTGTCCGCAATTTTCCTTGTCCGGAGCATAACTTGAAAAGTACTGGATGGAATTTCATCAAACGTCATACAATGGTAGAATATAATGAGAGGAAGTGCAATGTACAAGAAACATAACTCTATTCTTGCTAATTACAGAGTTATTGCCCTTTGATATTTTTTCTTGTCCGGAGCATAACTTGAAAAGTACCAGATGGAATTTCATCAAGCTTCATACAATGGTAAAATATAATGAGAGGAAGTGCAGTGTACAGGAAACATAACTCTATTCTTGCTAATTAGAGAGTTATTGCCCTTTGATATATTTCCCTTTGATATTTTTTCTTGTCCGGAGCATAACTTGAAAAGTACCGGATGGAATTTCATCAAGCTTCATACAATGGTACAATATAATGAGAGGAAGTGCAGTGTACAGGAAACATAACTCTATTCTTGCTAATTACAGAGTTATTGCCCTTTGATATATTTCCCTTGTCCGGAGCATTACTTTTAAAGTACTGGATGGAATTTCATCAAACTTCATACAATGGTAGAATATAATGAGAGGAAGTGCAGTGTACAAGAAACATAACTCTATTCTTGCTAATTACAGAGTTATTGCCCTTTGATATATTTCCCTTGTGCGGAGCATTACTTTTAAAGTACTGGATGGAATTTCATCAAACTTCATACAATGGTAAAATATAATGAGAGGAAGTGCAGTGTACAGGAAACATAACTCTATTCTTGCTAATTAGAGAGTTATTGCCCTTTGATATATTTCCCTTTGATATTTTTTCTTGTCCGGAGCATAACTTGAAAAGTACCGGATGGAATTTCATCAAGCTTCATACAATGGTACAATATAATGAGAGGAAGTGCAGTGTACAGGAAACATAACTCTATTCTTGCTAATTACAGAGTTATTGCCCTTTGATATTTTTTCTTGACCGGAGCATAACTTGAAAAGTACCTGATGGAATTTCATCAAGCTTCATACAATGGTAGAATATAATGAAAGGAAGTGCAGTGTACAAGAAACATAACTCTATTCTTGCTAATTACAGAGTCATTGCCCTTTGATATATTTCCCTTGTCCGGAGCATTACTTTTAAAGTACTGGATGGAATTTCATCAAACTTCATACAATGGTACAATATAATAACAGGAAGTGCAGTGTACAGGAAACATAACTCTATTCTTGCTAATTACAGAGTTATTGCCCTTTGATATATTTCCCTTGTCCGGAGCATTACTTTTAAAGTACTGGATGGAATTTCATCAAACTTCATACAATGGTAGAATATAATGAGAGGAAGTGCAGTGTACAAGAAACATAACTCTATTCTTGCTAATTACAGAGTTATTGCCCTTTTATATATTTCCCTTGTCTGGTGCAGTACTTTTAAAGTACTTTTAAAGCCATCAGTGATAACAGTTTAATAAAGTTCATGAAAGAACCAAGTTGATGAATACATGGAGTTCGAGCAAAGCAGGTTCGATATTGTATTCCTTGTGCTCTTGTTTGTTTCTTATCCATAAAATTGTTGTCCCTCAACATAACTCGAAAAAGCATAACATTTATTGATTGCCATGAAAGCTTGTACACTGCACAATAATTAAAAAGACTGTTTTTAATTTTAACAAAACCATAAAAAAATTACCGTATTTACCCTATGTATTGGGACACCCTATGTTTTGGGATACCCTTATTTTTCAGGAAAATAATTATTTTTTTGATAGTAAGAATTGGGACACATTAGAATTTTTTAAAAAATCTGATAATTTTTCGTCCCTAAGTTTTGGGACACCTATATTTTTATTTTTTTTGGACATTGTTATCTCCGAAAAATGCGAAGTTTTATAAATTTTAATCCCAAAATATCCATGAAAAACATTGCCTGTACATCGTAATTTTTCTATTTCTGATAATAATTAAAGATTAGGTAAAATAGTTATTGCTCTCTTTATTATTTAAAGTCTATAATTTGCCATACCTGTAACTAAATAATTCCTTTGTTATAAGTTTTAATCCCGAATTATACATGAAAAAAAAACATTGCCTCGGGCATCGTTCCTTTGCTTGTAAACGTGTGATTAAACAATCAGGTGGTACATAGCCTGCTTACACAATTCCCCAATTAACTGACCTATTTATATATAAACACCGATTTTATGACGCTGTTTTGTTGTATGATTGACAACTGTTTACACGACACCACAACAAACTGATATTAATTTATCTTTAAACACATGTTCGTTTCGTCTAAGTGAAATGACACGCGATGTTAAAGTGATGCAAGAAACTGTCAGAGTTGACGTCATCGCATATTGGCAAAAGGTCAAAATTAAATTGTGTCGGTGGAAAAAGAAATAGACATAAGCATGTAATGAACATACAATTCTTTAAATTTAATGGGTATAGAGACTGTAAGCAATGTATTGATGTTTTATGCATAATAAAATATATTACACGAAAATTTATCGGCATTATTTTTTTTTTACCAAATATAACTTGATATAGAATTGTATAAATGCCGGTAGAGAATGCATCACTCGTGTCCATAAGATTAGTACTTATTACCACATTTATTTATTATACTTTACCGATACCGCAATGGTAATTTTTGTGGAATCAGTCTGACTTTGTTCTATTGTGTATCCGTGACATGTTCGTATGATGAAATTGACATGATGCCGTGTGTATTTTATTTATGACTGGGGTATATGTAGTTCCAGTATAGATTATAGATAATTTATTGACCCTCTGGCGTGTATTATGTTTGCGGTAAAATGTAGCGAAGTGAATGCATAACTCAAACTTGTAGTAAAAACATATTGTTACAAATGAATAGCATGGGACTTTCCAAAATACTTTGTTTTATTTTAAATGATTAATTGGGTCATTTTTGTGCCGATAAAAATTATGAAAATAAGTTGGTTCTTTTTTGGGGGGGGAAATCTCTCGCTTGTCAATGGTTAAAATATGTGTTGGGGTGCATTTATGCGCGAGTCATCAAAAGAAGCGCGAGTAAGTTCGGGACGTATAAAGGCAGCACGATTTCAACCAATTATATCGTCAAAAAGACAACTGTTCTCTGATTGGAAAATGTTATTTTTTTAACCACACCTAGTTTCAAACAAACAATTACCTTTAATTATTTTCTATTTCAATATAAAAAATCTTTGTTATAATCTTAACTATAGTGCCCCTTTATTTAATTCTCAAACTGTGTCAAACTGACGCACATGTATCGGCATACATCAAAAGAGTTTTGGTCGGCGTACTTCAAAGCACGTGGGCATGCTACATCGAGACTGAAGTTTTGCAAAGTATAAAAGGAAATTACAATACAATTTACAGATAAGGGTGTTTTGTATTTATACAAATTGAAAACAAACGATTATGGTTTGTGTCAATTGGATTAAAAAACAATGGATTAAAGAAAACAAATGAAAACACGAACGTAGGTTTGGTAATTGAATTATTTATTTATGTAATTAGTGTACATACCTAATTGCTATGTAACTGTTTGTAGTTATATCTGTGATATTTTATTGAATGCTACATTAAAATGTACGCTTACCGTTATCTATACGGAACATAGAAATACCGAAATTACCGTATTCACCCTATGTATTGGGACAGTAAAAAAAATAATTATTTTTTAAATAATAAGTATTGGGACAGCAAAAAAAATAATTATTTGTTGCTGTCCCAATACATAGGGTAAATGTTTAACCCCAGCAATGGTAAATGATCAGATTTAATTATGAACTCTTTCCCTAAGAGGTATACTTTCCTTTATAAATAATACTGATTTAATGATGTCTAGGCATTACTTCTCTACTGTACTGTATGATTCATCCTTCTGACTTTAATAGTTTCATACCAGTGATAATAATAGGAAACCATTCCGAGCTGTCACTCTGTTATAGCCCATCTCTTATGCCTCTGTTACCAGCATCAGTTTGTAAAACAAATCATCAGGACTTTTGACAATGTGGTCTGATGATATTCTGCTTCCTTCAATGTGGTCTGATGATATTCTGCTTCCTTCAATGTGGTCTGATGATATTCTGCTTCCTTCAATGTGGTCTGATGATATTCTGCTTCCTTCAATGTGTGTTTGAGTCCAAGGTTGGCTGCATGTTGCACAAATGTAACAGAACAAGAAAAATAACCGTCAATTGTGGACTTTAACCCGCTGACAGGGAACGTGCTCTACCAAAAGAGTTAGTGTGGCTGTTGTCATACAGTTCTCTAAAAATGAAAAGTGACTGTTAATTTTTCCCCAGGAATCTGATTACATATTTATACCAGTTTTAATAACTGAAATTATAATAACACATTGTTAATGTACATTGTTTTAATTGTTTTCCAAAATCCCCCTTATTTGGAAAATCTTGCTTTCTTTCCCCTTGAAAAAAGGATGTGGCCCATTCCCCTTTTTCAGAAAAAATAACATGGGAGAAAGCCAATATTTGGGCTTGGAATCTCCCTTCCTGTCCAGGCATCATTATGACAATATTTATGTGTTGAAATGCAGTAAAACACCAATTTATTCATTTGTATTTTCAATTTTCATTGACAGTAAAAACCAGTTTAACAGTACTTTTAAATTTCTTGCAGAACCATGTTAATAACAGGAAATCACACACTCTTTTAACCCTTCGACTGTTCATAATCTGACACAATTATTAATTGACATAATTCTGCCAGCACGCTTGTCATTAAGAATTCACACAGGGAATTTACAGTAATTAACTGAACTCAAACTTAATACACATCCCAAGCACATCTGAAGACAGCTGTCTGTCAAACAATAAAAAAAAAAAATTTAAAATGGATTTTAATGCGAGTTGTAACATGTGACAATATAAATTGCTGTATCCAGTTTTTAGCTCTACTGGCCAAAGGCCAGAAGTGCTTATGCGATGGCGCGTTGTCTGTCGTCCGTCGTCTGTCGTCTGTTAGCAGCACTTTCTCTGAAACCACTAGGCCAATTAAACTGAAACTTCACATGCATGTTTCTGTTGCATAGGAGACTATATAGAAGATATTTTTTTTCTATCTGAAATTCACGATGGCCGCTGTTACTAAAAATAGTCCAAAACTTAAAATCTTCTTCTCATGAATGGCCCAATATATTTTCAAAATGTTTATGTAGTAATGATGACCAACTATAGTATTGTTAGATTTGTTCAAATGGTGTCCCTAGGGTTAAAAATGACCCCGCCCCGAGGGTTCATGAGTCAGTAGAGCATCCTCAGGCCCTCTTGGGCCTCTTGTATTGGTAGAGGAAGACCTTGGATTGAACTGAGTAGAACCGGCTCCCCTCCGCAAGTGACCCTGAGATGCTTCAGTAAGCAGTGCCATAATAATGGGCTGCTTTTTTCAATAATATAGGTCAGTGCAATGAGAATTTTCCTGTCTCATTTATGCATGTATGGCTCTAGATGACCTTGGTTCCACTGACCTTGAAGAGTGACTGAAAAGTAGATTGTTTGCTTTGAATATTAGCATAATTTTTACGCCATTGAGGGCCAACAGATGATCAGTTAATCTGACAACTTTTTCCTGGGATATTTTTCCCACTTGAATCAGTGGTGAGAGGCGAATGACATTGAGATGCAATGTGCAATCCTCACAAATACTGTGGCCGGGCAGGGATTCAAACTCATTTAAAATTGATATAGATAAATTGATAGAAAGAAGATGACCTATTGTTGTATATAAATATATTGCAATTTCAACATAATATCAGGTCCCAGATGATATTTTATCATTTGTATGTTAGAGACTGAGATAGGAGGAGACAGAATTCATTAGTTTGAAAGGTTTTTGCCTTGAGTGGCAATTATCATCCTCAATATGCTGGGAAAAAACAAGGAAATAATAATTATACTTATTTTGATAAAATACCACGCAGCTAGACTACAATGCATTATGACTTGATGATCGTCATTTCGAAGGAAAAATATTGTGATAATAAGTAATTATAATCTTTACTTAAGGTTTTATTTAGAACTGGTTGAGTGGTCTTACTCGCTGTCCCGGATCCGTTGTCTCCCACTTTTGAGTTCAAGCCCATCTTATTTAAGAAGATAATCAACACTCTCAGCATTCATGCAGGAATGGTAACTCCAGCTGACTTAACAGTAAGATGGTTGGAGAGTTGTCTGGACTGTTAACTGTCTGCATGCTGACTGTGTTGGTTCAGATCAGATCAAAAGTCAGATTATGTTACACTTTGTAAGGCGCTACATCATGATCATTTGTTTCTCAGTTATGTTTATTGAAGGACAGTCAGTTCACGATCCCCAGACTGATATAATTATATTGATTAAGCTCTTCCAAGTTTCGTGTAAATATATTAATTGGAATTGGAGATTTGTTTTCCTTTTCTTAGGTAACCAGAATATAAGGCAATAACACAACTACAGATTTCAAGTTTCTAAAGCTTCATATAAGTTATAAGAAGTTTTGTATTTTATAAAATTGAATAGTTTTTTTTTTTTTATTCCATTGACAAGTTGCGCGCACAAAAATGACCTATTTATGTGTTGACGTGCCGTAAAACACCATTGATTCATTCATTCATTCATTCCATTGACAAGAGAAACATGCATCTTTATGCAAGGCATACTTTAGTTTGATCCATGTGTTTTAATCATACAATCAGTACAATAAGGCCATCAAAAAAGCTGCCATTACTCAACACATTTTGTTTTTCAGATTTTCGAAGCAGTATAATTTGTTTTATTATATCTAGGCAAGTTGCATGCATGTGTAGGACATTCATTATGTTTTTAATGATAATATTTTTTATATTTAAGAAAGCAAAAATATTTTTCCTAAGAACCTACCTAATGTTCACACTGGGATCGGAAGACAGCAAACAAACATTAATTTAATGTTGGCCTAACATAATCATTCATTATCTAGTATTTGGCTGTCTAAATATAATATTTCTGTAGTGAATTTTTAGCTCTACTGGCCATTAAAGGCCAGAAGTGCTTATGCGATGGCGCGTTGTCTGTCGTCTGTCATCTGTCGTCTGTTAGCAGCACTTTCTCTGAAACCATTAGGCAAATTGAACTGAAACTTCACATTGCATAGGAGACTATACAAAAGATTTTTTTTTTATCTAAAATTCAAGATGGCCACCAATACTAAAAATAGGAACTTTTAGAATAAAATTTATCTAAGTCATTTAAAATCATAAGGAACTTTTATAACAATTTATCTAAGTCATTTAAAATAATAAGCGGCTTTAGAATAATCTTACTCAGTCATTTAAAATAATAAGCAACTTTTAGAATAAATTTATTTCAGTCATTTAGAATAATTAGCGACTTGTAAAACAATTTATCTCAGTCATTTAAAATAACAAGCAACTTTTAGAACAATTTATCTCAGTCATTAAAAATAACAAGCAACTTTAAGAACAATTTATCTCAGTCATTTAAAGTAATAAGCAACATTAAGATTAAATTCATCTCAGTCATTTAAAATAATAAGGAACTTTTAGAATAAATTTATCATTCATTTAGGATAATAAACAACTTTTAGAATTAATTTATCTCAGTCATTTAAAATAGTGAACAATTTTTAGAACAATTTATCTCAGTCATTTAAAATAATAAGCAACTTTTAGAACAATTTATCTCAGTAATTTAAAATCATAAGGAACTTTTATAACAATTTATCGAAGTGTTTTAAAATAAAAAGCGACTTTTAGAATAAATCTATCTCAGTCATTTAAAAAAAATAAGCAACTTTTAGAATAAATTCATCTCAGTCATTTAGAATAATTAGCAACTTGTAGAACAATTTATCTCAGTCATTTAAAATAACAAACAACTTCTAGAACAATTTATCTCAGTCATTTAAATAACAAGCAACTTTAAGAACAATTTAACTCAGTCATTTAAAGTAATAAGCAACATTAAGAATAAATTCATCTCAGTCATTTAAAATAATAAGGAACTTTTAGAATAAATTTATCTCAGTCATTTAAATTAGTAAGCAATTTTTAGAACAATTTATCTCAATCATTTAAAAATAATAAGCAACTTTTTGAACAATTTGTCTCAGTCATTTAAAATGATAAGCAATTTTTAGAACAATTTATCTCAGTCATTTAAAGTAATAAGCAACATTAAGAATAGATTTATCTCAGTCATTTAAAATAATAAGTGACTTTTAGAAAAAATTCAACTCAGTCATTTAAAATCATAAGGAACTTTTAGAACAGTTTATCTCAGTCATTTAAAGTCAACATGGGTGGAGCTTATGTATCTGGGTTGTATTTAGGACAATGATTGACATTGGTCATGTCAGTTAGTTTGTTTTTACAACAAAATGCACTGGAGTGAAAATATAATGCACAGGATATTGTGATTACAGGAGATTTTGACTCCCGTTTGGGACTCACAAATTTTCTAGTTGATTCCAGGAGACTCCCACACAATGTGGAAGAGTTCACATGTCTGTAAGCAACTTTAAAAATAATTTATCTCAGTTATTTAAAATCATGAGCAACTTTTAGGATTATTTTTCATATTATATCATAATTTGCATTTTTAGAATAATTTATATATGTCATTTTAAAGTTATAAGAATATTTAAGAATAATTTATCTAAGGCATTAACAATCATAAACATCTTTTAAAATAATATAAATCCTAAGCATATTTTATCATAATTTATCTGGGTCATTAAAATAATAAGAATATTTTAAAATAAATTTATCTGTAGTCATTTTAAGTTTAATATCTTTTTAAGAATAATTCATCTTAGTCACTTTAAATCTGTCAGCCTTTTTTAGAATACACTCAGGTCCCGTTATAACGCGGTTCTTGGGGTCCACAAAACAAAACCGCGTTATAAGCGGACCGCGTTATAGCAATAATTACCTCGAAAAAAATCGATGTCGGTTATTCACACCTATCATGCTGTCCGACTCTAAGTGAATGGTATTGTTTGCATTGTAATATGATACAACGCGTATTTGGTTACAACAGATACACTTAGATAAGTATAAAATTAGTACAAATAAAGCAAAGAAAGAAAAACATTTTCGTGTTTTGATTATACTAAAAGTGGCAGCCATTTCCGTTTAACCCGGAAGGAGAAAAAACGGTGTCTTTATAAAAAATCGCGCTTTAATTTGAACTCAATGCTGTTAGTATAAAAATATTGAAAATATAAATCTGAAGTATTAACAACAATAAAATAATAAAAATAAGTTTGTGTTTTTACGATCCGATAAGATACCCACGATATATTAATACCTGTCAACCGCTTCGTTGCTTGATCACGTGATCACTCGATAATAACAAAGTTTTGCATATGGCTTCTGTGTTTGGTGTATGTCAGCATTTATTGAAGCACTCGGGATT
The DNA here is from genome assembly GCA_029582155.1 of Panopea generosa. Lineage (NCBI taxonomy): Eukaryota > Metazoa > Mollusca > Bivalvia > Adapedonta > Hiatellidae > Panopea > Panopea generosa. The sequence continues at coordinate 35,737,846 of CM055907.1, forward strand.
ATTACAAACTGTTAATTGTCAATGCTGGCATGAATCAATCCCTAAACTATCCTTTAAACCACCATGAGGTAATGGTTATAATAGTTTGTTATAATCAAGGCTAATTGGTGAGTAGAAGATTATCTAATCAAAACATGGCGACGATCTATTGTTTGGTTGTCATTTGATCATTCGCGCAGATTTACAAGTTTTATATCACGACCCTACCTACACAGTAATCTGCAATCAATGCTGGACAAATGAGTTTTTATTCCTGTTTGACATGTTCTCCAAAAACCCTGTATTAATAAGAGAAGTAATTTGCCATAACCTGATAATATTTGTTTGTTCTCAGTTATTGTTTCTGTAGCACTAACCATTAAATTGTCCTAAATTAATATAAAATCTTCCATTCTTGTTTATACAAATGTTCCATTACCTTTTTAGAATAGGTGTTTAAGTCTTCATCCTCGGTTGTTTTTGGACCATTATTTCTATATAAGACTCATTGACCTCTATTGTATTTGGACCATTATTTCTATATAAGACTCATTGACCTCTATTGTTTTTGGACCATTATTTCTATACAAAACTCATTGACCTCTATTGTTTTTGGACCATTATTTCTATATAAGACTCATTGACCTCAATTGTTTTTGGACCATCACTTCTATATAAGACTCATTGACCTCTATTGTTTTTGGACCATTATTTCTATATAAGACTCATTGACCTCTATTGTATTTGGACCATTATTTCTATATAAGACTCATTGACCTCTATTGTTTTTGGACCATTATTTCTATATAAGACTCATTGACCTCTATTGTTTTTGGACCATTATTTCTATATAAGACTCATTGACCTCTATTGTTTTTGGACCATTATTTCTATATAAGACTCATTGACCTCTATTGTTTTTGGACCATTATTTCTATACAAAACTCATTGACCTCTATTGTTTTTGGACCATTATTTCTATATAAGACTCATTGACCTCAATTGTTTTTGAACCATTATTTCTATATAAGACTCATTGACCTCTATTGTTTTTGGACCATTATTTCTATATAAGACTGATTGATCTTTATTATTTTTGGACCATCATTTCTATATAAGACTCATTGACCTCTTTTGTTTTTGGACCATTATTTCAATATAAGACTCATTGACCTCTATTGTTTTTGGACCATTATTTCTATATAAGACTTATCCTGCAGTGCCTCAGATAAAAAAATTTTGGCATGGCCGGAAATTTACCCTCAGTTTCTAAAGCTTGGGGGTAAACTGTCATAATTTTTAAATTGATGGGGGGTATTGATTAATACAACCACAAGTATATTAATTCACATGTATGTAAATGGTTATTTCTATCTCATTCAGTCGTACAATTTTAACCTTAACAAGATAACAATCATTTAGCTCTACACATTTATCATCTTTCTGCTGCACCATTAAATGCTCTCTGCTGCAACTGTGCCTGTCAAGGTCCAATTTATGAATGTTTTGGGCTCCGTCTTCAGCCCAAACACTGGCACTTGTGTTATTTTACACACAGCACATATTGACTTTACATCATCCTTGGTTTCAACAATTTCCAGCCACAGATTTGATAATTTCCATTTTTCTGCTGTTTCCTTTGAACAGAAAACATGTGTCTTTTCACCTTTTACTACAGCTGATATACTAGCGTCAATAATTGGCTTTACTATACATTTAGGACTAATATGCTTTACCGTAAAAAAACTTTCAATATCTGTTTAGACATTTTTGTTCATGGTCGTATAAGCCCTGATATTTTCATGGGATTTCAATGTCGAGCTTCTTGGTGAAAGGTTGACTGGGATACCACACAATTATACGCTAAGTTAATGTTTACTACCAGTAGAATAAAGTTTGAGCCAGTGTCCAGGAAAATATGTTAGCCAACATTTATTTAGCAAATGTTTAACCAAACTAAAAGCAGTCCAGGTAACCATATATAAGCGTTTATGGGATTTTTATCCTCAGTGAAAGGAGGACTTGGTTACTAAATTATACAATAAAGTACTGGATACTTCCGGTAGAAATACGTTGCTGCAAAGCCAACATGTTACTGGCATTAATCAGAAAACGAAAGTATCCTTTGTGCTTACGGTATTTCCTTTCTATCTTTTGTGTAAATCTCAAAGATGTGCGTAATTGAGACGCATGGAAAATAATTTTTTCTGTGTATCTTTGCATTTTTGCAGTGTAAATAATGCAGATATGCAGCTAAAATATCTGGGGCACTGACTCATCTTAGAAGAGTCTTTACTGACATGGAGCATGGTTTTTCAAAAGTAGACAATATTTATAAAGGAGGCCACAGTGGGGTCCAGGTCCAACACCCCTGGAGGGTCAAAAGGGCTGCATTTCCCCATCATGTACATATATGGTCAATAGATTCTTTAAAAGTCATTGAAATTCCATTGGATATATTCCTGGCATTAATAGATTTTTTAGACAATTTAGATTTCAAAACTGAAAGACTTGCCTGACAACAGATGTTTTGTGTTATCTCTGTATGATTGATTGTTAAAGAAAGATTGACATTTTTTTTACTGGGTATGGAAATTTCATCTTTTACCCCTTCCATTTCTCTTTCCTATACCCTTCCCATGCTGTGATAATGTTTGATGTCAATTATATGATTTGACTTCTTAAAGACATGTGTGGTAAAAATACAACTGATTTTGAATTAAATTGATATATGAGAGGAAAAGAATCCTTCATGGCTTATTTAGTTCAGAACGAAAAAAAACCTGTCTATTAGAATTACCATTTTGTCTTTTTGGACAGTATATACATTATTGTTTATCGAAACCAAAAACTCATAAATGAATCTTATATTCATGACCCTGAAAGAGTCAAATAATGTTGACCATAATCAGGCTGTGGTTTACTTGTAGGCTACAATAACATTAATTTAAGTGGAAATTTTACATGACACTTTAACATATACTGAATGGAATAGCTAACCTGCCACCTGACATTTTATGTATTTTCTCAATGAGTATTAATGCAATTTCCTTAAAATTTGGACTTGAATAAGAAAGAACCTAAATTTTTCGGCTATATAAAATCAAAACTGTTAATGTTGTTTACACATTATAATAACATTACTCAATATTTCCACAAGGATATTGGAAATACAAAAGTGTCGGGTTGGCTGTTCCGTTCAGTATATAATTTATGCGAAACAAGCAGCAAAATGAACTTCACATGATAAATTTCACATGAAAGTTCAGTGTTAAAAAATTTCATGTACTTCATATTAATCAATATAAGATTGATCTTGGTGTATGTTCTACAAGCTAGGAGTTTTATAATTGTCCAACACGGTCTAAAAGTTTTAAAAAAGACAGTTTGACAGTTATTTTGCTGAACGATGCATTTAATTAGTTTTATGCCATGGTTACATTGTGCAGCCTGTTTAATATGACTATAGATGCTCCGAAGTTCAGTGACATGAAGATGGTTCCAAAGGGACTGAACCTCGAGGCATCTGTCGCTATATAAAATTGTAAGAGTAATCTTGCTTGACTATAAATCCACAGTTTTTTCAGCATCTTTTATTGTTATTGCTAATGAATCATTTGTTACAAAACATATTACCCATTATAATCTCACTGGAATCGGATGTTTAATGACAGGTTATTAGTTTATAAGCAACACAGAATATCTATTGTAGAAATCTAAATTTTTATTTAAATGAGAGAGGGAGAGCCGTGCCTGATTATCACAGTCTGTAGCATGTCTGACTATCAGTTAATGGGTCTTGAGTTCAAATCCCCACCCGGCCACAGTCTCGGTGATGATTGATATATGACATTGAATCTCATTTTCTCAGGAAAGAGTGGTTAGGTTGACTGCTCGTCTGTTAGTCCTCGGTAGGATTAATATCATGATGGTACCAAAGCTTGGTGCCCCTGTCAACTAAACTGCCTTTCATAAACATTGTAGACCATTATAAGCGTAGATTACATGAGACCAGCAGTCATATCAGTGTGTACATTTTTGGACTTTCAGTCGGCAAATACTTCTTCCGTTCTTATGGTATATAATGGATTGATCCAAAACACTAGAATGGGAAAGTCTATTGTAGAAAATGAACAAAACAATGGCTGATTAGTTCAATCCCATGTTATTATTTCATTTCAGATCTGAAGCGAGAAGCGAGCATATGTCACATGTTGAAGCACCCCCACATCGTGGAGTTGCTGGAGACGTACAGCTCCGATGGCATGCTCTACATGGTCTTCGAATAGTAAGTGTTTTATATGGTATATTTTAGGTGCAGATTATAGATGCTAGGTTGAGTTGATGATATTCAAACCTGAGTTTTCCCTGGGTTTTTTTATTGAATCTTTCCAAAAAAGTGATACTGCAGGCTAGAGTCCCATTATCTGAATTATAAATTATATTCAAGACAGATTCCTTTTCTTGCATTATAGACCAAGATTTTAAATATTTTGGTCTACTGTCTATTAAGAAAGGATGATATCATACTACTTTCGTGCTTTTATGTGCTTATGAATTATATTGACCCTAATCTGAGATAGAACAATCCCACAACAGTAAATGTCAGGTAACATTGACTTTAAATCTCTATAAAAGCCCCCAGGGATCATATACTTCTATAAAGATGGCCTAGGGTGAGAAAGAACAATCTCACTACAGTAAATGTCAGGTAACATTGACTTTAAATCTCTATAAAAAGTCCAGAGGGGTCATATACTTCTAAAAAGGTGGCCTAGGGTGAAATAGAACAATCTCACAACAGTAAATGTCAGGTAACATTGACTTAAAATCTATATATAAAGCCCCCAGGGGTCATATACCTCTTAAAAGCTGGCCTAGGGTGAGATAGAACAACCTCACTACAGTAAATGTCAGGTAACATTGACTTTAAATCTCTATAAAAAGCCCAGAGGGGTCATATACTTCTAAAAAGGTGGCCTAGGGTGAGATAGAACAATCTCACTACAGTAAATGTCAGGTAACATTGACTTTAAATCTCTATAAAAAGCCCAGAGGGGTCATATACTTCTAAAAAGGTGGCCTAGGGTGAGATAGAACAATCTCACTACAGTAAATGTCAGGTAACATTGACTTTAAATCTCTATAAAAAGTCCAGAGGGGTCATATACTTCTAAAAAGGTGGCCTAGGGTGAAATAGAACAATCTCACAACAGTAAATGTCAGGTAACATTGACTTAAGGCCTAGGGTGAGATAGAACAACCTCACTACAGTAAATGTCAGGTAACATTGACTTTAAATCTCTATAAAAAGTCCAGAGGGGTCATATACTTCTAAAAAGGTGGCCTAGGGTGAGATAGAACAATCTCACAACAGTAAAATGTCAAATAACCTTGACTTTAAATCTCTATAAAAAGCCTCCAGGGGTCATATACTTCTAAAACGGTGGCCTATGGTGAGATAGAACAATCTCACTACAGTAAATGTCAGGTAACATTGACTTTAAATCTCTATAAAAAGCCCAGAGGGGTCATATACTTCTAAAAAGGTGGCCTAGGGTGAGATAGAACAATCTCACTACAGTAAATGTCAGGTAACATTGACTTTAAATCTCTATAAAAAGCCCAGAGGGGTCATATACTTCTTAAAAGGTGGCCTAGGGTGAGATAGAACAATCTCACTACAGTAAATGTCAGGTAACATTGACTTAAAATCTATATATAAAGCCCAGAGGGGTCATATACTTTTAAAAAGGTGGCCTAGGGTGAGATAGAACAATCTCACTACAGTAAATGTCAGGTAACATTGACTTTAAATCTCTATAAAAAGCCCAGAGGGGTCATATACTTCTAAAAAGGTGGCCTATGGTGAGATAGAACAATCTCACAACAGTAAATGTCAGGTAACATTGACTTAAAATCTCTATAAAAAGCCCAGAGGGGTCATATACTTCTAAAAAGCTGGCCTAGGGTGAAATAGAACAATCTCACAACAGTAAATGTCAGGTTACATTGACTTTAAATCTCTATAAAAAGCCCAGAGGGGTCATATACTTCTAAAAAGGTGGCCTATGGTGAGATAGAACAATCTCACAACAGTAAATGTCAGGTAACATTGACTTAAAATCTCTATAAAAAGCCCAGAGGGGTCATATACTTCTAAAAAGCTGGCCTAGGGTGAAATAGAACAATCTCACAACAGTAAATGTCAGGTTACATTGACTTTAAATCTCTATAAAAAGCCCAGAGGGGTCATATACTTCTAAAAAGGTGGCCTATGGTGAGATAGAACAATCTCATTACAGTTAATGTCAGGTAACATTGACTTTAAATCTCTATAAAAAGCCCAGAGGGGTCATATACTTCTAAAAAGGTGGCCTAGGGTAAAATAGAACAATCTCACAACAGTAAATGTCAGATAACCTTGACTTTAAATCTCTGTAAATGTTGTCTGTTAATAAAAATAGTGTTACAATGTTGGTTTCATGGATTCACTTTGTATTTGATGCCTCTCACTGATGGGAGACGTATTGTTTTTCATCTGTCTGTCCATTTCTCTGTCACAAAATTTTGTCAGCAGATTAATTCCTCCAGCATCTGTGGTCTTTATTTAGCTAAAACTAGCCAGGAGGTCTAGTTGTGCATATCCCATTTCCAGGACGTTATATCTTTACTGGCATTCCTTTTGCATTCTGGTTCATTGATTTTTAGCTCTACTATTCTGAGAATAAAGAGAGCTATTGTTCTCACATGGGTGCAGGTTTTTGCGTCACACCTTGGTTTAAGTTTTGCATACAAGTCCCTATCTCAGTAACCATTGCATGTAATGACTTAAAACTTTACACAAGACTTCCCAGTCATCAAGCTTGCTACAGTAAGTAAGCTAGATAACTCTTGCAAATTATTGCCCTTGTTTGAAGTAGAAATGCTGATGAAAGTTTTGTGTGCAAGTCAAGATCTCATCAACCACTCACTTATTTGCTCGGATTTGCCATCATTCTCAATGAAATTTGTACTTTTGCGACAAATATTTGAATAGTTGAGCACGCTGTCCCTCTGACAGCTCTTGTTTGTTGAGTAACAGTCCTTTTCAATGTTGGAATGACAAATCCTGTCCGTGCTTCCTCTCTTGAACCACCGGCAAGTCTCCATGATGATTGATATACGACATTGTGTCTCATTATCAATCGTCTCTCACCACTGATTCAAGTGGGGAAGTTATCAGTTACTTGAGGAGATGGGATGTGCTCCAGTACTAGTTAACCTTTCAGGATCCCAGGAAACAGTGGTTATATTAACTGACAGTCTGTTAGCCCACAATGGCATAAAAATGACGCTGAATATTAAATCAGTCAATCAATCTCTTGAACCATCTGTTAGAATTTAGTCAAGCATGCTAGAAAGGATCAGCCTGAAGCCTAGTTTTGCATTTCCCTTTTACATTATGGTTTAGTGAGTTATGGCTCTTTGAATTTCCAAATTTGAATCCAAATGAAAAACTGTGCCCATGCATCTTCACCACCAGCAAGAATCACATTTTAATAAAACATGCGGTGAATGATTGATGTGAAGCCTTGATGTGCATAATCCACTTTGTTTTCTTTGCCATTGCAAATATTTCTTGCAGCCCCATCATCAGTCTTAAACTTGCCAGCTTTGAACCTTTTCACAATAACATTTTATGATCATTCTCGGTTATAATAGGAGGAGATTACAAGAATCTGACATAGATTTGAGGTTCAGATAGAACTTTCCGTCCCAAGGGTATCTGTTTTGGAGGGAATGAGGCTCTGAACTGAAAAAGTTATGTAAGATCATTTTTCTTGCATTTAACAAAAAAAAAATTGAATAATTACTTTACTTTAAATTACTATTTGTTTTACCACAATTGCTTTTAAGACGTAAAATAAGATAAAATTATGTTTTAATTTGTTACGTCATAAATTGTTCTAGCGTCACAACAGGGTAGGATATGAGCATGTGGAGGAGGTGTAGGATGAAACATTCGCCCCCAATAAAAATATTTGGAAATACTTGTTTAGTATTCAAGAAATAGTTTTTCCCAAAAAAAAAGAAATTATAGTTATTGACTAAGACCATTTATGTTGATAATGATAAATTTGAATTTGATTGATAAAAAAAAAAAAACATCCAGAGGATGTGCTTTTTAATATAGATTTGACTGTATCTGGTATCCAAAAATATTATTTCCTGGCTTTTGTTACATCTCAGCTTGAGGTGTTGTTTATAACAAAAAGTCAACAAATGATGGAAATACATTTTAAGGAATTGTAAGTTGGAGTAATTGGATGCTGCTGAGTGCGCTGACTGACTGCAAAGTCAGGTGATTAAACATTTTAGCAATAAATGGCATTGTCAAGTCGTACTGACTTTCACTGTTGATGCGCAGTTCAATCAATTTGCATTAAGCAACACCTTTAATTGATTTCTGTTGACAAATACAGAGGCTGTTACTTGGTTATGTCACATTGTTATAATGGAATACAAGAAACCCATTTATGTTTTGTTTACAAATTGTTTTGGTTATTTTGCTAGTGTGATATAGCTTTCTGGGTGTCGTGGAAATGGGGAGTGGGGTGTAATCATATATGAATTATGTGACATAGATATAAAGTAATATTCTCTATAATATAAGTATTATTTTCTCTCTCATATATATATATATATTTCTCTACCACGGTCAGTATATCAGAATAATAAAATAGAACAGAAAGAGGATTTTTTATTAACAATAGTGGTTGAGGTTGTTTCCATACACTGTTGTTTAATTTTCTTTAGGAATAGATTCACCATATATTGATGCCAATGAGGTCAATATGGCACAAAAAACAAGATCAATGGGAATCAAGACTGAGCCAATATGAAACAATTATTAAAATTGTCATTAATATACTGATTTCAAATTGGCCCAGTCAGTGGTCCTCAGACAATCATTTTGGCCCAAGGTCAATCCTCGGACTAATATAAAAAACAAATTGTAATGCATTTTAATAGTTCTGTGATGATCTGTAGAATTTACAGTCGTAGCTGTCTCTGCTTCAGGGACCGTTACATAGCAGTGATATAGGAGCACACTGATTGTCCAGTTACACACTGGAAACTGTTGTATGTTCTTGTGTGTAAAAAGCTGGGACTATCTTGGTTATATGGGAAACCATTTGTTTTTTCATCACATTAAAATTTCGATACAAATACAAGATATATGTAACAATGACAATTTCAAGTTGTGATATATTTCTCATTTAAATAAAAATTTAGATTTCTACAGTAGATATTCTGTGTGGAAAATAAACTATTAACCTGTTTTTAAACATCTGATTCCAGTGAGAAATGGGTGATATGTTACACATTTTCAATCACAATAGAAGATAACCAGTAATTGAGCATACCCATCTCCAGAAATAACTGATAACTTTCCTAGTTGCATTGGTAGAGAGAGATGAATGGCAATGAGGTGAAATATCGTATATCAGTATTCAAAGATACTGGTCTGTTGGGGATTTGAACTCATGACCCCTCAATCGATAGTCAGTCACACTACTGAATGTTGCTAACCGAGACTGGTTCAATTCCCACATGGAAATTGACACGTTTGTATTCTATACTGTACACCAGTAGCAGTTTGTGATGTTATCAAAAAGCAATTTTTAGTTTATTATTCAAAGATTTCTTCAGCTTTGAATAATTATAACCTTATAAAATGGGACATAGACCAGTAGCGATTGATTTATCTCTTACAAATATTTGAGATGATGTCTCAAATGAAAGTTTAGTGAGATAAATCTCAGATTACTAAACACAGACTTTATTCCTCAGTGATCCCATTACACATCTATTACGCACTCAAATAAAAACCACCACTAGTCTGTGGTGGACTGGTAGACAGTTAAAGTCTGTTTTCTGTTGGAACCGTGAATAAGTGTATAAATAATAGATTTGAATTTTATGTTTCTCAATTTAATCATCGCTAGTCACACAATCCTACAATAAAATATGGACTGGGAGAAATCAGATACGGTGAATGTGTTATAGTGTCTGCAAAATTGTCCTCTTAATGGGAAGGTAATGAAGTCAATATTAAATGTTATTTAGAATTAGATGACAAAAAAAAGGGTAGGTCTCACTTCACATTTGCCCAATATTCAGAAGAGTGGAAGAGTCAAGCCTAATTTTATATAGGACAATAAAATAAAGCCTGGCTCTCCTCCGTGACTGTGTGATCTAGCATGCCATCTCAAGATCACTTACCTGTCACCGCTAAGGTTGTAGGTTTGAGTCCTGCTCGCTTTAAAAAGAAAGGTTTGCCAGTTACTTGTGGGAGGACAGTGGTTCTACTCATATCCATTCTAAGGTCTTCCTCCCCCGATGAAACTGGATATGCCATATATAATCAGAAATGTGTTGAAAATGGTATTAAATCTCAATTTCTCCGACCTGTATCTGTCTGCAATGTCATTGATTTTTTTTTTGAAGTATTTTCCTTGTACCTTTCATGAAACTGCACAATAATTGGTATGTAAGGTTTTTGTTTTGATGTGTTTTTTTGGATAAATTTTAAAAACACTTGGCTTAGTTGATCAACATGACATAATTAAGTGTCGCATGTAAGAACCAGAACCTTTCCTCAAAGGTCAAGGTCACACTTTCAATTTGTTTGGTATTGCGTGTCTGGTCTGTGACTTAAAATTGGCTCAGTTTATCAAGATGACATGAGGACGTGTCATCAGTAAAATCAAGGTCACACTTTTAGTATGTATGACAACACTTTGAATCTGTTTGAGATTTCAAGTCCGTCCTTTAACTTTATCATACATGGATGGTTTTCAAAAACACTTGGCATAATTTATCAATTGATCAACAATTAATCTGTAACTTTGTCTTACATTTAGGGATTTTAAAATAGCTTGACACAAGTGATCAGCATGTCATGATGTTGTTTCAGCAGCATTTAACTGTTGAAATTCCCAGACCATTACATCAGATGTCAAGGACAAGGTTACACAGGTTATGGTCATGCTTTAATGTAAAAAAACAACAACATGAAATTGCATGTCTAGTCTGAAACATCAGTCCATTACTCTTGTTATTCATGGATACATTGCTACCTATTATAACATATATTGTTATTTTTCACAGACCATTTGGGGGGCATGTGACACTTACCTGTGTTATTTCTTGTTTATGTATAGTACAATGATACCCATAAGTTTAAATGACGGTGCTCAACTGCTATATAATACATTGGGCTGGTTAAGTCCAATTAAAGTCACTTGTTCAGAACTAGTGATGTCTCATTGCTGCCATTAAATTACTACTGTTCCTATAATGCCATGCTATTCTTCGCTCTACTTATTTGCAGCAAGAAATCATGATTAATTTGAACCATTTTGTAAGTATTCCAAACTAAATTATGAATTATGACCTTACAATGTCATGGTCAGTCCAAAGAGAGGTAGCCGAAAAAACAGATTGTGCCCAGTCCCTTGCACTGTTTTTTCGGGGTTTTCATTTTCTTAACCTCAAAGCTGGACCCGGTTAGCTCGGTCGCTAGCACATTTTATTCTATCAAGGGGTCATGAGTTTGAATCTACAGTCTCCTAGACAATTGATATAGAAAATTGCTTCTCATTGTCATTCGTCTCTCATCGATGATTCAAGTAGAAAAGTTATGAGTTACTTGCAGAGATTGGTGTGCTTGAGTACTGGTTAACCTTCCAGGATCCAAGGAAAGAGTTGTTAGGTTAAATGATTGTCTGTTAGCTTTTGATAGCATAAAAATGACGATAAATATTTAAACAAAACATACAATCTTTACCACAAATCATAGTTGTTTTAGATTTCTTTTTTTTTCTCAAAAAAATACATGTACACTCAGGTTCAATTATAACGCGGTTGCCGGGATCCATGGAATGAAACCTTAATATAGATAGATCCATTATAAATATCCCAAGTTTGACTGCGCTACACTATTTGGCAATACTTGTTCTGATTGAAGTGCTGTAAACAAACGCATGACAATGTGTGATAAATATGACTGACCATAATTAACATACCATTGTTTGTTGGTGTAGATCAATTAAAAGTGATGCTGTTTATAATAACAATAAGAAGTTGTTATCATTTCAGTCAATTATCAAGGTGTAATTGATGCACAAATACACGGTCACAGTTTGAAACAACATAACAAGCTCCGAACACTAAGCAATTTAGTTAAAGTTTTTGATCAATTCATCAATTATTATACAGCTTTTTTTTTTTACGAATCTGGTTGAAAATATCAATTTTAAATTTGGGAGCCATAGAAAAACCGCGTTAAAAAGAGTTTGCGTTATATTGGTCCCACTGTGTTATAATGAGACCCTAGTGTTTATACTTTCAGTGATATGAAACAGTTATGTACATTGAATGAGCCGCTGATGTTTTTTTTAACAACACAAGAGACACCAGTATAGACCAGTATAACTCTATAACAATGTTCTGTCGCGAATAACAAAATATCATCCAGGAAACAGATGATTATGTCCGACGACAGGTGCTGCTGAATTCTTGGCATGTATGTTGGCCCCGGGTTGGAATTCCTTATTCTAATTTACTCTGCAGACAATAGATTCATTTCCTTTTGCTTATAAAAAAAACAAAACATTTTAACTTGAAAACTGCCGCATAGATAGATGCTACGTAAGAATTATAACAATGTCAGCATATTACCAATGTCTTCCCACAGACTGAAGACAAATCACGTGCAGATAAAATGATCTTACCCAGCCACATGACCTCTTTTTAAATCTGTGCCAAGATCACTCTCCTCGGTGTCTGAGGTTTAGGATTTGAGTTTGGCGCCCATTTGAAGATTTTAGGTGAGAAAATGCCAGTTTGCTTGCAAAAGGATGGCAGTTCTGTCCAACTGTAACAGCTGGTGGTGCAGTTATCTATGAAAATATATTGGAAAGAATCTCGATCTTTTAAAGTCAATAAAATATGTTTATATTCCCAGTTTTACCACTGAAAGCCTAGGTTATTGTGAAACTTTGGGTAATTGAGATATCTGAGAGAAGATAAGGACAAAACTGCCGTTTTAGTATCATTTTGAGTCAAAAGTTGGCGAAATAAGTTAATATTCTTGATTTTACCTCTGGTTGTGTAATCGGCCAGTGACAGTTCTGAAATTGGTTTCACTGTTCAGTTAGTTGATTTTTAACACAATTGCTTTGACAAAATTAGTCTCCGGAAATTGTGCTGAGGATACAAAATTGAATTAGTTTGCATTTTTATAGTTAAATGATTGTTCCTCTGAAACCAAGTTATGTTACAGTTGGACAGCATTTCTGTATAAAACTGTGAAACTGCCATAATATTATTTGGACCTGACAGAAGCTTAGCATGTAGAGTAGTTACACTTCTGGGTCCGAGCTGAACATGATTGTTTTACATCTAGCAAGTTATACAAATTAAGTTCACTGCAATATCCCTTTACCATAAAAAGTGACTTTGAACAAGGTGAAAATAACACAAAAGTTAATGGAGAAATGCATGTTTATGTAATTGTTTCTATCTGTATTGCACAAATATATTTGTGTTTCCATTCACTGTAACAGTTCCAGTACATCTCAATATAACAGATGGATCCACACTATATATAATTGAGATTATAGAAAGTCCCAATTGTGGAAAGAGACATCATCTGCGGAACTTTATACAAATGTCTTTCTGCCTTTTCATTTCAATAAAACTTATATCATAAAATGATTGCTCATACATTGCTTTGCTTCTATTCCGTCATATTTTTCTATCATATATAACCATAATTTTTTATTTGAAACAGAAACATTATGTGTTGGCCATATTCACGCGCTTTTCATCACGTGCTCAACACATGATTCTATACAAGCCACCTATATTATCCTGTTTTAATATTGCATAAACAATATCACTGTTTGGCTTCGTGAAAAATGTGACACAGAACATACATTTCACCAATAACTAAGAGTAAGTTTCCAGCCATTTTTTCAGGTCAACATCTCACTATAACCAATCTGTTAGGCACTGTTCTGTGTATAAAGGAGTTTACTTCTTGATCTTTGTAACAGTCCACAAGTAACTCAAAGTTGATTGTTTCTCAGCAACATCATAATATTCATAAAAACACCTGGGACCTGTTTCATCTTTGTAAGTCTTAAGATTTTCTTACGAACAAATTGTGACACCTTAAGAACATTTCATTTGCAAAGTATTTTGCAAATTTGAAAAAGGATACTAGGTTTTACATAAGTTTGTAAAATGATGAAAGTGAAAAACTCAAATTTAATGAATTTCCTGACTTTTTTTTTCCCGTAACTTCAAATTTTACACCAAGAAGTTATTAAACTTATGAACATTAGTAAAATTAGCCCCAGGACCAGATCACAAATTCCAGCTACTTGATGACATCCTGCTTCTTATCAAAGTCAATCTGACTGGTCGACACATTATTACCGTTTCTACTCACGTATTAGGCGCGTTTTTTTCCCAACTTTTAAGATCTTCGAGAAGGGATGCGCGATATACATAAGTACAGAAGATTTCATTTTTTTTTTTTTGTGTAAATTTTTTTTTTCCAATAATTTCCCATGTATATTTTAAAAGATTAAGTAAAATAATGATTGCTCTCTGTTATTTAGAGTCTATAAATTGCCATACCTGTAGCTTTAATTTATTTCTTTGTTATAAGTTTTAATCCCAAATTATTGGTGAAAAACATTGCCTAGGGCATCGTTCCTTTGCTTGTAAATGTGTGATAAAACAATCAGGTGACGCATATGGCCTGCTTACACAACTCTCCTGACCCTAACTGATCTATTTATCTTAACATTGATTTTAAGTCGCTGTACTGTTATACGACTGACAATTAAAAAAGTGTTCACGCTATTTTTAGAAAATCATGTTCGTTACATCTATTCTTTTCCACATAGTGAAATAGAACGCTACGTAAAATGACTCAAGAAACTGCCAGAGTGACGACATCCCACATTGGCACAAGGTCAAATATAAATTGTGTCGGCGTTATAGACATATTCAGTCGAAAATAAAAACACGGACTGGTTCACATTTATTTGTTACATACTTTCTCGATTCCGTAATGTTTACTTTAGTGTAAACCAGTCTGGCTTTGAGTGGACATTTCATGATTACGTGACCGTAACATGTTTATCTGATGGAATTAACATGACACGTACACTTACCGGTAAGTGTGTATTTAATTTCAAAGGATGCAAAGCAATTGTGTTTTTTTCGCAAATTGATGAATCTTTTAGTATGGGATATAAGTGGGTCCTCCGTGGCCGAGTGGTCTAAGGCGCCGTCTCAAGATCACTTACCTCTCACCGCTATGGTCGTAGGTTCGAGTCCCGCTCGCTCCAAAAACTTTATGTGAGAAAGTTTCCAGTTACTTGCGGAAGGACGGTGGTTCTACTCAATCTGAGGTCTTCCTCCACCAGTAAAACTGGATATGCCATATATAACCTGAAATGTGTTGAAAATGGCGTTAAACCCCATTCAAAAAAAAAAAAAAATAGTATGGGATATATACCGGTATATAATTTATTTATTTCTTAACGAAAATATGTTAGCGATGACGAAGCGTGATGGACTGAACGTCAAAAAGACGACTGTTCTTTGGTTGAAAATTAATCATTTTTAAATGACACCCAGTATTTTTTGTTTGTGCGGTTTGTAGTAGTTTATGTTTATTAAATAAACTGCGCGCACAAAATGACCTATTTATGTGTCGACGTGCCGTAAAACACCATTCATTCATTCATTCATTATTAAATAAAATCAATATAATATGCGGTATTTCGTTATGATTAAAAAAAAAATTGTAATATTTTTTTATAAAAAAAACCATGACTGTGTACGAGTGTCATGCGGATGCTGCCATGTGGCTTCTGCATATTAGTTGACATCTTAATTGCATGCCTGGGCAGGTGTTGACAACTCTGAGTATGTATTGAGAGAGTGATGATGAGTGTCAAGTATTTTGAGTGTGTATACAATCTTGGGAATAAATTCAATATTTTTTAGCGAGTACCAATCTACTGTTTATTTTTTCGGATCAATCAAATTCTGTTTAACATATCGAGTCAGGTATTCCTTCCAACATGTTGCCACAGCCGAATCTGAACGAGATTTCAAAATTATGATGCGCGATATACACATATATAGGAGAATTGTATTTTTTTCTTAGTTCTTGATCTTAAAACATGGATGCTCGATATACACAAATGCGCGATATACATGAGGATATACGGTACTCACCTTTAAGCTGTCATATCACCATAAAAAATTCACCATAACTGGTCATTGCAATGCATCATTACACACCTTAAAGCTGTCATATCTTCATGACTGGTCATTGCAACGTATCATTACATGCCTTAAAGCTGTCATATCTTCATAAAAAAGTCACCATGACTGGTCATTACACACCTTAAAGCTGTCATATCTTCATCTAAAAGTCTACATGATCATCCAGACCTGGTAGAAATCATTAGCAGGCTTGTCATCTGTGAACAAATGAACTTGTTAATAAAGTTCTAATTTCTTTTGCTGCTCGAATTCAGGAGAGTAATTGTTCAGCAAGACCTCAAATTAGTTATCCAAACAACATTAAGTTCATAAATTCCCAAAGCTCCTTGAAGGATTTCTAATTTCACTGCCGGATAATGTTGTAATATCACTGATACTACCATCCATGCTGATATTGCCCCTGCTTGTAATCTGATACCTTACTGGTGATACAGAATAATGATGCTGATGATGAAGTTTTCTCGGTGATTAATTTTGTTTTACTTTTTTCCCAGGGCAATCTGGGATATTTGGAAATCGAGTTACTTGGTTACAGCTATCATTACACGTGGATAATGGCTTTTGCATAAAAGATTGAAGTTGTGTTGATTCATGCAGCTGTCATTGTAAATGCAGTGCTTACAAATTATATTTTTTTAAGTTAATTGATTACGACCAGAGTTTCATAAATTGATTACAACGAGAGTTTCATTATTGAGGGGGATACAACCAGAGTTTCATCATTGATTATAACCAGTGTTTCATAATTGTTTACAACCAGAGTTTCATAATTGATTTCAACCATAGTTTCATAATTGGCTACAACCAGAGTTTCATTATTGATAGGGATACAACCACAGTTTCATAATTGATTATGACCAGAGTTTCATTATTGTTTACAACCAGAGTTTCATAATTGATTTCAACCATAGTTTCATAATTGGCTACAACCAGAGTTTCATTATTGATAGGGATACAACCACAGTTTCATAATTGATTATGACCAGAGTTTCATTATTGATTACAACCAGAGTTTCACAATTGAGGGGGATACAAGCAGAGTTTCATAATTGATTACAACCAGAGTTTCAGTAGTGATTGGAATACACAAGTTTCACAATTGATTGCAATCAGACTTTCATAATTGATTTCAACCAGAGTTTCATAAATTGATTACAATCAGAATTTCGTAATTGATTATAATCAGAGTTTCCTAATTGATTATGACCAGAGTTTCATAATTGATTACAACCAGAGTTACACAACTGAGGGGTATAAACCAGAGTTTCATTAGAGTTTCATTATTGATGGGGATACAACCACGGTTTCATAATGGAATATGACCAGAGTTTCATTATTGATTACAACCAGAGTTTCACAACTGAGGGGGATTCAAGCAGAGTTTCATAATTGATTACAACCAGAGTTACACAACTGAGGGGGATAAACCAGAGTTTCATTAGAGTTTCATTATTGATGGGGATACAACCATGGTTTCATAATGGATTATGACCGGGGGGGGGGGGGGGGGGGGGGGGGGGGGAGGGGGGGCATGCAACACTTACCAGTGACATTTCCTGTATACCATATTTTTTAAACAAGACACCATTATTTTTTTAAAAAAACACAACAACTCAACAGTTTATAATGACTTAATTAAACACAACATTTAAGAAAGTAATAATTGAAAATTGAATATTTCCTTTTGGTTTAACATTCGGTTCAGTGTAAAAATTTAATGCATGAAAAAATTAATTGATATGGATGTTAACATTGCTGTTGTCTCTTTAAGGTTCATTTTGCAATTGATTTCAAGCGAAAACAAAAAAATATACTTTAAATCAACTTTTTTTGTCTCCAATCTGTCTAAAGTACGTCAGATGTAAGCATGTTGATAATGGAGTTGTCTTGTACTACTAGCAACACTGTCATTCCTGATTTCTAATTTACATGTCTCGATGAATTTACTGTGAAGATGCCCCAACATATGTCTTCTTGTACTGGCCAGGATTTAAGTAGATCATTAAGACATAACCACTTTATGTCATTAATCAATCGGTCAAATGTTTGTGCAAGGCCAGATTTGATTCCAATCAATGACCTTTAAAAATGTCTATGAATTTTAATTAATATTTTGTTTGTACCTTTAAAATTATAATAACAGACTGGTCAAGTTTGATATGTGTCAATGTTTGTCATATTTTACATGAGTTGTGGCACCTTTTCCTCTTAATTTTCGGTAAAATTTTTCTACTTAATTTTCAATAAAATAATGGTTTCCAAACAGTAAATTTTGAAAGGGTCTGTGTATTTGTGGAGATTGGTGTGCTCAAGTAATCTTTGAGGATTCCAGGAAAGGGTCTGTGTATTTGTGGAGATTGGTGTGCTCAAGTAACTTTTGAGGATTCCAGGAAAGGGTCTGTGTATTTGTGGAGATTGATATGCTCAAGTAATCTTTGAGGATTCCAGGAAAGGGTCTGTGTATTTGTGGAGATGGGTGGCTCAAGTAACCTTTGAGGATTCCAGGAAAGGGTCTGTGTATTTGTGGAGATTGGTGTGCTCAAGTAATCTTTGAGGATTCCAGGAAAGGGTCTGTGTATTTGTGGAGGTTGGTGTGCTCAAGTAACCTTTGAGGATTCCAGGAAAGGGTCTGTGTATTTGTGGAGATTGGTGTGCGCAAGTAACCTTTGAGGATTCCAGGAAAGGGTCTGTGTATTTGTGGAGATTGGTGTGCACAAGTAACCTTTGAGGATTCCAGGAAAGGGTCTGTGTATTTGTGGAGATTGGTGTGCTCACGTAACCTTTGTAGATTCCAGGAAAGGGTCTGTGTATTTGTGGAGATTAGTGTGCTCAAGTAACCTTTGAGGATTCCAGGAAAGGGTCTGTGTATTTGTGGAGATTGGTGTGCTCAAGTAATCTTTGAGGATTCCAGGAAAGGGTCTGTGTATTTGTGGAGGTTGGTGTGCTCAAGTAACCTTTGAGGATTCCAGGAAAGGGTCTGTGTATTTGTGGAGATTGGTGTGCTCAAGTAACCTTTGAGGATTCCAGGAAAGGGTCTGTGTATTTGTGGAGATGGGTGGCTCAAGTTACCTTTGAGGATTCCAGAAAAGGGTCTGTGTATTTGTGGAGATTGGTGTGCTCAAGTAACCTTTGTGGATTCCAGGTAAGGGTTTGTGTATTTGTTGAGATGGGTGGCTCAAGTAACCTTTGAGGATTCCAAGAAAGGGTCTGTGTATTTGTGGAGATTGGTGTTCTTAAGTAACCTTTGTGGATTCCAGGAAAGGGTCTGTGTATTTGTGGAGATGGGTGGCTCAAGTTACCTTTGAGGATTCCAAGAAAGGGTCTGTGTATTTGTGGAGATTGGTGTGCTCAAGTAACCTTTGAAGATTCCAGGAAAGGGTCTGTGTATTTGGTGAGATGGGTGTGCACAAGTAACCTTTGTGGATTCCAGGAAAGGGTCTGTGTATTTGTGGAGATGGGTGGCTCAAGTTACCTTTGAGGATTCCAAGAAAGGGTCTGTGTATTTGTGGAGATTGGTGTGCTCAAGTAACCTTTGAAGATTCCAGGAAAGGGTCTGTGTATTTGGTGAGATGGGTGTGCTCAAGTAATCTTTGAGGGTTCCAGGAAAGGGTCTGTGTGTTTGGTAAGATGGGTGTGCTCAAGTAACGTCTGAGGATTCCAGAAAAGAGTGGTTAGAGTGTTAGTCCTTGATGGCAAATAATAATGCTAAATATTCAAACAAGTCTTACCCTGGATTCACATGTAAGAGACTTATAAATTGCCATAGAACAAAGGTCATGCCCAATCATCACACAGAATGTGGCCGGGCAGGAATTCTAACACATGACTGATAGCTAGCTGGGCTCATCTTCTATAGCAGGGAGAAAATACATAAAGAATTCACTAGAAGTATGAATCTGTCCATTCTGATACAGACTTTAATTAGACAAAATGACAGGATCAATGGATTGATAGATGCACTGCCAACAGAGCTAACTGTGCTCGACCAATAAATAGAAAAGAAATTACATGAAGTATCAAATGTGTGAAAAATTCGCTTATTTTTAATCTTAGAATTTAAAATTTTCTTTTAATTATATATATATATATCTCATTTTAAAACAATTCTTTTGGATTAATTATTTTATATTTTCTTTGAAAAATCAGATGCGATCTAAATCTGTTAATCTATCAACGTAATTGTTAAAAAATTTGAGGAGAAAAAATATGTAAATTTTGACTTCAGTTAATTAATTAAGCTTTAATTTAAGAAGCTGCATGAATACGGGCCCTGTTATAACATATTTAAGAAGCTGCATGAATACGGGCTCTGTTATAACATATTTAAGAAGCTGCATGAATACGGGCTCTGTTACAACATATTTAAGAAACTGCATGAATACAGGCCCGTTATAACATATTTAAGAAGCTGCATGAATACGGGCCCGTTATAACATATTTAAGAAGCTGCATGAATATGGGCTCTGTTACAACATATTTAAGAAACTGCATGAATACGGGCCCATTACAACATATTTAAGAAACTGCATGAATACTGGCCCGTTATAACATATTTAAGAAGCTGCATGAATACGGGCTCTGTTATAACATATTTAAGAAGCTGCATGAATACGGGCTCTGTTATAACATATTTAAGAAACTGCATGAATACGGGCCCGTTATAACATATTTAAGAAGCTGCATGAATACGGGCTCTGTTACAACATATTTAAGAAACTGCATGAATACGGGCTCTGTTACAACATATTTAAGAAGCTGCATGAATACGGGCTCTGTTATAACATACTTAAGAAGCTGCATGAATACGGGCTCTGTTACAACATATTTAAGAAACTGCATGAATACGGGCCCGTTACAACATATTTAAGAAACTGCATGAATACGGGCCCGTTATAACATATTTAAGAAGCTGCATGAATACGGGCCCTGTAATAACATATTTAAGAAGCTGCATGAATACGGGCCCGTTATAACATATTTAAGAAGCTGCATGAATACGGGCCCTGTTATAACATATTTAAGAAGCTGCATGAATACGGGCCCTGTTATAACATATTTAAGAAGCTGCATAAATACGTGCCCTGTTATAACATATTGAAGAAGCTGCATGAATACGGGCCCTGTTATAACATATTTAAGAAGCTGCATAAATATGTGCCCTGGTATAACATATTTAAGAAGCTGCATGAATACGGGCTCTGTTACAACATATTTAAGAAAGTGCATGAATACGGGCCCTGTTATAACATATTTAAAAAGCTGCATGAATACGGGCCCTGTTACAACATATTTAAGAAGCTGCATGAATACGGGGTCTGTTACAACATATTTAAGAAGCTGCATGAATACGGGCTCTGTTACAACATATTTAAGAAGCTGCATGAATACGGGCCCTGTTATAACATATTTAAGAAGCTGCATGAATACGGGCTCTGTTACAACATATTTAAGAAGCTGCATGAATACGGGCTCTGTTATAACATATTTAAGAAACTGCATGAATACGGGCCCTGTTATAACGTATTTAAGAAACTGCATGAATACGGGCCCTGTTATAAGGTATTTAAAAAAACTGCATTATACGGGCCCTGTTATAACATATTCCCCAGTATTTACTCACAGTTATTAATGTTTTAAAGTTACGTCAGAATTTTAAACTGGAAGGTAATTACCATTGTATGTGTGACTGCAGCTTAATAGAAATTGTACTATTGTCTATATTAATTTTTTTGCAGTTGTTCCAAACCACAGTAGAGAGTCAGACATTGTTTTGTTAAGAGAAATGTTTATATGGTTGTTGTGAGGTGGTGCACATGTTCTGGTAGTAACCTTGCTTGCTCCATGATCCAATGTTCCCTGATCCCGTTGACTCGTTGGGGTGATGTTTTATGTGGTGGTGGTTGGTGGGAGTACTTCAAACGCATTCTCACAGTGCCTTATTTGGGTGAAATACTGCAGAAGCATTGCATCCATTAGAGCCCATGTGTGTAGGTAGACACATGGAAGATCTTGCAAAATTGCAATATAAATAAGTGATGCAAGAACTCAAACACCTTTTGTCTTTAGAAATGTGGCTGCCCGGGACATTATGAAATAATATTACTACTAATAATAATGAAGTCTTTATTATACCCCCGACAAACAAAGTTTGAGGGGGTATATTGGAGTCACCCTGTGGTCGGTCTGTCGGTAGGTCTGTCCGTTGCATTTTTCCTTGTCCGGAGCATCACTTGAAAAGTACTGGATGAAATTTCATCAAACATCATACAATGGTAGAATATAATGAGAGGAAGTGCAGTGTACAAGAAACATAACTCTATTCTTGCTAATTACAGAGTTATTGCCCTTTGATATTTTTTCTTGTCCGGAGCATAACTTGAAAAGTACCGGATGGAATTTCATCAAGCTTCATACAATGGTAGAATATAATGAAAGGAAGTGCAGTGTACAAGAAACATAACTCTATTCTTGCTAATTACAGAGTTATTGCCCTTTGATATATTTCCCTTGTTTTTGTCTGGAGCATAACTTTAAAACTATTGGATATAATTTAATAAAACTTCATACAATGGTAAACCATTTCTGTCATGGCGGCGTTCGGGGGTATTCATCACCTTCAGTGATAGCTCTAGTTTAAAGAGGAAACCCAGTAGGAACAATCTCCAATCATACCTGTGGTCCTTTCTATAGCAGAATAGTTTGAATTTTAAGATCACAACTCTAAACTAAAAAAACAAAATGCATGGTCCAGTGGTAGAGCATTGGCCCAAGTGTCAGAGGGTCATTGGTTCAATCCTCCGCCATGGCTGTATGTGGTGTATTGACCAAGACAGTTCATCCACAGTATTACGCTTAGTACTGGTTCTACCCAGGAATACATTGTGCATGATTTGTCAAAGTTGTAAGAATTTGCTTCACAATCAAGGTAAAATAAATAAGTTTAAATCCTAAAAACAATAAAAAAAACTAAGTCAGCATTGCCTGGTTTTTAAGATTGTTTAAAGACAAGTGTTGAAGGTACATTAAAAACAGAGACAATTTTCTGCTCATAAATTGAAACAAACACACAGTGTACAACCAATGAAGTGGCAATAGAAACTCAGTTAAAAATAATTGGATTATTGATTCAACAATTAAGCATGCTGCTATACTACGAGGGTATTGATTGGAAAAAGAAACAAATGACGATGGTATCATTAGCAGAAGTGTGAACAGGGTTAACGCTCACCAAATCAGTGCATTCATGCGAGATTTTATTTTTTATTTTTTTAACCCCATTTTCAACATTTCAGAACCCAAGCTCAGTCCAAAAATTTTATGTGAGATAGTTTGCCAGTTACTTGTTGAAGGATGTTGGTTCTATTTGGTTTCATTCTGAGATCTTCCTCCACACCAATAATACTGGATATGCTATAAAAATATGTAAGCATGTCATGTGTTGAAAATGATACAAAAGAAACAAATTAACAAATACAAAAAGACGAATAAACAACAACTTTGTAATCAGTACCATATTGGTCCATTTGTAAAAAAGTAAGTACACTCGGGTCAAGTTATAATGCGGTTCTTGGGGTCCACAAAACGAAACCATGTTATAAGCGGACCGCGTTCTAACGATAATTACCTCGAAAAAAATCGATGTCGGTTATTCACACATATTGTGCTGTCCGACTCTAAGTGAATGGTATTGTTTGCATTGTAATATGATACAACGCATATTTGGTTACAACAGATACACTTAAGACATGTATAAAATTAATACAAAAAAAGGAAAGAAAGAAAAACGTTTTCGTGTTTTGATTATACTAAAATTGGCAGCCATTTCCGTTTAACCCAGAAGGAGAAAAAACGGTGTCTATATAAAAAATCGCGCTTCAATTTAAACTCAACGCTGTTAGTATAAAAATATTAAAAATATAAATCTGAAGTATTAACAACAATAAAATAATAAAAATAAGTTTGTGTTTACGATCCGATAAGATACCCGCGATATATTAATACCTGTCAACCGCTTCGTTGCTTGATCACGTGATCACTCGATAATAACAAAGTTTGCATATGGCTTCCGTGTTTGGCACGTGTCAGCATTTATTGAAGTACTCGGGATTATTACAAACTGTTAATTGTCAATGCTGGCATGAATCAATTCCTTAAACGATCCTTTAAACCACCATGAGGTAATGGTTATAATAGTTTGTTATAATCAAGGCTAATTGGTGAGTAGAAGATGACCGATTATCAAATCAAAACATGGCGACAATCTATTGTTTGGTTGTCATTTGATCATTTGCGCAGATTTTCAAGTTTTATATCACGACTTTTCCCTTCCAGCCGAAAAAATGGGAGCCAAACAAAAACAGCGTTATAACGGAATTCACGTTATATCGGATGGCGTTATAACGGGACCGCAGTGTACCACCATTTGTCTGGTATCAACATCAAGTGAAATCACAACTTTATCAAAGCATACAATAATTAGTGTATTAAAACCTAAGAAGATAGAAAACAGAAAATTATAGAGGCATTTTAATTAGGTTTGCTGTACAAATAATTCTGCAATCAAATTTTACTACATTTATTTTGTCTTGTTTTTCTAATGTATTGTATTACGTAATGTTGTCAGATACAAGATGCAACATTTAATGAAAACAGTGTAAAATTGGAATGGTTTACTCTAACCAAAAAACTGTTGGTCTAAGTGGTTTATTTAAATTATCAGCACATATTGTATTTGTTCTAGGAATATTTAATCAAATGTAAACTCTGGTCGTGCATATTTTCTAGAAAAATTGGAAAATATTCTTAATGTATTTTTGTGTAAGCCTTTGGTGTAGTATAACGAAGGACGATGCATTGACCATATTATGCCCTGGTCACTTACCAGTCCTGCACGCATATTATGCCCTGGTCACTTACCAGTCCTGCACGTGGCTTTTATAACAGCATAAACAGACAGTCCACTACACAAGAATGGGCGATTAGTACTTTCAGTAATAGTTACGCACATTCCGCCATCGAGTATTGCAAGGATTGCGACAACTGGAAGTGAGTCTTTGTTTACATACATATCTTGTTTCTTGAAAATTATTTGCATAAATTGCATGGACACATGGCCTGAAATGAGTGCTGAGTTTATAATATCTCACAATCAAGTTGTGAGTTTCAACGTTTATAGAATCTCCTAAAATAGATTATGTAGACCAGACCTGCATCATTGAACATTGATAATGCTGGATAAATGAAACAGAGCTCTGAGACCATGTAATTTATACCTTTCAGAACATTTTGTTATTGATACATTTACGAATTAAACTTATTAACTGGACTTTTAAATTATGTAAATGACTTCACAGACCTTTATAGTTGATATGTTTATGAATGAAACAAAGATATAATAGACTCATATAATTTATAATTGATAAATTACAAATCTTTTTAATTTGTAGTTGTATGTATGAAACTTAACTTGTAAGTATGTGTAGTGGATAATTTAAAGACTTAGTAATTGTTATTTGAAATTAAATGAAACTTGTAATGGATAATTTAAAAATTTTGTAATTGATACTTGATATATAAATGAAACGTGTAATGGAAAATGTAAAGTCTTTGCAATTGATACTTGAAATATAAATGACACCTGTAATGGATAACTTAATGACTCTGTAATTGAAACTTGAAATATAAATAAAACGTGTAATGGAAAATTCAAAGACTTTGTAATTGCTACTTGAAATATAAATGAAACGTGTAATGGAAAATTCAAAGACTTTGTATTATTAATGAAACGTGTAATGGAAAATTCAAAGACTTTGTATTTGCTACTTGAAATATAAATGAAACGTGTAATGGACAATTTAAAAACTTTGTAATTGCCTCTTGAATTATAAATGAAACCTGTAATTGATAATTTTAAGACTTTATAATTGCTACTTGAAATATAAATGAAATGTGTAATGGATAATTGTAAATCTTTACTGGTGATTTGTGTGTGTTAAGTATTTTTCTTTTTTGAATGGTGTTTATCAATCATTTCAGCACATATTACAGTTGACATGTATATATGGAATCAAGATTTATTACAGCGGGTCCAGTAGTGTGTCAATCCAGGGGTTGTGAGTTTGAAGCCCTGCCCAGCCACAGTCTCTGTGATAATTGATATACAACACTGTGTCTCATTGTCCTTTGCCTCTCATCACTGATTCAAGTGGAAAAGTTAGCAGTTACTTACGGAGACAGGTGTGCTCAAGTACTGGTGTACCTAATCCATGATTGCTGGAAAGATTTGTTGCGTTAACTGATCATCTGTTAGCCCTCAATGACATAGTATTATACGTAGATATTCAAACAAATATAACTGGAGAAAAAACTAAGAATGGAACTGATCCAAAAACATTGTTCTTCTACATGTAGCTGGACTTACAACTCCAGCAGTGAGAGGTAAGTGGTCTTGAAACACTGCCTCAGACCACTCATCCATGGAGGACCCATACATATTTATGTTTCATTAACCAGATTCAGTTTAACAAAAATGATCAGACACTCTCTTTACTTCTGGAACTTCCAGGACATAAAACATTCAGGACAATGCTTCTCTGGTTATACAATCACAGTTTTACCCTAAGAGACCACTAGACATGAGGTATTTGGTTCCACACAGATGCTCTCAAATCAATTATTAATAGCAGATGAATTAAAAAAAAAGAAGCACTGAATGGCTCCAACCAGAATTACACCAAGAGCTACATTTTGTGCTAAAACACTCTACTGGTTTTTTATTTTGTTCGAAAAGAAAAGGTTTAGCAGGTATTTAACATTAGTTTGAATGTTTAGCATCATTTTTATGCAATCGAGGGTTAACAGATGATCAGTTAACATAATCTCTCTATCTCGAGGGGGTTATAACCAGTCCTTGAGCACACCTATCTCTGCATGTGACTGATAACTTTCCCACTTTAATCAGGGGTGAGGGACAATTAACAATGGGATGTATTATGTTGTATATAAATCATCACAGAGTATGTGAGGGAGATTTGAACTCATGACTCCTAGATTGACAAACAGATGCACTACTGACTGGGCTTTTGGTTTGTTGTATAATGGAGGAAGAGGCTCCAGTTTTACCCGGGAAAACAATTTCTAGTTTTTTAAATTGTATCCAACTTGGAAATTTCTTTAAAAAAAAAGGTTAAAATATCATTTGAAATGATAAGGAATTTAGATACTTAATTGTTATTGTGGATCTAGGGGGGTAGGGGGTTATTAAAGAATGACAACAAGTCTGTTTGGAAAAAGACACCAAAAATTGATTATGCCAAAATAAAGTAATTTGTCCTTTTCTAGACCCTTTAACAGGTTTTAATACTGTTACTGAACATTGCTTATTACCTTTACAATATGTTCAAATAAATGAGCTAAATTGCAGCTCTATGAAATTCGAACTCCAGGTACTCTCTCTTACAATTTAAACTTAGTTCCCAACCATTGAAAACCGCAGTTCTCCTACAGGACTTGGGCATAATGGAGGCTTGTGTGTACTGCATTGCTTGTCATGTCTGCCCTGTAGCTTATTTCTGAATGCACTGATTGTTAAAAAAACAACAGAATTGCTTGTCATGATGTGATGCCACAAAGGTTAAGGTCATGTATAAGAATTCATCATATGGAGGCAGTGTATTTCCTTTTACAGCATTGTTGGTCATATCTGCCCTGTAATTTCTAAATGTATCACATATTTTCATATAACTTCACAGAATCTTTAAGTATAACATGATGACGTGTCAAATGTAACAGCTTGGCAACTACTTCAGGTCAAGGTCATGTACAGGACTTACACATATGTGTTTCCATATACTGCACATGTTCGGCATAAATATAACGTGGCAATGAATTATACCAGTGGAGTTATTATTGACTTGACACACAGCAATGATTGCTCCGCCCCCTAGTCATGTGGTTGTGTTTGTTCAAGATGTAACAATGTAATACAAAGTTGTGTTTACTTAGAGACCGTTTGCTTGTCTATGGAAAAATGGCAGCCCTGGAAACAATATAGCTCGCTGATTAGATTGTCGACTTGTTAGATCAATAACCGGGTCAATTGTCTAGCCATCTTACCTGTCAGTATTTCCAGAGGCTTATTTTGAACAGTTTTTCGGTATGTTCTGGTAAACAACTCTCAAAATATTGACAGCAGATGCTAGAACCTACTTCAATTATTGTTGTCAGTCAGGAGGGGACTTTGTATTGCATGGCAATGTATAATTTACTTGTTTAGATTACTCTGCAATTACTGAAATAGTCATTAATTCTGTAATTCAAGTAAATAATGCGGAATTACGACTGATTTACTTCTGTATAATTGTTTAGCGCCATATCATGGAACTGACAGCGTTTTGCTTTTATATTTATTATTGTTGCCGAAGAGTATCTCTACGGTACTCCAGCGTGACATATTTTAGTCACCACGATTAATTTTTTACTGTTGTCTATTGATTAGGTAGAATTAACAGAGAAATAGAAATCATTAGATCACTGTAGAACATGCCGTGTTGCGTGCAATTGGATTGGATGCTCTTATCATCTCGAAGGCTGCTTTGTGTTTTTGTGGGGCCCACTGTCAATGGACCTGTGTTAAGTGTTGTAATCTTTTGATGGAAATTGACTAGATTAAAGTTTATTTATTGCTTTGATTTAATGTTGTTGTTAAAATCATCATTCCATGGATTTCATTTATTCAAATTTGTCATGCATTATATGTTAAATTTGATGGATAGTGAAGGTTTTGCGTATCAAATATCGATAATCTTTGGCTCAGTGATTATGACAGGTTTTTGTAACATTTATATTTTTAAAGTACTGAATGAAATAGGTTAAGATTAAGATAACAGTTGCCATATTTGTAAGGTTTAGTTTCTGATTTATTGTTAGCTAGTTGAGTCAATGATTCTATCAGCAGAGTTATTGTTCTGTAGATTCCAACCAGCCTGTTATTCACTTACATTTTGTCATATTTTCACTGTTCGCCTCAGTAGGGGAATTCATATTTTTCAAATCTAATACACATCTTACAGCATCAACCATTTCCACATTGGGTAACACTAGTATTGTACTCATGTCCCCCACCCACCCCCGGCACAGAAAGGTGCTGGTCACTGAGTGCCAAACTATGTTAACCTTGATACATCAGATGGCTTCTGTGGTTACTCGGAGGCTGATCTGTATTACGGCTATACAGCATTTGTTGCCAATAGTTTCATGGATGTGATCAGCAAATTAATAGTTGATTCTGTGTGACAGGGAATAGCCTAAAGGGACACTACGTAATGTTGATATCGATTTATTCATATTCACACGTCAAGTTAATCTTTACATTTGTCGCATGTAACAATATGGAGATATTCATTTTTGGTGTTTTTTTGTCATAGATGACCACAAATGTGCAACACAGAAAATTCTCCAACCATTGACCAGAAGTTTTAAGCCCAGCTCCAAATACAAATAAAATTATGGGTCTACATTACTTATTGGTGTATTTTAATTTCTTATTTTGTAGATTTATACGAAGAAATAGAATTAAGTGAAAAATCTGTCAAAATTGCCCCATGTTCCTTTAATTTTTTTTAATACTTTCGGTGTCCCTCTGAGGTGTCCCATAGGTATTTAACAGTTAGATCTAGCAGGAGAGGTTGGTACTTGATACAGCTACTTGTCAATAACTCTCACTATAATACCAAATTGTCCAATATTTCTCGATAAGATACAAAATCTAAGACTTAATTCACGTAGAGCAGTACACTATGTAAGGTAAATCGTGAGTTAATCGTAACTGTTAATGCATCGGACGATTGCGTAATTATTGGATTTTTGTGATTACTGTCAACGTGTGTTGTTTTTTCTCTGCATTTATGATTTACGCTATAAAGACAATGTTAATGTGTCTCAGGTGTAAATAATTTGAACGGCGGTTATAATAAGTGAATATATAATTGAATAAAATGTATTATTTATAATTATTGTTCCACAAGGGTGACCAAACACGAGATTAATATTGATTATTATAACATTGTCACGATAAACAGCTGATGAGTCTGGAGCTTTGAATTATAAACAAACAACATGGCTGCCAGAACCAACTATTACGAGCGTGGACACTTGGTATGAAGTGTGGTCGCATATAAGTATTAAAGTATATCACTCTGTCATGCAAAATGTACATGGATTATACAAATTGTATATAATTTGAGTGCTTTCTTGGCTTTGGATTACATGCACTTTTATAAGTGGACAAAATGCCACATAAAAGGTAAGCTATAAAAATACATCATAAAATTATACTTCCTTATGTTAAGTTTGTGGAGTATCTGCAGATGCCCAGTCTAGAAAAAAATCGTTGAATATAGAACCAGGGCCTGAAAAATGACATGTGGCTTTTTTTATACACATGCCTCAATAAATACTTTTTATGCTCCCCCAAAGGGGGAAAGCATATAGTTGCCGCTTCGTCCGTGCGTGTGTCCATCCATGGGTCCCATAGTTTTTATCCAGGCTATTTCTCTACAACCTCTGGTTGGAATTTTATGAAACGTGCTATGATGCATCATAACCAAGTGCAGATGCGCAAATTGTCTTTGTGTACCTGTTCGATGATTTTTCACGGAGTTATGGCCTTTTGATTCTGTTTGTGACCAAATTCTTGTCCGGGCTATTTCTCTACAACCTCTGGTTGGAATTTTATGAAACTTGCTAGGATGCATCATTACCAAGTGCAGATGCGCATACTGTCATTGTGTTTCGGTTCAATGATTTTTCACAGAGTTATGGCCCTTTCATTTTATTTGTGACCAAACTCTTGTCCGCACTATTTCTCTACAATCCCATGTTGGAATTTTATGAAACTTGTTAGGATGCATCATTACCAAATGCAGATGCGCATATTGTCTATGTGTTCCGGTTTGGTGTTTTTCCAAGGAGTTATGGCCCTTTGATTGAGTCTGTGACCAAATTATTGTCAGCGCTATTTCTCTACAACCCCATGTTGGAATTTTATGAAACTTGCTATGATGCATCATTACCAAGTGCAGATGCGCATTTGGTTAGGTGATTTTTCACAGAGTTATGGCCTTTTCATTCTGTCTGTGATCAAATTATTGTTCACGCTATTTCCCATCAACCCCATGTTGGAATTTTATGAAACATGCTAGGATGCATTACCAAATGAAGATGCGCATATTGTCTATGTGTTCCGGTTCGGTGTTTTTTCACGGAGTTATGGCCCTTTGATTGAGTCTTTGACCAAATTATTGCCCGCGCTATTTCTGTACAAACCCATGTTGGAATTTTGTGAAACTTGCTATGATGCATCATTACCTGCTATGCAGTTTGGTATTTTTCATTCAAGTAGCGGGTACAGAGTCAAACACTCACTTGGGGAGCATCCAACGGTTCCACAGATACAAATTTATATGCCATGTATATTTCAGAAGGGATTCTGTAACATGGCATGTACAAGTTTATGTGCCATGTATATTTCAGAAGGGATTCTGTAACATGACATGTACAAATTTACATGCCATGTATATTTCAGTAGGGATTCTGTAACATGACATGTACACATTTATGTGCCATGTATATTTCAGTAGGGATTCTGTAACATGACATGTACACATTTATGTGCCATGTATATTTCAGTAGGGATTCTGTAACATGACATGTACAAATTTTATATGCAATGTATATTTTAGAAGGGATTCTGAAACATGACATTAATAAATTTATATGACATGTATATTGCTTTAGTGATTTTATAGCATGGCATGAACAGATTAACATGACATGTAAATTTCAGAAGGGATTCTGTAGCATGGCATGTACAAATTTATATGACATGTTTATTTCATTAGTGATTTTATAACATGGCATGTACAAATTTTAATGACATGTATATTTAAAAAGGGATTTTATAACATGGCATGTACAAATTGTGCATGACATGTTTATTTCAGTAGGGATTCAATAACATGGCATGTACAAATTGTGCATGACATGTTTATTTCTGTAGGGATTCAATAACATGGCATGTACAAATTGTGCATGACATGTTTATTTCAGTAGGGATTCAATAACATGGCATGTACAAATTGTGCATGACATGTTTATTTCTGTAGGGATTTTATAACAATGCATGTACAAATTTACATAACATGTATATTTCTGTAGGGATTTTATAACAAGGCATGTACACATTTACATAAATTGTATATTTCTGTAGGGATTTTAAAACATGGCATGTACAAATTTACATAATGTGTATATTTTAGTAGGGATTTATTAACATGGCATGTACAAATTTACATAATGTGTATATTTAAGTAGGGATTTTATAACATGGCATGTACAAATTTACTTGATGTGTATATACCAGAAGAGATTTTTTAACATGACATGTACACAGTCATTTACATGACGTGTATATTTCAATAGGGATTTTATAAAATTGCATGTTCATATTAACCTGCTGTGTCTATTTAAGAAGGGATTTTATAACATGGCATGTACAAATTGTGCAGAAGGGATTTTATCACATGGCATGTACATATTTACCTGCTGTGTATATTTCGGAAGGTATTTTATCACATGGCATGTACATATTTACCTGCTGTGTACATTTCAGAAGGGATTTTATCACATGGCATGTACATATTTACCTGCTGTGTATATTTCAGAAGGGATTTTATCACATGACATGTACATATTTACCTGCTGTGTATATTTCAGAAGGGATTTTATATCATGGTATGTACATAGTTACCTATCATGGTATGTACATATTTACCTGCTGTGTATATTTCAAAAGGGATTTTATCACATGGCATGTACATATTTACCTGCTGTGTATAATTCAGAAGATATTTTATCACATGGCATGTACATATTAACCTGCTGTGTATATTTCAGAAGAGATTTTATCACATGGCATGTACATATTTACTTGCTGTGTATATTTCAGAAGGGATTTTATCACATGGCATGTACATATTTACCTGCTGTGTATATTTCAGAAGGGATTTTATGTCATGGCATGTACATATTTACCTGCTGTGTATGTTTCAGAAGGGATTTTATCACATGGCATGTACATATTTACCTGCTGTGTATAATTCAGAAGAGATTTTATCACATGGCATGTACATATTTACCTGCTGTGAATATTTCAGAAGGGATTTTATCACATGGCATGTACACATTTACCTTATGTGTATATTTCAAAAGGGATTTTATCACATGGCATTTTCATATTAACCTGCTGTGTATATTTCAATTAGGAACTTTAACATGGCATGTGCCAATTTTATTAGCTCATCTGAGCCGAAGGCTCACAGGTGAGCTTTTGTGATCACCTGGTGTTCGTCGTCCGTCGTTAACTTTTAGGTTTTAACAACTTCTCCTATGAAACCACTGGGCCAATTTTTATATAATTTCACAGAAATGTTCCTTGGGTGACCCTCTACCAAGTTTGTTCAAGCCATCTTGATTCGTCTAAAAAACATGGCAGCCAGGGGGTGGGGTTAGTTTACTATATAAGCTATAGTAAAAACTTAAACAAATCTTCTTGTCAGAAACTATTGGCTCGATTTTAAAATAATTTCACAGAAATGTTTCTTGGGTGACTCTCTACCAAGTTTGTTCAAGCCATCTTGATTCGTCAAAAAACATGGCAGCCAGGGGATGGGGTTAGTTTGATGTCAAATTACTTCCCCTGTTTTGTCTGTATATAGCAATTATTATAAGAAGAGGTAATAAATTCTTTAAATAAACTTTTTTTTTGCTATTCTAACTACTTGCCAATCTCGTCTTTCTGGAAATTTGAGCATACATGTATTATATAATCTACTTATGTTGGGTGACTCAAGTTTAGTCAGGTGAGCAATATAGGGCCATCTTGGCCCTCTTGTTTTTATTTGTAGTGTAACTTATAGTGAAATGATAACTTACATTGTTTCTATTCTGTTGTTGTATTTTCAAGTTTACATCATGTGATCAACACATGGTTCATTATAAGCCACCTAATGAGAAGTCTATATATAGCCCCCATTCTGGTATAAACAATTGACTTCATATTGTTCCGACACCTTTCATTCAGGAAAAACATGAATATTAATTTGTGATAAACAAACAGACCATTATTTGTCAGTGCTAATCAGTTAAAAGTAATGTTGTGTGTAACCATAAATAGTTATCTTCAGGTCAGTCTGGATTAATTAGGGATAATTGAGGCACATTCTACAAGAGGTCCCAACAACGTAACTTCAACTTCAGTATTTTTCAATCCATTCTTCAGTTGTTATTATGAGATTCTTTCGTGAATCTGGATGAAAATTTCAATTTTAAATTTAGGAGCCATAAAAAAAAAAAGCACATAATAACCAGTTTTAATGTTGTATCGAACTGCTTTTTGTGTAATATTTGGTGTTCATTAAGAAATAATTAAGAAACCCAAAGGGATTAACTGCAGGGAGCAAATGGGGTTTCTTAATTTTTCACTTAATGAACACCAACTGGCTTAAGGTTAAACATCATTTGACTGACACTTTGATGGCATTAAAAAGACTGACTCTGGGTGGGAGCTATGATGAAAGCTGAGATGATTGATGTTTGAAAGTTGACATTTGCTAAGGCCGTTTCTAAGCATACCTAGCGCGGCCTTGTAGTTTAATGTAGATGACTCTTTCAAAATTGAATCAAGGGCAGAGTTTGTGCAATGTCTTTTACACTTGGGCAGTGTTGACAAACTTCTAAATAATTAAGAACAAACTTAATATTTAAATTATTTTGGAGGCGGTTTTAACAAAAAGAGTGACACAATTTTGAAAATTGAAGCAATTCCATTGGTCGTCAAATGAGGTTAAACACTAATGAGACCGCAGTGTATAATGGTTTATTATGAAACCAGTGATTACAAAGTACTTGCTTTGAAAAACTTTTTATAAAATCTTGAATAATAAATAAAACAGGTATCGTTTAACACATTTTTTTTACATAGGGGTCACTTATATATTCCATTGATATTACGGACCAATTACTGTGATAATCTCAATTATCTATAGAATTTAAAAATACAAAGAAAGTTATAAATCACAGCTAAATTAACAGATGTTAAAGAGTGCTGGTCACTGGTATTGAATAAAATAGTTCTGGTCAAGTACTAGTTATGGATATGAAACACCCTCGAACCACACAGTGGTGGATAATTTAACCACAGATCTGAAAACGACAAATAATTTTTTGATGCAAATATTGCCAGTTATTGCCATTTTTTTTTCCTGGGTCGGATCAGTTAATACACATGGATACAAATTAAACATTTATATCTCCACACTTTATATGGGCGTGACATTCTGTAAAAAGGTGGGAAGTAATCAGCGTAATCCTGACAAAGTATCGCCCTCAGAAACCGAAGTGGTTTTGACAGCTTCACAATGAGGAATACATCTTTAATGGTCTTATATTTGTCATTACACAGACCATCATCACAAAAAGGCTTTATGGCATCAAAGTTTGTTACAGCCAGTCGTATCGGAAACGTTTTATCATATTATGACAGCCATAATTGACCTAGATGCAGTCTGCTGTATTGGATAATCATATATTCATAAACAGAACCAAACGTGGCTTTATTTGTTTGTTAATCAGCTTAAACTCTTTTATTTGACATCACGATGCTAGTTGAGATAGTAGTTTTGTTGTATGGTGTTGAGTGTCGCTGTCAACAATTATTCAGTTATGTTGCGATGGTGGCTACTTGAGGTAGTATTCTAAGCACTGCTACACTGGAGTATCATACCTCAGAATCATGTCACATTATACTGACATCAGGCCAACCAGACCTATGGCTATCCTCTAAATGATGAGCCCTAAGCAAGGAAGCTTCTAGTATCATTTTTCAAGTCTTTGGTATGAACAGACTAGGAATCAAACCCATGAGCATCCATATGCCTACTAGACCACTGTTGTGGTTGAATCAGGTTGTTATAAAATATAGAAAACAAAATCAGAAGCAATTCACTGCTGATATCCTAGTAAAAAGTGGGATGATGCATTATTAAATAATTGACAAAACAAGTTAGTAACAATGGTTAGATCTTATGCAGGAGGTGGCAATTACAGTGAATGAAGATGTAAGTTAGGGTTTGTACGAAATTTGCTTGTTTAATGGTGTAAGATGCAATATTTGAGTGAATATATGAAAGATAAAAAAAAAATGTGCACTGAGTACTTAATACGTTACCAAGTTAAGCTGTGACCAAAAATAAAAATTAAGAAATTTATATAAATGCAGTATTATGTTCATGTTTATGTGTGTCCAGAGCTGATTTTCACCCAAATTTACGTTTTAGCTGCTGGGACAAAGTCCAAGGAGAACTATTGCCATGACCTTGGTGTCGTCAGGCGTCATCGGCCTTGTCTGTAGAACCCATATCATTGGATATGAATGAAACTTCAGGTATCTGGTCACCATCATCGATGTAACACACAGAGACAAGAACTATAACTCAGGGTTGCATTTTGGCAAAGTTATGGCCCTTTTGGACTTAATTTTTCGTCTGTAGACACCCAGGTTAAACTTTTGCGTTTAAGTTTAAGATATCTATGCAACCACTCATTGAATATCAATGAAACTTCCGATGTGTGTTCACCATCATCGATGGAATGCACACAGACAAGAACCATAACTTGGGGTTACATTTTAGCAGAGTTATGGCCCTTTTTGGACTTAATTTTTCAGATTAACGTTTTTTATTAGGTAAGATATCTATGCAACCACTCATTGGATATAGATGAAACTTCATATGTATGTTCACCATCATCGATGGGACACACAGAGACAAGAATCATTACTCGGGGTTGTATTTTGGCAGAGTAATGGCCCTTTTGGGCTTAATTTTTCATCTGTAGTCACCCAGGTTAAACTTTTGCATTTATTTGTGTTTAAGTTTTGTTGTTTGCCTCCAATCTCAATCTTTGCATTGGTGTTGAGTTTTATCCCAGCGGTGATCTTTGTTGTCATCTGACAACTCTTGTTTTCAACTACACTGCATATAGGTTCCATTTCTAAAATTTCTTTCAAAAACTTTGCTTGAAGGTCCCAGAGCTGCCAGTAAAATCTACTGTTTTGAGTCGCTGTGGGAATGTATACAAAAACTTCATCTAACAAGACATTTCAAATTTAGCCATGCTAGGAAACCTGAAGAGAGATGAGAATTTCTCAGCAATAATTATTCTTTTATTAAATGTAAAATGAAAAACTTCCAGCCACTCGACCGTGTTCCATTTTGTGTGGACATTATTTAGTGATGGACCACTAACTAGATGAGTATGTCTGACTGTTTTGGTTAGTTTAGTGTTGTCTGTCTGGTGCTAAATAAACTGATCTGAAAAGCAATTGACGCTTAATCTGTTAAGAGAAGAAGCGAGAAACATGATACAATTTGGCTGTGAACAATAATGGACATTTTCATAATGTAAAAATTATCAGATGGCGACAGGCAGTAGGGTAGTAGCCATGTTGGGAATGAGGCATTGTTATTATATTAATGGCAACATTAATGTTGTGCCATTGAGCAATGTGTTTGACATTCTTGTCATCGGCTCACTTTTTTATCATGTCAGATTCATTTTCTCATTTGTTGAATAGTTAGTGTTAATTTTGAGCCAGTGGGGGGCTAACAGACATAAATGAATCTAACCACTATTTCCAGGTACTAATGACAATGAGACGTAATGTCATATATCTATCACCACTGTGGCTGGAAAGGAATTCAAACTGACCCTTGGATTGACAGTCAGATGCACTACTGACTGAGCTCACCAGACCCACATTTTTCTCATTTGAATGGAGCTTGTGTGGTGTCAGGGCTGGAATAGGACCTCTCATATATTTGCAGTTTCATTTGCCTTTCCTAAATTTGGTTAAACTTTTTTATCAAGCTCCATTTCAATAGTTATTCTTGCCATATGCCAGTGATTAAAAGGATTTAAGGGGACAAGTGTGATAACTGTTTTTGATTTACGCAGATAATGAACCCTTTTATATTTTGATTAAAACTTATTTGGTCAGCCCCCAGCTTAGTAACTCCTAGCCATCAATAAAACTTCATGTGTATTCCCCACTGCGCTCAGGGGACACGTAAGATAACCGATTAACTTTCAGACAAAATTATGGTCCCTTTTATATAATATTTTATCATTTAGTATATGATCATGCTAACGATATCACTGTGCTGGTGGAGTAAGTTATTGTCTTCTCCACTGTCACTTTGATTAGGTTGTGAACCCCAGGGAGGTCATTTGTATTGATTTCTCGGTATCTAACAACACATTTACAGGTTCCAGAGAGATCACTTTGATAGATAAATATTTTTAACAAATAAATTCTCTCTCTCTCTCTCTTTGTGTCCTGGATATTTCTCAGAATTTGATCTTTACTTTTTTATTTAAAGAGCGTTGACTGATATTTCATCATCAGATCTTTCCTGAACAACTGTGTGATATCTGTCATTTGAAATAATTTCAAATAGTGTCTTGGGATTCCCCACACAGATACATGTATAACTGGTTGCTATGTACTACAATGCTCCAGATAAGCAATATTTAAGCTTTGAATTTTCAGAATAAAGCATTGATATTTAATGTAAGCGGTACATTTTATGTCTTAAAAATGATCCAACAGTACCAAGTCTGGAAGAAACCCATGTAACCTAAAGAAATTGATGCAATTTCTACAACACATGTTACTTGTTGAAAAAGATTGTCTATAAACAATTCTATTTGTGATTAATGAAGACTCGTTCCCGTTCTCTCAGGTTTTGTTCAGGAAGTTTACGGAGTTAAATGTAAACATTGCACAATACTTTATTGCGGGATGTATTAAAGTTTTGGCCAATATTCAGTTACTGTTAATTTGATAACTTTCAAGTAAATAAAGGTTATATACGTCAATACATAAGCAATATTTTGTGCACACTGCATACAGGAAAAGTCTGGATTAACAGTGTGTTTGTGTTACTTGCCAATATAATCCCTTTAACATTTACTTGAAAAGATGGATTGGGTATGTAACAACTTCATGGAGTAAAATACTCAGCTGAGAAAAATAGAGTATTGAATTGCATCTAAACCTGTAATTGTTTATGTAACAGTTTACTTCTTTTAAAAAGACAATTTAAATGTAAGACAATATAGCAAAACTTACTGAATTAAGAAACAGAATTAGATTTTGGAAACTTTATACTAGTTTTCATTGCATCCAGATGGGCCCGGTTAGCTCAGTTGGTAGCGACTCTATCAATCCGAGTCCCTGCATAGGTACAGTCTCTCTGCGATGATTGACATTGTGTCTCATTGTCATTTGTTTCTCACCACTGATTCAAGTTAGGCTGTTATCGCTTATTTGTGGGGGGTGTTCCTGAGTACTGGTTTACTTTCCAGGATCCCAAGAAAACATGGCTAGCCCTGTATTGTATGAAAACATCCATGAGTTTCCATCATTTCTATTGCTTTATTCCCTACCTTACTCTCCAGGGAAAACCCCGTCTTTGCTGCGGGCAGTGAATCACATTCCCCTCCATTTTTGTAAATATGGTTGCTTTCTACAGATTCTGTTCTATCTGTCTCCAGTCTTTCATGTTAGATATAAATTTCATTATGATGATAACTTCACATGGAGGAATTTTTTATTTCCAATTTATGTCTCATTTATCATATGTACGGTGTGAGCTGCTGGGTTTCTGTGCTCTGTTGGGAATAATATTATTACATTGATTTTGATGGCTAATATATGCTGCAGGAAATAAGTTTTTTTTTTGTCATACAGCAATAAAAGCTTACAACAATACAGAGAGTGGCAGTGTGTGGGAGTTGGTGTGATTACCAATTCTTAAGATCACACTCTTTGTGGCAGTTAAGCTTTTAATATATTTTGAAATATTTTCAAACAGAAATTTCTCAGAAACTGCTAAACTAATGTCACAAATTGACCTCTTTAATAAATCTTTGTCAAAATGATCAGAATAGTCAGCTGGTTACCCTGTCAAGAATGAATTTTAAGTCAATTTTTTTATAATCTGAGTGGTTACAAGTGTAGAGGATAGAAGCAGACATCTGAGGTGCGAGTGGATCACCCGATGCCTCTCAGAAAACAACGCTCAGTACTGGTTCTATCCAAGAAGCAGACTATAGAGCATAATATAGTTCATATAATCTCTGAGCTTTCTTCACAATCAAGTTAAAATATACAAATTAGTATAAGATTAATTTTTCTTATTGTCAACAACAAATGTTTGGGAAAAAACCCATTGAGATTTCAAATATTTATTCACAATGCAGTCTTTCCCAAGTGTGATAAATGACTGCTTTTTTCTTAAACTAGCCAAATGTTTGGATGATCTTAAAATAGCCAAATGTATGGATGATCTTAAAATAGCCAAATGTATGGATGATCTTTAAATAGCCAAATGTATGGATGATCTTAAAATAGCCAAATGTATGGTTGATCTTAAAAAACCCAAATGTATGGATGATCTTCAAATACCCAGATGTATGGATGATCTTAAATGAAATAATATCTTCAACTTTTGTTTATTGCTACTCAAAATTGATTGTTATTTAATGACATACATTATTATACAAAATATGGAAGCTGGACCATGGACTTGTCATGCAGTTTAAATATCGTAATATAAGAAGAGAGTTGATAATTAGCCAAACAACTTTTTTGTATGCTGTGATACATTGCTGAGCAGTTGTAATGCTTTACTTTTCTTCGCAATATTAAAGGGACACAATTATTATAATACATGATTTT
This sequence comes from Panopea generosa, assembly GCA_029582155.1. NCBI lineage: Eukaryota > Metazoa > Mollusca > Bivalvia > Adapedonta > Hiatellidae > Panopea > Panopea generosa. Next base: position 35,779,049 of record CM055907.1, read on the forward strand.
ATGCATGATGCATTCGGGATTAAAGCACCTCAGTATGTATGCAGACCTTGAATTTATTGTCTGTACTGGAAAGGGGCTTAACTCTTGCATATGTTTAAAAACATCCTACAATTTTTAGCTTACCTGAGCCAAAGGCTCACAGGTGAGCTTTTGTGATTGCCTGGTGTCCCTCGTCTGTCGTACGTTATTAATTTTTAGCTTTTAACAACTTCCCCTCTGAAACCACTGGGCCAATTTTGATGTAATTTCACAGAAATATTCCTTTGGTGACCCTCTACCAAGTTTGTTCAAGCCATCTTGATTTGTCAAAAAACATGGCGGCCAGGGGGTGGGGTAAGTTTACTATATAAGCTATAGTAAAAACTTAAACAAATCTTCTTGTCAGAAACTACTGGCTCAATTTTAAAATAATTTCACAGAAATTTTCCTTTGGTGACTCTCTACCAAGTTTGTTCAAGCCATCTTGATTTGTCAAAAAACATTGCAGCCAGGGGGTGGGGTTAGTTTTATGTCAAATTATTCCCCCTGTTTTATAGCATAAATGTCTGTATATAGCAATTATTATAAGAAGAGGTAATAAACTCTTTAAATAAACTCTTTTTTGGCTATAATTATACAATATTATACCAGATATAAGTTTTAAAAGATAATTCATCATAAAAAGATGAATGATACAATTATAATCAATGATTGAAATATTATTCATATTATTCAAATATCATGAACCATTTTTAGCTCTACTGGCCAAAGGCCAGAAGTGCTTATGCGATGGCGCGTTGTCTGTCGTTCGTCGTCTGTTAGCAGCACTTTCTTTGAAACCACTATGCCAATTAAACTGAAACTTTACATGGGTGTTTCTATTACATAGGAGACTATACAGAAGATTTTTTTTTTTCGATCTGAAATTCAAGATGGCCGCTGTTACTAAAAATAGTCAAAAACTTAAAAAATCTTCTTCTCATGAACGGCCCAACAGATTTTCAAAATGTTTATGTAGTAATGATGACCAACTATAGTTTTGTTAGATTTGTTCAAATGGTGTCGCTAGGTTTAAATATGACCCCGCCCAGAGGGTTCAATTAGGGGACATGTCATTATAATTTTTTTTTTTTTTTTTTAAAATGGAAATGATTTTGCGTATATCTTCACAGAAGCATTGTTTGGTGAAGGAGGTTCAGATTTGTAAAAATCAATGGGTTCCACTGTCTTAAGGGGTCAGGAGGGGCCCCAAAAGGGTAAAAATTTGGGAATTACTAAATTCGTTTTCTTAAGAACTGATATGTCAGATTTGTTCATATTTTGCATAAATTATCCCTATGTGTAGGGGTTTGATTGCAGATAAGAATTCAGGGGCTAAAATTTATAGGGGCCCTGTAAGGGGACTTAGAATTTTACATAGGGATACTATGGGAAAACAGAAAATTCTCTTTTTCTTTCGTTTGTTCTTAAACCACTAGGCCAATTAAACTGAAACTTCACATTAGTGTTTCTATTGCATAGGAGACTATACAGAAGATTTTTTTTTTTCGATCTGAAATTCAAGATGGCCGCCATTACTAAAAATAGTCCAAAACTTAAAAAATCTTCTTCTCATGAACGGCCCAACAGATTTTCAAAATGTTTATGTAGTAATGATGACCAACTATAGTTCTGTTAGATTGTTCAAATGGTGTCCCTAGGGTTAAAAATGACCTTGCCCTGAAAGTTCAATTAGGGGACACATGTCAATATAATATTTTTTTTTTTTATAATGGAAATAATTTTGCCTTTATCTTCACTAAAGCATTGTTAGGTAAAGGAGGTTAAGATTTGTAAAAATGACTGGGTTCCTATGTCTTAAGGGGTCAGGAGGGGCCCCAAAAGGGTACAAATTGGGAATTAGTAAAATTGTTAATTGTTTTCTTAAGAACCCGTATGTCAGATTTGTACATATTTGATATAAATTATCCCTAAGTGTAGGGGTTTGATTGCAGATAAGAATTTAGGGGCTTAAATATATAGGGGCCCTGTAAGGGGACTTAGAATTTTACATAGGGATACTGTTGGAAAACAGAAAATTCTTTTTTTTTCATTTATTCAGAAACCACTTGGCCAATTAAACTGAAACTTCACATGAATGTTTCTATTGCATAGGAGACTACACAAAAGATTTATTTTTTCTATCTATTATTCAAGATGGCCACCGTTACTAAAAATAGTCCAAAACTTAAAAAATCTTCTTCTCATGAACGGTCCAACAGATTTTCAAAATGTTTATGTAATAATGATGACCAACTATAGTTTTGTTAGATTTGTTCAAATGGTGTCCCTAGAGTTAAAAATGACCCCGCCCCGATGTTTCTATTGCATAGTAGAATTTCAAAAAGTGCTATGGCCACTATGAGTCAGTAGAGTGTCCTCAGGCCCTCTTGGGCCTCTTGTTATAATAGGTGTTAATCAGAATATAAAAGTCAGATTTTTTTCTGGTTCAGACAGGGATGGTTAACTGCTTCATAATTAAGCAATACCATATTTCTAGCTAGTTTCATAACAGCAAGAAGTCTGCTTGAGATTTTCAGTGTCAAAGTGTACTTGAAATCTTGGAGGAGGAGCTTAATTGTTTTTGGGGGAGAGTGCACTGCAACAAAGATTCTTTCAAGCAATATAATATGGGAAGGCTTGTGTTTGAAACTCATAGGAATATTTATTGTGCTGGAACTGTGGATTGTTTCATGCACAATAGTTTAGTCTGATGCTTTAGTCTGAAACCGTTCTCAAACATAACAGGTTAGTTTTGTGCTGGAACTGGATTTTTATCTTAATTCGAAGACTAAGCATCTATAGTAAAAACTTCAAAAACCTTTTTGTCAGAATCTACTGATCTGATTTTGATGTAATTTCACTGACATTTACCATAGGTGAACCTCTACCAAGTTTGAACTTTTCTATGCATCTGTTACATCTTCAAAACAAATCAAAATTCTAACTACTTGCCCATCTCATCTTTCTGGAATTTTGAGCGTACATGTATTATATAATCTACTTATGTTGGGTGACTCAAGGTCAGTCAGGTGAGCGATAAAGGGCCATCTTGGCCCTCTTGTTTAGTTATAGCGTGACGGTGTCTACTTGAGACAGTATTCTGAGCTCTGTCACACTGGAGTACCATGCCACAGACACATGGTATGATACCCCACCCAGTCACATTATACTGATACTGGGCTGACCAGACCTAGAACTATCTTTTAAATGCTGAGCGCCAAGCGAGGAAGCTTCTAGTACCATTTTACAAGTGTTTGGTATGACCAGGCTGGTAATTGAACCCATGACCTTCTGCTTGTGTGTCAGGCGCTCAACCCCTAGACAACAGCTCTGGTTCATTGCGATGTTGTTATGATACGCAGGAAGATAAGTAAAATCCGTTTTAACGTTGCCTCATTTTCATTAAAAATTTTAATTAGAAATATCACCATTATAAATTGAATTAATATAACTAACATTCTCACAATGGTCATTTTCCTATATATTCTAGTTGATAAATCTTCTGTTTCCCCCCTGGTGTACCATAACTAAGAGTCACTATAATGACATGTTTTCCCTGTTGTACCATTGGTTAGCTATCAACAACAAACATTGTAGTTACTGGTGGTTGATTTAGCGCTGTGGTGGCCATGTTGTGAAAAATGTCATGAGCTCATTGGGGGGGGGGGAATAGTTTGAAATATCGTTATCATCATGGAATATTGAGTAGCCAGATCCTTGTACTATAACCTTTTACTTGGAAGCTTATTTCTAAGCTGGGCAGTAGTACAGTAAAGAATGTTAGCAACTCATGCCAGAGGTCGAAGGTTCGCAGGCTAAATGATTTTGATTACTTATTATAGCGCGGAGTGGTTAGAAGGCATGGTCTGTCTTAATAGCAACATGCTTATAAATTGTCTCTTATTTTGCCTTTCCTTGAAATAAATTTTGTAAGAATTTACTGAAAAAAAAATGTATGTATGTTTCTAAATATCATAATAATTATATAATTCGTGAATTTAACAAACATTTAAACTTAGCCCTGAACCATTGTGGTACTGGAAATGTGACTGACCATGACGGGTTTATACAAGAGACAGCAGTATCTCTTGGATTCATAAACTAATTTAAATTAGAACAAATTGAGTGTTTGAATGCTGTTTCAGTGGAAAAATGCTTCTTTGTGGTACTCCTGTTTTGTTGTGGTACTCCTGTTTTGTTGTGGAACTCCTGTTTCATTGTGGTACTCCTGCTTCATTGTGGTACTCCTGTTTTATTGTGGTACTCTTGTTTCATTGTGGTATTCCTGTTTTGTTGTGGTTATTCCTGTTTTGTTTTTGTACTCCTGTTTTGTTGTGGTACTCTTGTTTTGTTGTGGTACTCCTGTTTCATTGTGGTACTCCTGCTTCATTGTGATACTCCTGCTTTATTGTGGTACTCCAGTTTTGTTGTGGTATTCCTGTTTCATTGTGGTACTCCTGCTTCATTGTGGTACTCCTGTTTTGTTGTGGTACTCCTGTTTTGTTGTGGTACTCTTGTTTTGTTGTGGTACTCCTGCTTCATATTGGTACTCCTGTTTTGTTGTGGTACTCCTGCTTCATTGTGGTACTCCTGTTTTGTTGTGGTACTCCTGTTTCATTGCAGTACTCCTGCTTCATTGTGGTTACTCCTGTTTTGTTGTGGTACTCCTGCTTCATTGTGGTACTCCTGTTTTGTTGTGGTTACTCCTGTTTTGTTGTGGTACTCCTGCTTCATTGAGGTACTCCTGTTTTGTTGTGGTACTCCTGTTTTGTTGTGGTACTCCTGTTTCATTCTGGTACTCCTGTTTTGTTGTGGTACTCCTGCTTCATTGTGGTACTTTTTTTGTTGTGGTACTCCTATTTTATTGTGATTCTTCTGTTTTGTTGTGGTACTCTTGTTTCATTGTGGTACTCCTGTTTTGTTGTGGTTACTCCTGTTTTTTTGTGGTACTCCTGCTTCATTGTGGTTCTCCTGTTTTGTTGTGGTACTCCTGTTTTGTTGTGGTACTCCTGCTTCATTGTGGTACTCCTGTTTTTTTGTGGTACTCCTGTTTTGTTGTGGTACTCCTGTTTCATTGTGGTTACTCCTGTTTTGTTGTGGAAAAAGTTTAATATAAATAGTTCTAATGAAAAATCCCTGAGTTAATGCGTTGGTACGCAGATAAGTGCATAAGCGCCACCCAGATGTAACACGATGGTTACTCATGCAACTCCACCATTGCATGATGGGAACTGGTATAACGAGGCTTGTGTTGGGGTCTATTATGTTGCTATAGTTCTTTTTTGTTCAACAATTCTTTCACAATTTTGATCATACTATATACTTGAAGTAATTCCTTAAATCATTGAAATTATGGTATAGAGTACTAATACATAATTGTAGTTTACTTTCAGCGTAATAAGAAATATATATATATATATATATATATCTGTCTTTTTATATAGCATGTGTGTAGTCATGAATCCTAAAATGGATCCTACTCATATAAAGCTATCAGTTGATGTATGTAAATTGTCCCTTCAGTCCAGATGAGTTGCATGTTGAACCATAGCATAAAGCCATGGTTGACACCAATTATATTGGGTTGGTAGATGCCTTGATATTATGTCTATGGTTTACATTTTAGATAAGCATGCCCACCGTAGTTTTGTCTGTAGATTTATGTCTGGTTGTTCACAACTGATTATCTCCATAATTATATATATCGTACATTGAAAGCGCATCTTAAAAAGATAAAAAAAATATCTGAAATAGCTGGTACCGTTGTTGTGATTTCAATTATCTCCCTCTATTATACATCTATTCTATGATAATATATCTATATTAAATTAATTAATTATTAGCTACAATAATGATTTTGTCTACTTTCAGCATGGATGGAGCAGACTTGTGTTTTGAGATTGTCAAAAGAGCATCGGCAGGCTTTGTTTACAGTGAAGCTGTTGCCAGGTAACCCATTAATTGTAGGTCAAGTTGTCCAGGACCCAGGTCAGGGTAGGTGAGGTCATGGAATGTCAATTTATCCAGGTTTTGGTTGACATATGGTTGAACAACTTATCCAGGTCATGGAAGGCTAATTTATAATTCAGATCATTGAATTGCCAACTTATCAAGGTCCTGGAAAGCCAACTTTTCCAGGTCATTGAAGGCTAACTTATACAGCTCACAGAAGGCCAACTTATATAGATCCTGGAAAACCAACGTTTCCAGGTTGTTTAAGGCCAACTTTTCCTGGTCATTTAAGGCCAACTTATACAGGTCATGGAAGGCCAACTTATCAAGGTCATGGAATGTCACCTTATTACTGTCATGGAAGGCCAACTTATACAGGTCATTTAAGGCCAACTTATACAGGTCATGGAAGGCCAACTTATACAGGTCCTGGAAAACCAACTTTACCAGGTCATTTAAGGCCAACTTATACAGGTCATTTAAGGCCAACTCATACAGGTCATGGAATGCCAACTTCTACAGGTCATGGAAAGCCAACTGATCAAGGTCATGGAAGGTCACCTTATTACGGTCATGGAAGGCCAACTTATACAGGTCATTTAAGGCCAACTTATACAGGTCATGGAAGGCTAACTTATACAGATCCTGGAAAACCAACTTTACGAGGTCATGGAAGGCCACCTTATACAGGTCATTTAAGGCCAAGTTATACAGGTCATGGAAGGCCATCTTATACAGGTCACGGAAGGCCAACTTTTACAGGTCATGGAAAGCCAACTTGTGCTTAGTGTACATGCACGTTTTTAGATCTAAATCAATGTTTTGACATTTTTTTCTGTGACACCATTTTGAAATGTCCTTGTCTGGGTCAGCAATTATGGTAATGTGACAGAAATCAAAAACATCATTAATAGAGTTTATTTTATAAACACAAACACCTATAAACCTTTAGCCTGGGATCGAAACCATAACATTCTGCTTGTAAGGTGGATGCTCTACCACTAGACCACAGCTGCTTAATTTTATATATATTCGGTATAAAATTTATGATTGATAAAAATAAGGTGTTAGATTTGTTTAAATAAAAATGCAAAGGTTCATATGGCCCGTTAAGAATACAGGACAATATCTATTTTCACTATTTCCATTTAAAAAAGAAGTGACAGGATAAAAAAGCTCACCTCAATTGTTGAAAATGTCATTAATCAACTTTTCAAATAAAAAAAAATAAAAAAATTGATATGAAACTCAAGATGTTTGGGGATACAGATGTTCCACAATTGGATTAGCTGACATTACTGAAGAAAATGTCATCTGCATAAAAGTGACAATTAAAGTCTCCATATCTGTCAATTAGGAAGAGAGTTTGCGATTATTCTGTTTTGTACCTGTATATGTATCCAATTTTGTAATAAGTCTAGCCAAATATGACCATCCATGCAAATATAGATAAAGCTGGCTACATAAGCTGAAGTGCCGTTAGTGACAATAAATGTCACCAGAAAGGCTATAATAGGTTAAATAAGACCTCATGGAAAATGAAGATTAGATATTGATGTTTCAGCAAGGAACACTTTCTAGTTTCTCGCAGATACAGTGCTAAATGTTATCAGCATTGTCATGATACATTGATCTTTGGCAAATTAAATTATATTCATTGGAGATTTTAAGCAAAGCTTAGTTAAGTTCTCCTGGCCTATATACTATAATTTTTATTGTCATTTGGTCTTCTGCAGTCATCTGTTTCTTTAACGTCCTCTCTGATGCAGTGGTATAATTCAAAAGGATTTTTTATTCTTCCAGAAAAAATGTCAGGTTAGCATAAAGTAGCTGCTTAGTCAATTTGAGTCCTATGGCAATAAGATTGTAATATTTTTTAACATTTTTGCCAAGGCACATACTCTGCCATGTTTTGTCAGATTTTTTAAACATTGACTTCCAGTCATGTCACTCCAAGGTCAAGGTCATACTGAGGTCAACGGTCAAAAAGGCAGTAGGTCCAATGGTCAAGTATCTGCCTTGCATGAGGAATGTCATGGGTTTGATCATACCAAATACTTGAAAATGGTACTAGAAGCTCTTCAGCATTTAGAGATAATTCTGGTCATCCCAATGTCAGCATAATGTGACCCAAGATGGGTACTTGTGACATCACATGTTTGCAGTATGACACTATAAAACAAAACTTTTATTTTTGGAGTATGCCCAATAATGTTTAGTGTTTTTTTTTATTTCTAACGCCATTTTCAACACATTTCAGGTTATCAGACTGAATCTGAGTAGAACTACTGTCTTTCTGCAAGTAATTGGCAAACTTTCTCACATATAGATTTTGGAGCAAGCCAAAATCAAACCTACAACCTTAGCAGTGAGAGGTTAGTGATCTTAAGATGTCGCCCTAGGACTCTCAGCCATGAAGGACCTTTTCAAATAAATATGGTCATGGATGAAACTTTATTGTCTACAAATGTATTTCATTTGCTTCTGTTCTACATTTTGTGGTGAATTTTCTTCTGCAGTCATTACATGAGACAAATCCTGGAGGCGTTACGCTATTGTCACGCTAACGGCATCATCCACAGAGACCTCAAACCTCATTGTGTACTTCTAGCGTCCACTGAAAACTCTGCTCCCGTCAAGATAGGCGGGTTTGGTGTCGCCGTACAGGTTCCAGATGGCGGAAAAATATCTGGAGGTAAGGCTAGATAGGTTTGAGGATGTTTTATGTTGATATGTAATTGCTACACCTTGACCCCCCCTCGCCCCCCCACACCACACTCCCCCTTCAAAGGGAGGGTACTTCATTGCGTGTGTGTATTTTAAGCTCACCTGAGCCAAAGGCTCACAGGTGAGCTTTTGTGATCCCCTGGTGTCCGTCGTCCGTTGTCTGTCGTCCGTCATTAACTTTTAGCTTATAACAACTTCTCCTCTGAAACCGCTGGGCCTATTTTGATATAATTTCACAGAAATGTTCCTTTTTTGACCCTCTACCAAGTTTGTTCAAGCCATCTTGATTCGTCGAAAAACATGGTGGCCAGGAGTGGAGGTTATAAGCTATAGTAAAAACTTAAATAATCTTCTTGTCAGAAACTACTAGCTCGATTTTAAAATAATTTCAAAGAAATGTTCCTTGGGTGACTCTCTACCAAGTTTGTTCAAGCCATTTTGATTCGTCAAAAAACATGGCAGTCAGGGGGTGGGGTTAGTTTGATGTTAAATTACTTCCCCTGTTTTGTCTGTCTATAGCAATTATTATAAGAAGAGGTAATAAACTCTTTAAATAAACTTTTTTTTTTGCTATTATTATACAAAATTATATCAGATATAAGTTTTAAAAGATAATTCATCATAAAAAGATGTTCTGAATATAAAAGTCTGAGTTTCTATGGTTCAGACAGGGATGGTTTACTGCTTCATAATAAAGCAATATCATATTTTTTGCTAGTTTCATCACAGCAAGAAGTCTGCTTGAGATTTTCAGTGTCAAAGTGTAATTGAAATCTTGGAGGAGGAGCTTAATTGTTTTTGGGGGAGAATGCACTGCGACAAAGATTCTTTCAAGCGATATACTTTGGGAAGGCTTGTGTTTGAAACTCATAGGAATATTTATTGTGCTGGAACTGCGGAATGTTTCATGCACAATAGTTTAGTCTTATGCTTTAGTTTGAAACCGTTCTCAAACATAACAGGTTAGTTTTGCGCTGGAACTGGATTTTTATCTTAGTTCAAAGACTTAGCATCTATAGTAAAATCTTCAAAAGCCTTCTTGTCAGAATCTACTGATCTGATTTTGATGTAATTTCACTGACATTTACCATGGGTGAACCTCTACCAAGTTTGAACTTTTCTATGCATCTGTTACATCTTCAAAACAAATCAAAATTCTAACTACTCGCCCATTTCGTCTTTCTGGAATTTTGAGCATACATGTATTATATAATCTACTTATGCTGGGAGACTCGAGGTCAGTCAGGTGAGCGATATAAAGCCATCTTGGCCTTCTTGTTTATGTTGTCTGCATGGCTGATACTACACAAATAGTTTTGCTTGTTCTGGACTCTAAGAAAGCAATTTGCAACTTGAATGACAGGTGCTATTGGTGATTGATGGCATGCTTGTCAATTACTTTATAAACTTTTACCAAGTAACTCATTTGATTGAAAATATGATAAATACAAACTAGGACTAGACACAAATCTTTTAACATTTACAATTATATTTTGTGTACAGAAATAAATAAAAATATATATGAAAATGTATATTAATGCATAAAAATGCATGCTAAATGTGACAACCATGGCACAAATAGTTTGTCATATTGACCACTTATATACATGGTGATCATTCACTTTGTAATGCCCTCAAAGGATGGCAAATATGAAAATGGCAAATACATTATTACTTTCACAGACCACTCTATCTGTCACCTATTAGTCTCCAATCATACTAGAATCTCTTTACAAATTGTTACTCCAGTCAAGGCACGGCTCATCCTTGCAAAGGTTCTTGTGTCTCTGAATTAAGACGCCATCATTCAGGTGTTGTCTTTCATTTTTTTGCTGATCTGATTCAAACAAAACTTGATTGCAATAAACTTTAAATATTGAATTTAGTGTCATGTTATATTTGTTTTATAAAGTAAAATGGCCATGTACTGTTGCAAAATACAAAAACAATATCTGATATGTGTCAACAGTGTGTTTTATGAAAATATATTGTAATACTATGTCCAATATCAAGAGAAAATGTTCATATAAAGCAATTATTTTATTTAGTCTGAATAGAAATGATATTGTTTAATATTTCCTTCTTCAGGACACTGTGTATATATTTATTGTCTGTTTGTGTTCATTGACATTATAACACATTAGTATACGTCAGTAATACTTAGTGTAGTCATTCGTTAAACTGTATCAATTTGTATAGATTTACACTTATTTTATAAATAATTGATGCTTTGTTGCCATGGTTACCACATGGTTAGCATTGTTCAGCATATAGTACAAGGACTAGGTGTAGGAATGATAACTTCAGTACATTTGACTCTGTCCCAGTCCTAATATCTCCCCAATCATATAATACAAGGACTAGGTGCAGGAATGATAACTTCAGTACATTTGACTCTATCCCAGTCCTAATATCTCCCCAATCATATAATACAAGGACTAGGTGTAGGAATGATAACTTCAGTACATTTGACTCTATCCCAGTCCTAATATCTCCCCAATCATATAATACAAGGACTAGGTGCAGGAATGATAACTTCAGTACATTTGACTCTATCCCAGTCCTAATATCTCCCCAATCATATAATACAAGGACTAGGTGCAGGAATGATAACTACAGTACATTTGACTCTATCCCAGTCCTAATATCTCCCCAATCATATAATACAAGGACTAGGTTTAGGAATGATAACTTCAGTACATTTGACTCTATCCCAGTCCTAATATCTCCCCAATCATATAATACAAGGACTAGGTGCAGGAATGATAACTTCAGTACATTTGACTCTATCCCAGTCCTAATATCTCCCCAATCATATAATACAAGGACTAGGTGCAGGAATGATAACTACAGTACATTTGACTCTATCCCAGTCCTAATATCTCCCCAGTCATATAATACAAGGACTAGGTGCAGGAATGATAACTTCAGTACATTTGACTCTATCCCAGTCCTAATATCTCCCCAATCATATAATACAAGGACTAGGTGCAGGAATGATAACTTCAGTACATTTGACTCTATCCCAGTCCTAATATTTCCCCAATCATATAATACAAGGATTAGGTGTAGGAATGATAACTTCAGTACATTTGACTCTGTCCCAGTCCTAATATCTCCCCAATCATATAATACAAGGACTAGGTGCAGGAATGATAACTACAGTACATTTGACTCTGTCCCAGTCCTAATATCTCCCCAGTCATATAATACAAGGACTAGGTGCAGGAATGATAACTTCAGTACATTTGACTCTATCCCAGTCCTAATATCTCCCCAATCATATAATACAAGGACTAGGTGCAGGAATGATAACTACAGTACATTTGACTCTATCCCAGTCCTAATATCTCCCCAATCATATAATACAAGGACTAGGTGCAGGAATGATAACTTCAGTACATTTGACTCTATCCCAGTCCTAATATCTCCCCAATCATATAATACAAGGACTAGGTGCAGGAATGATAACTTCAGTACATTTGACTCTATCCCAGTCCTAATATCTCCCCAATCATATAATACAAGGACTAGGTGCAGGAATGATAACTTCAGTACATTTGACTCTATCCCAGTCCTAATATCTCCCCAATCATATAATACAAGGACTAGGTACAGGAATGATAACTTCAGTACATTCGACTCTATCCCAGTCCTAATTTCTCCCCAATCATATAATACTAGGACTAGGTGCAGGAATGATAACTTCAGTACATTTGACTCTATCCCAGTCCTAATATCTCCCCAATCATATAATACAAGGACTAGGTGCAGGAATGATAACTTCAGTACATTTGACTCTATCCCAGTCCTAATATCTCCCCAGTCATATAATACAAGGACTAGGTGTAGGAATGATAACTTCAGTACATTTGACTCTATCCCAGTCCTAATATCTCCCCCATCATATAATACAAGGACTAGGTGTAGGAATGATAACTTCAGTACATTTGACTCTATCCCAGTCCTAATATCTCCCCAATCATATAATACAAGGACTAGGTGCAGGAATGATAACTTCAGTACATTTGACTCTATCCCAGTCCTAATATCTCCCCAATCAGGGATTTCTATGCCTGTCCCACAATTCATAGTACTTTAATGTTTACCGAACTGTGACATCATTCAACTTTAGCTGAAGCAACTGACCAATCCACATGCTTAAATGTGGCAGACCTAAACTGGGAGGCCACACTATTATATGGCTGAAAATTATACAGCCTTTAAGTGTGCCAACATCACAAAAGCAGTAAACAGCGAATTACCTGTTCATGGTTAATGAACATATACTGTTCCAGTTCTGTCCGCATTCCAATAATCGGTAACCAAAAGGGCCAGGACATGTCATTATTTCTTTCCAAGTTCGAAACAAAAGGCAAACTATCATAAAAAACATATTAAATGTTTTTGTCAGCTAATTTAATCCCCGATACATTTTCATTATCTGAAAAACATATGTAAGTCATAAAAACAATATATTTTTCAGTCAGTAAAAAAAATTGCTGATCGCTGTATTACATCACTATGGTGACTACTTTCGAAATGGAGTCAAATAGAGTCACCAGGTCGCCAGGACAACTAATCATTCTGTCATCTGCTGATGATGTTGACTGCAACAAAGCAATACTATCACTTGTTCCAATATCCTTGACACTGTGCTTGTATTTGGATCAGTTGAAATAAAAAGCATATAAATTGACATGTGAAACCATCCTGAAACCCAGACAGATAATAAAATAAATTAGGTAATTTGGCACCAACCAACAACATTAAGGCGGTGCTAAAAGCCATCGCTTTGGCCTTGTTCAATAACCCTTGGGAGTGAAATGTGTCAGTAAATGTAAATGTCAATGAAGTCAGGAGAAGAAAGAATCTTGTAAACCAGAAACATAACACCTATATGTAAATTAGTGAACTTGATAAATTACTGATTTCTCTCTGACTCTTTGTCTGTCTCTGACTTTCTGTCTTTTTCTATATCTCTTTTTGTGATGAAAAAAATACTGCCAGACAAGTTTTCAACTCTACTGGCTATATTCAGGAGATTTTATATTTTGATGGTAATTTTTAGCTCTACTGGCCAAAGCTCAGAAGGGCTAATAATGCGATGGTATGTTGTCCATCGCCTGTCGTCCGTTAGCAGCACTTTCTCTCAAAACACCAGGCCATTTAAACTCAAACTTTACATGAATGTTTCTATTGCATTAGAGACTATATGCAAAGTTTTATCTTAGCTCAAGATGGCCAATTTTACCAAAAATAGTAAAAATCTTAAAAACATCTTCTCATGAACCGGCAAACAGATTTTGAAAATAGTTATATAGTAATGATCACCAAATATAGTTCTATTGGATTGGTACGAAATTGATGGTATCCCTATAATGGTTAAAAATTACTTCACCCTCAGGGTTCAATTAGGGGACACATGTGATTGCCTTTTTCATAGTAATTAACTTTTTGTTCAGTTATATAAGGGTGTACTTTAGGTATTTATCCCTTAGTGGTTAAGACAACCCCCAAAGAATTAATATTGTGAAATTTAAAAAAGCGCTATGGCCGTTATAAGACAGTAGAACATCCTCAGGCCCCCTTGTTACATTGTCCATCGACTTTTCATACTGTTTGCTGGGTTGGAAGTGTGTTTGGCTCACTATCAATCCAAGGTCCTTAGTTAGAATGCCCAACCACAGTCTGCGTGATGATTGATATACAACATTGCGTGGGCCCTGAGTGCCATCTCAAGATCACTTATGTCAATGCTAAGGTTGTATGTTCTAGTGTCATTCTCTCCAAAAAAATTATGTAAGAAAGTTTGCCAGTTGCTTGCTGAAGGACAATGGTTCTACTGAGGTCTACTTTCACCATTAAAACGGGATTTGCCATTTATATAACCTGAAATGTGCTGAAAATGGCGTTAAACCCCATTTAAAAAAAAAAAATCAACATTGCACCTCACTGCTGATTCATGATGAAAAATCATCAGTTACTTGCGGAGAAATGTGTGCATGAGCTCTTGTTAACTTTCAAGGATCCTATTAAGGAGTGGTTAGGTTAACTGATCATTCCACTGTTCTGCCCGAAATACCTAACAAACTTTCTCACATAATGTGTTTTTGAAAGTGCTCAGGAATCGGAAATAATTCCGTATAGTTATAATGTAGAGGGTGGGGGTTGATTTAAACATTGCTGTCAGAGTCCCTTCCACATTATAATGCCAGTTTTACATTCACTGTAGCCATTCTAGACTGAACAAGACATGATGGGATGATTTGTATGCTGCAGTAATCACAATAACAGGACACTTCGAGCTATTCAGTTGTTTGATGAGATGTTTACTGGGTGTGATTGTTTATTAATTGTTGCATTGAGACTGGTAGCTATGCTATTATTTAGTTGTAAATCACGGAAATAGTTGTTTCACCAAAACGACTGGCTGATCACTCTCATAACGCAGCAGTTTGTCAGATGGAAAAAATCGCAAAATTGATTGATTGATCGATCGATTGATTGGTTGATTTATTGATTTTATGAATGGGGTTTATTATTATTTTCAGGGCTTTTTGAGTTTAGATGACTAGTAACTGGCAAGCTTTCTCACTTTAATTGTTTGTTTGATTGGTTGGTGCTGTTTTTTTATGTCATGGAGGCTAACAGATGATCAGTTAACATAATCGTCTTTCCTCAGATCTTGGAAGGTTAACCAGTAGTCAAGCACACCTACCTCCACAAGTAATGGTTAATTTTCCCACTTAAACCAGCAGCAACAGACAAGAGACCCAATGTCATACATCATTCACCACGGAAACTGTGGCTGAGCATTGATTTAAACTCAAGATCCCTAGATTAATCAGACAAGCTACTGACTGAGCTAACAGGGCCCCACTTTCTCATTTCTAATCTCTGAATTGAGTCCAGGATTTGAAGCTATAATCTTACCAGTGAGAAACAAGAAATGATGGAGGAGGATGTTTTCCTTGTTTCCTTGTACAAAATTATATAAAGGTCAAGGCTATTATTTTCAATGTTTTACAGCATAAATTAGATAAGTAATTCTTCTGATGATGGCGTTTGATAACCAGTCAGTTTTCATTGAGCACTTGAGTTGTCAAAAACACCACTTTTAATTTCTTTTTGTTTATCAAATGTTTTTTATTATTAGGTTTTCATTAACCTTTGAGGCACATTGTTTATCACTATTATACCTCGGATAGGTTTTAAAACCAGTCAGTTTCGATTGTCAAACAGAAATATGCACACTTAAATCATTTCCGTCAGTAATTGCACATTACAGATAGAATATGGTTTCAATAACATCTGACTTTTCTAGTAACATTCAATCTAGTAGACGGTCCTCTGTGGAAAAAAATCGATCTAGTAGACCAATACAGGCCCACATGGGCCTCTTGTTATAATTATCATTACCTTATCCAGTAAATAATGTTATATGTGTGGCTAGTATTTAAGTTTCAAGTATTACTATAATTCTCTATATTATATACAGCCAAACCTTTGTTAAGCAGCCATTTAGTGGAATTAGCAAATGTGGCTGTTTAAGACAGGTGGCTGCTTAATAGTGACCGCTTACACAGGTTTGACTGTATAAACAATTTTGACTATAGACATATGTAATATATATTGCCTGTTACAGATGTGGGTTTTAAGTTTGGTTTAGATCTTTGGTTTGAGATCAGCCTAGACCGTGTTGGTAAGATGTGTGTACTGCAAAGAGGTTTTTGGTCTAGCTATATTTCTATAATTAACCATATCGTTCGGCTAAATGGCTAACTTGTTCATTTGCTTGCATATTATATTTAACGCAATGTAAATTGTAGCAGTTTAAGAAAACATTGCTATTGATCAATAGCTGAAAGATATTTAAGTTCCACTAAAGTATGGGCAACTTTGGAACTGGCAGCAAAATAAATCATGGTTGGCCAAGATTAGGTTAATCAATGTAGGATAATTTAAATAGCCAGGGCCAGTTATGGTCTGTTGAATCATTTAGCGGCTGTGAATCAACATTAACACTTGACCATAGGTCAAATCTTGTGACAGCATTGTTTAACTTTCAAATTCGTAATTTTATTTACTGATGAAAAAAGAAATGTAACTCAATAGTCAAAACAAGATATTTCTGTATGTCTGCACACACATTTAAGTGTCTAGGTTTTAGGGTTAGTTTCTTTTTAAGATGGTTGAAAAACATGTGGCTCTTTCTAGACACTGTAAATATGCTTTTATGTGGCTTAAATTTAAGTTAACAGCTGGATGCAAAGAAGCCACTTAAATACTACTTAAATGACATATGTCATTGTGCTGTGAAAAAGTGTTTTTTCATCCTACCACACAAAGTGACCACTGTATTGTATAATGCTTTGTTATGCTGTAAAAACCATTCATTCATTCATTCATTCATTCATTCATTCATTCATTCATTCATTCATTCATTCATTCATTCATTCATTCATTCTTTCATTCTTTCAAACGATTCTTTGCAGTATGTCATATTCAAGTCTATTATATATATAAGTATCACTACACCAATGGTGTAAAACACTTCACTACACCAGTGGTGTAAAACACTTCACTACACCAATGGTGTAAAACACTTCACTACACCAATTGTGTAAAACACTGAAGAAAACAAACATAAGCCATTCATGAACATGAGGAGGTTGGTTTTTCCCGCCCAAAAATAATATATGCAATTGCGTTTTATACAATAATACATGTACCTGCACAACTGCGTTTTATACAATAATACATGTACCTGCACAACTGCGTTTTATACAATAATACATGTACCTGCACAACTGCGTTTTATACAATAATACATGTACCTGCACAACTGCGTTTTATACAATAATACATGTACCTGCACTGCTTGCATATTTAATATAACATGTTACAGTTGTTTACTAGTAAACTTAGTTTATAACATAAAGTTATTTTAGTTTTAAAGGGACTTACGGCAATGTTGAAATCAAAATTAATGTTACTCATATTCACAAATCAAAGCAACCTTTAAACTATGGAAGTGCAGTCAAACCTGTTTTTAATAACCAATCAAGGGAAGGATCAAAAACGGCCTTTCATGACAGATTGTTTAATACAGATTAATTTGCTCTGAAAGCAAAGACATGGGAAATAGCAAATATGGCTGCTTAAGACAGGTGGCTGCTTAAAAGAGGTGACCTCTTACACAGATTTGACTGTATTACCATTTGAAGATATTGCCCTCCAAATAGTAATGTCTGAAATGTCATACTTCAGAAGTGTTCAACTAGTTTTTCTGTTACTGCAAGTCGTGCTGAGTGAGAATGAATAAAAGTTGCTGTGAGTCCCTCTTATTACTACAGAATGGAGTTTAATTATTTATAACTAACTGTTAATCTTGAAATGTAATTGTTGCTTTGGTATATTGGCTTGCTAGCAGACCATTAATTATTCATTTAAAATGTTGCTGCTGCACCTGCAGTGCTGATGCATTCATAGTGCTTATGCACTAATCTATACATAAATTAATACTATGTTCTAATATTTACAGTGCTGATACACCTATCTTTACAAGGCTGATACAATACCTATACAGTGCTGATGCATTCATAGTGCTTATGCACTAATCTTTACTGTACTTAATAAAATGTACTAATATTTACAATGCTGATACGTATATCTTTACAAGGCTGATACAATACCTATACAGTGCTGATATACCATCATTACAGTGCTTATACACACATCTTTACAGTGCTGATATACCATCATTATGTGCTGATACACCATCATTACAGTGCTGATATACCAACATTTCAGTGCTGATACCCTCATCTATGAAGTTCTGATACACCATCTTTACACAACTGATGCACCATATTTACAGTGCTGATATACCATCATTACAGTGATGATACACACATCTTTACAGTGCTGATATACCATCATTACATGCTAAGACACCATCTTTACAGTGCTGATACACACATCTTGAAAGTGCTGATACACACATCTTGACAGAGCTGACACACCATCTTTACAGTGCTGATGATCCATCTTTACAGTGCTGATACACGCATCTTTACAGTGCTGATGTACCATCTTTTTAGTGCTGACACACCATTTTAACAGTGCTGCTGAACCATCTTTACACTGCTGATACACCATCTTTACAATGTTGATACACACATCTTTACACTGCTGATACACACATCTTTACAGTGCTGATAAACCATTTTTACACTGCTGATACACCATCTTTACAGTGCTGGTACACCATCTTTACAGTGCTGATATAGTATCTTTACACTGCTGATATACCATCTTCACAGTGCTGATATAGTATCTTTACACTGCTGATATACCATCTTTACAGTGCTGGTACACCATCTTTACAGTGCTGACACACCATTTTTACAGTGCTGCTGAACCATCTTTACACAACTGATACACCATCTTTACAGTGTTGATACACACATCTTTACACTGCTGATACACACATCTTTACAGTGCTGATAAACCATTTTTACACTGCTGATACACCATCTTTACAGTGCTGGTACACCATCTTTACAGTGCTGATATACTATCTTTACACTGCTGATATACCATCTTCACAGTGCTGATATAGTATCTTTACACTGCTGATATACCATCTTTACAGTGCTGGTACACCATCTTTACAGTGCTGATGTACCATCTTTTAAGTGCTGACACACCATTTTAACAGTGCTGATGATCCATCTTTACAGTGCTAATACACACATCTTTACACTGCTGATACACACATCTTTACAGTGCTGATGTACCATCTTTTAAGTGCTGACACACCATTTTAACAGTGCTGATGAACCATCTTTACACTGCTGATACACCATCTTTACATTGCTGATACACACATCTTACAGTGCTGATGTAGCATCTTTACACTGCTGATACACCATCTTTACAGTGCTGATACACACATTTTAACAGTGCTGATGTAGTATCTTTTCACTGCTGATACACCATCTTTACAGTGCTGATACACACATCTTTACAGTGCTGATACACCATCACTACAGTGCTGATACACACATCTTTACAGTGCTGATACACCATCATTACAGTGCTGATACACACATCTTTACAGTGCTGATACACCATCACTACAGTGCTGATACACACATCTTTACAGTGCTGATGAACCATCTTTCAAGTGATCATACACACATATTTACAGTGCTTATATACCATCATTACAGTGCTGGTATACACACATCTTTACAGTGCTGATATACCAACATTGCAGTGCTGATACACCATCATTACAGTGTTGATATTCACATCTTTAGAGTGCTGATATACCAACATTACAGTGCTGATACACACATCTTAACAGTGCTGATGAACCATCTTTAAAGTGTTCATACACACATCTTTACAGTGCTGATACACCATCATAACAGTGCTGATACACACATCTTTACAGTGCTGATACACCATCATTACAGTGCTGATACACACATCATTACAGTGCTGATATACCATAATTACAGTGCTCATACACACAGTTTTACAGTGCTGATACACCATCATTACTGTGCTGATACACACATCTTTACAGTGCTGATATACCAACATTACAGTGCTGATACACACATCTTTACAGTACTGATTTACCATCATTACAGTGCTGATACTCACATCTTTACAGTGCTGATACACCATCATTACATTGCTAATACACACATCTTTACAGTGCTGATACACACATCTTTACCTACATTACAGTGCTGATACACCATCATTACAGTGCTGATACTCAAATCTTTACAGTGCTGATATACCATCATTACATTGCTGATACACACAGCATTACATTGCTGATACACACATCTTTACAGTGCTGATACACCATCATTACTATGCTGATACACACATCTTTACAGTGCTGATATACCAACATTACAGTGCTGATGCTCACATATTTACAGTGCTGATATACCCGCATTACAGTGCTGATACACACACCATACCAGTGCTGATACACACATCATTACATTGCTGATACACACATCTTTACAGTGCTGATACACCATCATTACTGTGCTGATACACACATCTTTACAGTGCTAATACACCATCATTTCAGTGCTGATACTCACATATTTACAGTGCTGATATACCTTCATTACAGTGCTGATACACACATCATACCAGTGCTGATACACACATCATTACGTTGCTGATACACACATCTTTACAGTGCTGATGCACCATCATTATAGTGCTGATACGCCATCTTTACAGTGCTGATGAACCATCTTTACAGTGCTGATGATCACATCATATTTACAGTGATGATATATTTCTTTACAGTGCTGATACACCATATTTACAGCACTGATACACCATTATTACAGTGCTGATGAATTATCTTTACAGTACTGATGAACTATCTTTACAGTACTGATACACCATCTTAACAGTGCTGATATAGTATCTTTACAGTGCTGATACACACATTTTTACAGTGCTGATAAACACATCTTTACAGTGCTGATATACTATTATTACAGTGCTGATGAACCATCTTTACAGTACTGATATAATATCTTTACAGTGCTGCTACACCATATTTACAGTGCTGATATAGTATCTTTACAGTACTGATACACCATCTTTACAGTGCTGATATAGTATCTTTACAGTGCTGATACACCATATTTACAGCACTGATACACACATCTTTACAATGCTGATATAGTATCTTTACAGTGCTGATACACACATCATTACAGTGCTGATATAGTATCTTTACAGTGCTGATACACCATATTTACAGCACTGATACACACATCTTTTCAGTGCTGATATAGTATCTTTACAGTGCTACTACACCATATTTACAGCACTGATACACACATCTTGACAGTGCTGTCATATTTATTTTAATGAAAAAAATATGTGTTGAGAGCGTGGTTCAGTGGTAGAACACCAAACTCATGATCGGAGGGTCGTGGGTACGATCCTCCGCCACGGCTATGTGTGTCCTTGTGGTGATACTTTTCCACATATGCTTAGTAAGGGTTCTAACCAGGAAGACTTTGAACATGATTTGCCCAAGTTGTAAAATGTTGTTTCATAATTGAAGTGAAATAAATAAGTTTAAACTATAAAAAAAAGTCGCAGGGAATGCTTCTGTGATGTCATTTCTGTCCAGAACTGTATTTGCAAGCTTGGTGATTGCGGGACACATAAACATTTTGATGATGATAATGAATATAAAATATCTTTAATAAAATTGTTTACATTTTGGCCTTTTATCAAGGCAATATACTAGATGTTATGTTAAGGTCATTCCAAATTGTTGTACAGAAGTTATAATTTCACACTATTGCAAGAACTCTAGGTAATGAACTATTAACACACCATCCTATATTTATGATTTAAGTAGTATTAATCTTTATGATGGTTTCTGAAGTGGTGTATTTGATGACAAATTATTTTTCTATTTATTTAATGATTAGCATTAGCAACCATTGCAAACAGTTACAATTATTTTTCAGGGCGTATTGGAACCCCCCAATTCATGGCGCCCGAGGTTGTTAAACGGGAGCCATATGGTAAACCAGTAGACATCTGGGGCTGCGGCATACTAATGTTTATATTACTGTGTGGGTACCCACCCTTCATGGGCACAAGGGAACGCCTTGTAGATCTCATAGTTCAGGGAAAATTTCATGTGAGTATTTTAATAATTGAGGAGAAATGTTATGTGAGTATTTTAATAGTTAAGGAGAAATGTTATGTGAATATTTAATAGTTGAGGAGAAATGTTATAGGAGTATTTTAATACTTGAGGAGAAATGTTATGTATTTAAATAGTTGAGGAGAAATGTTATGTGAATATTTAATAGTTGAGGAGAAATGTTATAGGAGTATTTTAATACTTGAGGAGAAATGTTATGTATTTAAATAGTTGAGGAGAAATGTTATAGGAGTATTTTAATACTTGAGGAGAAATGTTATGTATTTAAATAGTTGAAGAGAAATGTTATGTAAGTATTTCAATAGTTAAGGACAATTGTTATGTGAAATGTTTTGTGAGTATTTTAATAGTTGAAAAGAAATATTATGTAAGTATTTTAATAGTTAAGGAGAAATGTTATGTGAGTATTTAATAGTTGAGGAGAAATGTTATGTGAGTATTTAATAGTTGAGGAGAAATGTTATGTTAGTATTTCAAAAGTTGAGGAGAAATGTTATGTTAAATGTTTTGTGAGTATTTTAATAGTTGAGAAGAAATATTATGTGAGTATTTTAATATTTGAGGAGAAATGGTGTGAGTATTTTAAAAGTTGAGGAGAAATGTTTTGTGAGTATTTTAATAGTTGATGAGAAATATTTTGTGACTATTTTAATAGTTGAGGAGAAATGTTATGCACGTATTTAATAGTTGAGGAGAAATGTTATATGAAATGTTTTGTGAGTATTTTAATAGTTGAGAAGAAATGATATGTGGGTATTTGATTGTTGAGGAGAAATGATATATGAATATTTTAATAGTCAAGGAGAAATGATATGTGAGTATTTGATAGTTGAGGAGAAATGATATATGAATATTTAAATAGTTGAGGAGAAATGATATGTGGGTATTTGATAGTTGAGGAGAAATATTATGTGCATATTTAATAGTTGAGGAGAAATGATATATGGATATTAAATAGTTGAGGAGAAATGTTATGTTAGTATTTTAAAAGTTGAGGAGAAATGTTATGTTAAATGTTTTGTGAGTATTTTAATAGTTGAGAAGAAATATTATGTGAGTATTTTAATATTTGAGGAGAAATGTTGTGAGTATTTTAAAAGTTGAGGAGAAATGTTTTGTGAGTATTTTAATAGTTGATGAGAAATGTTTTGTGACTTTTTTAATAGTTGAGGAGAAATGTTATGTGAGTATTTTAATAGTTCAGGATAAATGTTATGTGAGTATTTTAATAGTTCTGGAGAAATGTTATGTAAGTATTCATAGAAGAGGAGAAATGTTATATGAGAATTTTAATAGTTGAAGAGAATTGTTATGTGAGTTTAATAGTTGAGGAGAAATGTTATGTGAGTATTTCATAGTAAAGGAGAAATGTTATATGAGAATTTTAATAGTTGAAGAGAAATGTTATGTGAGTTAAATAGTTGAGGAGAAATGTTATGTGAATATTTCATAGTAGAGGAGAAATGTTATATGAGAATTTTAATAGTTGAAGAGAAATATTATGTGCGTTTAATAGTTGAGGAGAAATGTAATGTTAGTATTTTAATAGTTCAGGAAATATGTTAGGTGAGTATTTTAATAGTTCAGGAGAAATGTTATGTGAGTATTTCATAGTAAAGGAGAAATGTTATATGAGTATTTAATAGTTGAGGAGAAATGTTATGTGAGTATTAAATAGTTGATGAGAAATTTAATGTGAGTATTTTAATAGATGAGGAGAAATGTTATATGAGTATTTAATAGTTCAGGATAAATGTTATGTGAGTATTTATTAGTTGAGGAGAAATGTAATGTGAGTATTTATTAGTTGAGGAGAAATGTTATGTGAGTATTTAATAGTAAAGGAGAAATGCTATGTATTTTAATAGTTGAGGAGAAATGTTATGTGAATATTTTAATAGATAAGTAGAAATGTGTGACTATTAAATTGTTCACATAAAATCATTTAAACATTTCATTGATTTTGAAAAAAATTTCATTTAGATATATTAATAGATACTGAATGTGTGTATTCAATAGTTCTTGGTGAATTTGTGCATTTAATTTAACTTCAATCATTGTATATAAAACATGATAATTACCTTTGTGTCATTTTTAAGACTTTAATTATGTTGATCAGGAGCCGGAGATTTTGATGAAACTATTTATTCCTGCATGTGCCAAACTGTGAATAATTAATTGTAAAGTATTTTGAAATGCTAGATTGGAAGAAATAACATCTGATCATTTATGTCATTTACATCTCACTGCTGAGGTCATAGGTTCGAGCCCAGTACAGCCAAAGCCACAGGGCTGAGGTCATGGGTTCAAACCCAGTACAGCCCAAGCCTAAGTGCTGAGGTCATATTGGTACAAGCCCAGAACAGCCCAAGCTACAGGACTGAGTTAATATGGGTACGAGCCCAGTACAGCCCAAGCTACAGGGCTGAGTTAATATGTGTATGAGCCCAGTACAGCCCAAGTTACAGGGCTGAGTTAATATGGGTATGAGCACAGTACAGTCCAAGCTACATGGCTGAGTTAATATTGGTACAATCCCAGTACAGCCCAAGCTACATGGCTGAGGTCATATGGGTACGAGCCCAGAACAACCAAAGCTACAGGGCTGAGTTAATACGGGTACAAGCCCAGTACAGCCCAAGCCTAAGTGCTGAGGTCATATTGGTATGAGCCCAGTACAGCCCAAGCTACAGAGCTGAGTTAGTATTGGTACAAGCCCAGTACAGCCCAAGCCTAAGTGCTGAGGTCATATTGGTACAAGCCCAGAACAGCCCAAGCTTCAGGGCTGAGGTCATATGGGTATGAGCCCAGTACAGCCGAAGCTACAGGGCTGAGTTAATATGGGTACAAGTCCAGTACAGCCTTAGCTACAGGGCTGAGGTCATATAGGTACAAGCCCAGTACAGCCAAAGCCTAAGGGCTGAGGTGATATGGGTACAAGCCCAGTACAGCCCAAGCCTAAGTGCTGAGGTGATATGGGTACAAGCCCAGTACAGCCCAAGCTACAGGGCTGAGTTAATATGGGTATGAGCCCAGTACAGCCAAAGCCACAGGGCTGAGGTCATATAGGTACAAGCCCAGTACAGCCCAAGCCCAAGGGCTGAGGTGATATGTGTACAAGCCCAGTACAGCCCAAGCCTAAGGCTGAGGTGATATGGGTACAAGCCCAGTACAGCCCAAGTCTAAGGGCTGAGGTCATATGGGTATAAGCCCACTATAGCCCAAGCCTAAGGGCTGAGGTCATATGGGTATGAGCCCAGTACAGCCCAAGCTTAAGGGCTGAGGTGATATGGGTACAAGCCCAGTACAGCCCAAGCCACAAACTTTTAAAACATGAAGTGCTTGGGCTTCAGTCATTGGTCACAATCTCTCTTTTAGTATATAATGTCATTTAGTAATATATATATAATTATAATTATATACCGAAAAACAGATTGTGACTGTAGCCATAGCACTTCATGTAGGAAAGTTTGCCTGTCAGAGTAACCTGGGGAAAAAAATGGTGATTCTACTCAGTTCTACAGTTTCCTTCACCAATAAAACTGTCATAATATAACCTGTATGATGTTGAAAATAATGTTAACACTCCATTTATTAAATATGCTGCTGCTTCCATACAGCAGGGTTTTATATCTCAAGTTCAACAACCGCCACTGTGATGTGGCGGGAAATATCAATGTAAGTGACTGTAAGCAGCAGACAGCAATCACATTGATATTTATGGTAATATTGAATGCATCTGAGGTTTTTCCTTTAAAGAATAAACCACCGGCTACATCTAAATGGGAGGTAAAAAAGTTATTGTTTTTAAATGAAATATTTCACAGTTGTTTCCCTTTGGTTGGTTTATGTAAGTATAGTAGAGTTATCTCCTTTTGATGAAAAAAAGCACTTTATATAGTTGCTTTGCGGTTTTGCCAGTAAGACAATAGATAAAGTGAGATTATTTTCTATTAGGCAATAAAGCATCTGATATAATTTTATTTGAAATTTCGCTATGTGTTTTTCCAGCCCGTGTTATTTTGTAATAAAAATTCTTGTTCAAGTTAAATTGTTTCAATTTTGTCAGAAATGTTCCAGTACCTGTACAGTTAATATATCTGAGTATACGATATACAAGTAGTATACGTAATGGAGAGGAAGCTCCCATGTGGGAGGAGATAAGGTACAAGGTGGTTGTAGAGGAATATTTTAACAAATATTTTTTTTCGTCGTAGATGAGAGAAAAACAATGGATTACCATTTCACCAGAAGCCAAAGATTTGGTGAGCAGAATGCTGGAGGTTGATGCAGAACAGAGAATCACTGTTGAAGAGGCGCTTGCACATCCATGGATCAGGGTAAGTAGAAGCTCACATCTCCTGACATGTAAAATTTCTAGCCTCAATTTTTTTTTTATAAAATGTTATATTTTTTGTATTAAAGTTGTTTAAGGTTTATTTATACATATAGGCATAATTATGCAATTATCTGTGTGTTTAAATACATTTTGAATAGCAAAACTTTTTTCAGTTACGTATTGTTTCTAAGAAATTGTTGATTGTTATAGTCCTTTTTCATATTTTTATGCTCCCTGAACAGCAAGCACAGTTACAGCTGTTACAACACAAATATAAAGAAATTTACATGGCATTATTTAAACTCGGAAGACAAAAAAAAAAAAGAAAACCGAAACAAGAACAAAATAAAATTAATTAAATTTTTTTTTCATCAATGTATGAAAAGGAAAAAAAAAGGTGTTTAAATTTGCCTTGTTTTAAACAGGCTTTCTATAAACTTTGTGAGAGATATAATTGTACCTTTTTTGTAATAGTACGTCAATTTTACATATAAATGAATGATTTGCATCACATTATTTATCAATTTTTGCGTTCAAATGTTTATGTAGAAAAAAGCTGTTTATCTGAAGAAAAAAATTTTTTTCTTCAAAATATCTTGTTTATTTGTGTAAATATGTTTACAACTGAGTTTTACTGTAAACTTTATCTACCTCAAAAGAAAGTTCAGTTTACACTTCATCCTACAATACAATCGTTGTTTACAGTGAATTATCCAATCAGATTGTACTGCAGGTTGTTATCTGTTTGTCTGTACCAATTATAGAACTCTATATAGTGTACTATCTTGGAGTATACCGTTTAGGTGTTCTAATTGATTATTTATTCACTATAATTGATTTTTTATCTAAGAAAGCGCAGCTGGTATATTTAAAGACATTCAAATTTTTAAAGGGACCCCCAGCAATTTTTTATAAGTTTTATCCTTACTTCATTTCCAAATATTATATCTACTTGAGACTAATATAACATACCTGGGTATGTATGCTGACCTTAACTTACTTTCTATTTTTGACAGGGGCATAACTCTGGTATATTGTATTTTTGAAAGGGGCATAACTCTGGTATATTTTTTATTTTTGAAAGGAGCATAACTCTGATATATTGTATTTTTGAAAGGGGCATAACTCTGCTAAATGGTTAAAAGGCATCCCTGTTTTGCAGGTTTGTGGATATCTACAGTAAAAGTGTGATACATATGTTTTAATTTCATGGCATTTTTATCAGTAAGATAGAAAAAAAGGAGTTATCAATGTTAATTTTTGTCAAGCCCGCTTGCAGTGTCGAGCCCGCTTGCGATGAGCTCAACATAGTTGTCACAATGGTGGTCCTGTGATCATGCATGCATCTGATCTTGTCTGGGCTATAAATTTTTCTCATTCATAGAGGGATATTGAGTTAATCTGGTACAAATGTTCACCATTATCAGAAGATGTGTCACACGCAAGAGTTTAAGACCCAGGTCCGTAGATCAAAGGTCAAGGTCACACAGTTAAAGGTCATAAATAGGTACAAAATTTCATCTCCACTTTAATTTTCTCATGTGAAATAAATTTGCACAATAATGAGACATTTTACTACAGATCTGTACTGGTGCCATGGGATCAACATTGTAGCCCTTGGGCATCTAGTTAAATAGTTTTACTCTCATTTTCAAAACTAGTATTAGGTCATCAGTTTTATAAAGACTCTTATAAAGAAATCTTCCATATGAGGTTATACTTGGAGATTAACATTTCCTGCGGGTTATATTTTCACAATTTCATTGTAAAGTTTGTTTGATATGTGACTTTAAAGTAGAATTGATTTTAGAATTGCTGGCTGCCCCTTTAATGAAGGTTTGTTTATTTTCAGAGAAAGTGAAAAGAGCTCTTTTTTTTTTCAAGTTTTGTTCTTGTTGACATTTAGAAAAAAACTGTTGTGAACAATATTGTTTCAGGAAAGGTCAAAGATTTCAAAAGGTCACTTGGTGGAGACAGTAGATGAACTAAAAAAGTTTAATGCAAGAAGAAAATTAAAGGTAAAGTTTTGTTTAAAATCTATAATATATATTTATTAGCTTCTGCAAGATTAATTATAAAAAGGACATATTGCTACAAGTGCTTCAACCACGAACGGTAATTACCTGGTATGTAACTGTAAAATGATTGGAGAAAATAGGCAGACATTAAAAAACAATGGTGGAAAATGCAAGAACTGGTAAAAGTGTTGTGAGAGTGGAAGATGGTAAGTTGTTAAACTTAAAATTGTAGTAACTTATAAGTTATAAGAATTTGTTAGTTGTAAGAATGTCTTAGTAAGACAAAATGTAAGAACTGGTAAGTTGTAAGAACTGATATGTTTTAAGAATGTGTTAATTATAGGAATGTGTAAATGGTAAGAATGTGTAAACTGTAAAAATATGTACATTTATCAGATTATGTAAGTTGTTAAAACTGTAAGTTGCAAGAAATGGTAGGTTGTAAAAATGTGTAAGTTGTAAGAACAAGTAAGATGTAATGACTGATAAGTTGTAAGAACTGGTAAGTTGTAAATTGTAAGAACTGGTAAGCTGTAAGAACTAGTAAGTTATAAAAATGTGTTAGTTGTAAGAACTAGTAAGATGTTATAACTGATAAGTTGTAAGAACTGGTAAGTTGTAAGAACTAGTAAGATGTTATAACTGATAAGTTGTAAGAACTGGTAAGTTGTAAGAATGTGTAATTTGTAAGAACTGGTAAGTTGTAAGAACTGGTAAGTTGTAAGAACTGGCAAGTTGTAGAAACTTGTAGGTTGTAGGAACTATTTAAGTTGTAAGGAATTTGAGTTGTAAGAATGATTGTAGGAATTCAAAGATTGTAGGAACATGCAGGTTATAAGAACTTGAAAGATGTCGAAACTTGTAAGATGCATGAAATTCATTGCAAGTTGTAAAAATGTATAGGTTGCAGGAACTTGAAAGTTACATGAATGTATAAGTTGCAGGAACTTGTAAGTTATATGAATGATCTATAAGTTGCAGGAACTTGTAAGTTACATGAATGTATAAGTTGCAGGAACTTGTAAGTTACATGAATGTGTAAGTTGCAGGAAGTTGTAAGTTACATGAATGTATAAGTTGCAGGAACTTGTAAGTTATATGAATGTGTAAGTTGCAGGAAGTTGTAAGTTACATGAATGTATAAGTTGCAGGAACTTGTAAGTTACATGAATGTATAAGTTGCAGGATCTTGTAAGTTATATGAATGTATAAGTTGCAGGAACTTGTAAGTTATATGAATGTATAAGTTGCAGGAACTTGTAAGTTATATGAATGTGTAAGTTGCAAGAGGTTGTAAGTTGTAAAAATGTGTAAGTTGCAGGAAAGTGTAAGTTACAAGAATATGTAAGTTGTAAGAACATGTAAGTTGTAAGAATAAATTTCTAGTTTTAAGAACATTAGTTGTATATATCTTGATTCACAGTTGACGTAATATAGATAAGTTGAGATTTAATAGTTAGATATAGTTTAAAAGCTCAACCCTTCATTCAGCCTTTCTCAGTCTTATTCCCCAAATGATACTTTCTTTGATATAAATATATGACTATATGTCCTATAAATGGAATTGCTGCTACCAAGAACAGAATACAGTGACTCTAATCTTTAAGCAGTGATATGAACCATAAAGGTGAAAAATAAAAATTACAGAGTTGGGGAAGGTAAATATGGACCGGAGTAAAGCAGAATTAGAAATCCAAAATGAGAACAACTGCTATGGGTTAAAGTTGAAAAGCAAGGATTATTATGTGACTGTAACATTTATCTTTTTGTTTATGTTTCCAGGGTGCTATAATGGCGGCAGTGTCCAGTACAAAATGGACGAGTTTTTACAATGACCCACCACCTCCAGAATATAATGAAGAGGACGTAACGAGTACTGGTGAGTCAGATATAGAAACAAGATACAAGTCATAGCAAGAAAAAAAACTACTCAGTATATCTGTGCGGGGATTGGGGGAGTGGGGGAAGAGAGATATTTAAATTTAACAGAGAGGAAATGACTGGGGAACATAGTGTCACATGTAATACTTGTTGTATATATGTATATAGCTTAATTTTTAGTTTAGCCGATTGAAATAATTTAGTCTCGACTCGGAGGCATGTACAGAAGTAGGAAAGTTTTAATACAATTAAACTGTAATTTTTATTCCAATTTCATGTATAAATGTACATGTATATTTATTATGTATCATAAACAAACAAACAAATGTCCAATATATTTGACTAAGGATATTCTAAAGATGTCATAATACACAGGAATTCGGTATATGGTCCCTAGTACATTGTTATATGTACAAGGTGTACTGTAAAAAACTTAAAATTTGTGTGAACTTAATTTCGCGAATTTGCTCTGATTTGTCCTATTTTATCTAATCGCAAAATGCTGAATTTGTGACATTCAATAAGTGAAACCGGAAATGTATTTTTATTCTGATGTTTTAAACATTTGGACTGCATGATTGTAATTTTAGTGAAATGTTTGAATCGCGAGGATTTGAACTTGTGAATAATAGCGAAAAAAAAGTGGTTTACAGTATTGGTAATCGCCCATTCTGCAGATGGGTATTAATGATGAAGGTCTTGGGCGCAAGTTGGATGTCCACTACGTAGCATGCCTTCAGTACTTCCTATTTGCTGAAAATTTGTCCTCACACTTTTAACTTGTAAAGTTTTCTATGGACATGCCAGCATTGAGTGCACATACCAGTTGCCCAAAATCCTTTAAAGCTTAAATGGATTAAATTGGCATATTACCGTCAATTCCCTGTCCTGAATACACACGCCCTGCATGAAGATACACATATAACTTAGAGATATACGCGTCTAAAGTGTCTAATGGCATAACATCTTTATTACAAATATCGGGTTTGTGAAGCCATGTTTTTGTTTTTGTTTACATTTGCCATTTTCAACGAACCACTTTTGAGTTTCCGATAAATCATCGGATAACATCGTGAAGGCTCGTTCCCGATCTCATTTTCGAGGCTTTGTTCGGGAAGTTTACAAGGTTCAATGTAAACATTGCACAATACTTTATTGCGGGACGTATTAAAGTTTTGGCCAATATTCAATTACTTTTAATTTGATAACTTTCAAGTAAATAAAGGTTATACATCAATACATAAGCATTATTTTGTGTACACTGCATACAGGAAAAGTCTGGATTAACAGCATGTTTGTGTTACTTGCCAGTATAATCCCTTTAAGGCACTTGTTGAGAAAATGAAATAAAATTTGAAATTTTAAGCTGTTTCTTTTTCATTGACCTGAAATAATGTAAGAAAGAATAAAAATCTCATTAAGAAAGAACATGTCTTTACCTGGCGCATGCATACATGGATTTACACTATGTTCCTGCAACTGCATTAAATAGTGGATTTTACTGGCAGGTCTGGGACCTTCAAGTAAATTTTTTGAAAGGTCTGCAAGAAGTTTAGAAAAATCTGACTTTGTCAGATAAAATTTGTATTGTGTAATTAATTTTTGATAGGTTCCATTAGGGACTTTCAATGACACCAACGAAGTTAATACAACTATAGGCATTGATATAATTTTCATGCAAATTTACATTATTTTTCAACTGAACTTGGCACATAAATTTAAAATCTTATCATTATAAGTGCCATAACACATGTATTCTGGATTAAATAAAATATTTAATTTTTCCATTTGGTCACTCCTATTACTTGGTCGTGGTTGTTTCATCAGTGAAGTTGGAGGGCTGATGCCTATTCTTTTTTTATGTTTTGATTTTGTATTAAAGGTCTGACTAATTTAGCTCATGTAGAATTACAATGGTCCAACAGCAAAAAGTACCGTAAAAGTTCCTTGCACTATTTTAAAACCCTGGTTATTGAGTTTGGACACCTTTGGTCAAGGATGTTATATTTTGTTCATTATACATGTTCATCGCCATAAGATACAGAAAAAAAAACATGTATGGAAATTGGAAATTTCTTTTTTTGTTTAGTGTAGATAAAAGTCCCAGTATATCCAGTATAGACAACTCTATAAGTATATTTTGCCATTGTCAGACAGAGTTGCCTCCCTTTGTGATACAGGCAAAAAGTGTTGTATAGATGGAATAGATGTTGCATGTTTTTGTTTTGTTTTATGTTTTCAATACAGAAATCATAATGGTAGAAATAGAAAATTAGCTCCAAGTGGGTTTTTGTTTAAGTAAGCAGTCCACAGTTGGTGATCCAATCAATCGAGGAGTTAAATTGTTTGTTTAAAACTGGTTTATATTAAAACGAATGAATTTACTTCCTTCGAAAATCCAAGTAAAACCAAGGTTCTGAATTTTAACAGCAGAATTTGGCAAATTTATTCTCAATCAAATGCCACGTAATTAATTACCTTCTACAGCAGCATTTGAAGATAGCATGATTATAAAGTAAAATACACAGTCATGTATCCTTCAAAACATCCCAATCACCCTCCCACCTATTTTCCATCCCACAAATTCCGTCTGAATCGGCCAAACTCAAGAAGAGCATGTAATTCTTAACAACATTGTCCACATCATTGTAGGTTACAAAATATAGAAATGTACTTATATAATTTATGTTTGATAAAGAGGACAGTAGTGTGGGTGTGCATCCGTAGCAGACGTACTAATATTGCATCCGTAGTATCGAGACATAGTTAGATACAGTATAGTTCTGCATGCCCGCCACTTAAGATATGCATTCCTTCTTCCTTCCTTGCAAGGAGCTGTCTCCCAAGTGCTTGACTCCCTGGAGGAAATCACGTGCCTGACGGACTGCACGTTAAACGAGGCGGAGTTCCTGGAACAGGTGCTAGAAGACACAAAACTACACAATCTGCTAAATGTAAGTCACATTTTAGCTCACGTGAGCTTCAGCTTTGCTCAACTTAAGCGTTTCAGATCACCCAGTGTTCATCCATCCTTCGTGTCGTTAAATTTTTACAAAAATACTTTGTCTGAAACTGGAAACACTAGTGGTTAGATACTTTATATGTGTCATAGCCCTATGTCTGAAACTGGAAACACTAGTGGTTAGATACTTTATATGTGTCATAGCCCTATGTCTGAAACTGGAAACACTAGTGGTTAGATACTTTATATGTGTCATAGCACTATGATCTGTTTTAAAATTAATTTTAGAAATACGAGACCTGTAACAAATTATTGTACAGTATAACAGCGACTGAGGTGTATCCAAACTGCACAAATGCACAACCGATACATAGCTCTGTGTCACAAGATACACATAATTTAGGAAGCATCTTGTGATTAAGATGGCCCCGTTGGTTTGGTTTCTAGACTTTCAAAAAGATAAAAATGAAAGTCTAATTGTTTACTGTTACTCTGTATCAAAAGAAACATAATTTTTGTAAAGCATTTGATGACTCGGATAGCCTCATTGGTCTGCTTTTAAGACTGTTATAATAAATTTGGTATAATTATAATGAATTTATTTTTTTAAACCCAGATTATATCACTGCTGCTGCTGTTGCTGATTATTATTGTTATTATTATTATTACTTTTGTTATCATTTTTATTATATACCAGCCTTATTGCACATCATATGAAACTGACAGCTGGCAAACAGGAAGATAGCTCATGAAACAAGAGGTCTCTTGCTCTTGAGATGATTTATAAAAAAACACAGTTTTATACTGAAAATTATCACTTTGATAGAGTGGTATAGAGTTTGGTCTATTTCAGACATGTTGATTTCAGTTTAGATGTGATTTTGTGTAAATGATAGTGGTGACAGTATCATATTGTCAACTTCCGTTGTAAATTCTGGCAATAAAAGACAACAGTGGCAGCCTTTGTACAAGTAATACGATGTTTCTTTGTTACAGTCAAACCTACAATTCATGTTGGAGATGTCTGTGGTAGAGACTTAGATCTGGGGTGTATTTCTCAAAAAAACTTACGACTAAAATTGTTGCAAAAGTAAACCAACAATTATTAATAATATTTTTAATATTCATCTATTTGAACCCAAAGTTTGCACATATCATGCAATAAATGATATATTTACTGGAAATATAATTTAATGATTTAAATTTTAACATACAATGAAGAAATTGTCAAATTAAATTACTAAAGGCAATTTTAATTGTAATTTATTTTGTGAAACACAACCCAGGGTTGGATAATTCACAACCATGCCCAACAATGGCAACTGTATGATATATCACCTCTGATTATTCTCTTCATTACTTACATTTATATGTGTGAAAACACCAACAAATATTTTACAGTTTATTTAAGTGGACACTTCAATGTTTCAGCAGTCTTGAGTGTTACTTCTTGGATAAACTAACATGATCTCATTTTCATTATTTCTTATAACATAATTATATAAAAAAATGGGCCTTCATTCATCAAGTTCTTTGTGTTTTTACAATCGTGACTCCTTCATAGAATAAGGGATGCCAAAACATAGGGTGTATATATAGAATAAGGGATGCCAAAACATAGGGTGTATATATAGAATAAGGGATGCCAAAACATAGGGTGTATATATAAAATAATGGATGCCAAAACATAGGGTGTATATATAGAATAAGGGGTGCCAAGACATAGGGTGTATATATAGAATAAGGGATGCCAAAACATAGGCTGTATATATAGAATAAGGGATGCCAAAACATAGGGTGTATATATAAAATGATGGATGCCAAAACATAGGGTGTATATATAGAATAAGGGGTGCCAAGACATAGGGTGTATATATAGAATACGGGATGCCAAAACATAGGCTGTATATATAGAATAAAGGATGCCAAAACATAGGGGGTTTATATAGAATAAGGGATGCCAAAACATAGGATGTATATATAGAATAAGGGATGCCAAAACATAGGATGTATATATAGAATAAGGGATGCCAAAACATAGGGTGTATATATAGAATAAGGGATGCCAAGACATAGGGTGTATATATAGGATAAGGGATGCCAAGACATAGGGTGTATATATAGAATAAGGGATGCCAAAACATAGGGTGTATATATAGAATAAGGGATGCCAAAACATAGGGTGTATATATAAAATAATGGATGCCAAAACATAGGGTGTATATATAGAATAAGGGATGCCAAAACATAGGGTGTATATATAGAATAAGGGATGCCAAAACATAGGGTGTATATATAGAATTTTTTTCATTCATGTATGAATACCCGTGAATAGTCATTTTTAGCTTTGGATACAGTAGAAACGGTGTTACTGGGATATATATAATAACTTATGATGAACCGTGTTCTATTTCTACTGAAGCATTTTGGATTTACTGTAGTAGATGCTAGAACACAATGTAGGCATGACTTTGCTGTTCCGTTAATCAACTTAAACATATGGATACAATTATTAATTTGACAGTATAAGATGCTGGACTACTGGACAAATAGGTCATGTTGATATAGACTGGTTGTAAATATAAACATTCATGAGATATGAACTTACATGTGACAAAGTTAATGTACTGAGCACCTTTGTTTGTTAAACATTCATGAGATATGAACTTACATGTGACAAAGTTAATGTACTGAGCACCTTTGTTTGTTAAACATTCATGAGATATGAACTTACATGAAACAGAGTTAATGTGCTGAGCACCTTTGGGATTCACTTACTTAGAAAATGGTGCATGTAAGTACATAATCTGGTAAACTTTCAACAAATACAACTTATTCCTTAAAAGAATGACATCTCAAACTCAAAACTTAAATTTCTTCAATTTTTGAAGACCTTGTATCCAAATTAGAAATAACTTTATTTAAACTGTTATTGCAGCCAACAACTCATGAAGACTTCAGCAACTCTTAAAGATTTCTCTGCCAATGCCAAAACAAACACACCAGTGTACTGTTTGCAAAAAAAACTAAAACTAAAATGGTTGTTACTCACGTGATCTTGTGTTACTGCATAACCAGTTTTCTTTAGCATTTTCATGCACTAGTTTTGTTATCTTTTATGCATATTTCATTCAAGTTTAATTCCATATTTATGCCAATATGCAGCTTATCTTGAGCTTTAGTACCATCTAACTGTACATGTTTAGCTATTTCTTATGCTGAGTAAATGAGCCTCAAAGGATAACTAACGTACTGCTGTTTTATTATCATGAGCAGAGTTTATGTGCATTTAATAGGTTATCTTCTAGGGCTGAGTAGTCAAGTGTTTTATAGACTAAATATGGTACTGTTATTTTATCTTCAAAGCAAAAAGTCATTTAATAGGTTAAATATGGTACCTTATCTTCTAGGGCATGTTGTTAAATGAAGTTTCATGTTTATTGAAGAACATAAATTTGTATTTAATTTAATTGAGAACAATTGATTCTATTAAATTAGTGTTACCAAGTGACACCAGTGTGGGATCCATGAATTATTATCACTGGGGCAAATGATTGCTAATGTTTGTTTAAAGGTTTAATTTTGGTGTGATAATTGAGTTCTATGCTGTCCCTAAAGGTTCAAATTTAGTTGGTTGAGTTCCTTGCTTCTTGTTTTAGGTAAATGTTGAAATTATTTTTATTGGAATGTCTTGGATGAGTGACTGTCCCTGTTTTAAGAAAATTAGTGAACATGTTCTCCAATCATTAGCATGTTATATGTATGTCCGTATGTCTGCAAGTCATTAATTATAAGGTAAAAATGCATTATTTTACTTTTTGTGTCAATTTTATGTAAATGTTATGTTTATTTTTTGATGTCTGGAATATTTAAAGGGACTTGAGGTAACTTTGATAAAATTTCACTTAAAATTCTTTCTGAAAAATTGTTTATCTACAAAACTTGAATATGAATCAGTTTAAACATAGAACTTGCTCAGGTAAGTGTTGATCTTTGTATTTCTGTACTTGGCTAATCATTTGCTTTCCATGAACATAATTTTCTGCAAAATATGATACCTGCACCCCTCGCCTATCCTATTAGAGCATGAACATTAATTAGGATAAATACCATACTTAGATATTAATATTTCCGTATGGTTATTCAATCACAAGTACAGTACCTGGAGGTTAATATTTCAGTATGGTTATTCATTCACAAGTATGGTACTTGGAGATTGATATTTCCATATGGTTATTCATTCACAAGTATGGTACTTTGAGATTGATATTTCCATATGGTTATTCATTTACAAGTACGGTACTTGGAGATTGATATTTGATTCACAAGTACAGTGCTTGGAGATTGATATTTCCATATGGTCATTCATTCACAAGTATGGTACTTGGAGATTGATATTTCCATATGGTTATTCATTCACAAGTACGGTATTTGGAGATTGATATTTCAGTTTGGTTATTCATTCACAAGTATGGTACTTGGAGATTGATATTTCAGTTTGGTTATTCATTCACAAGTACGGTACTTGGAGATTGATATTTCAGTATGGTTATTCAGTCACAAGTACGGTACTTGGAGATTGATATTTCAGTATGGTTATTCAGTCACAAGTACGGTACTTGGAGATTGATATTTCAGTATGGTTATTCATTCACGAGTATGGTACTTGGAGATTGATATTTTCCACATGGTTAGTCATTCACAAGTACGGTACTTGGAGATTGATATTTCCATATGGTTATTCATTCACAAGTACAGTACTTGGAGATTGATATTTCCATATGGTTATCCAGTCACAAGTATGATACTTGGAGATTGATTTTTCCATATGGTTATTCAGTCACAA
This sequence comes from Panopea generosa, assembly GCA_029582155.1. Classification (NCBI taxonomy): domain Eukaryota; kingdom Metazoa; phylum Mollusca; class Bivalvia; order Adapedonta; family Hiatellidae; genus Panopea; species Panopea generosa. The sequence continues at coordinate 35,817,545 of CM055907.1, forward strand.
GTAGGGTACTTGGAGATTGATGTTGCCATATGGTTATTCATTCACAAGTACGGTACTTGGAGATTGATATTTCTATATGGTTATACATTCACAAGTACGTACTTGGAGATTGATATTTCTATATGGTTATACATTCACAAGTACAGTACTTGGAGATTGATATTTCCGTATGGTTATTCATTCACAAGTATGGTACTTTGAGATTGATATTTCCATATGGTTATTCATTTACAAGTACGGTACTTGGAGATTGATATTTGATTCACAAGTACAGTGCTTGGAGATTGATATTTCCATATGGTCATTCATTCACAAGTATGGTACTTGGAGATTGATATTTCCATATGGTTATTCATTCACAAGTACGGTATTTGGAGATTGATATTTCAGTTTGGTTATTCATTCACAAGTATGGTACTTGGAGATTGATATTTCAGTTTGGTTATTCATTCACAAGTATGGTACTTGGAGATTGATATTTCAGTATGGTTATTCATTCACGAGTATGGTACTTGGAGATTGATATTTTCCACATGGTTAGTCATTCACAAGTACGGTACTTGGAGATTGATATTTCCATATGGTTATTCATTCACAAGTACAGTACTTGGAGATTGATATTTCCATATGGTTATCCAGTCACAAGTATGATACTTGGAGATTGATTTTTCCATATGGTTATTCAGTCACAAGTAGGGTACTTGGAGATTGATGTTGCCATATGGTTATTCATTCACAAGTACGGTACTTGGAGATTGATATTTCTATATGGTTATACATTCACAAGTACGGTACTTGGAGATTGATATTTCTATATGGTTATACATTCACAAGTACGGTACTTGGAGATTGATATTTCCATATGGTTATCCAGTCACAAGTACGATACTTGGAGATTGATATTTCCATATGGTTATCCAGTCACAAGTACGATACTTGGAGATTGATATTTCCATATGGTTATTCAGTCACAAGTACAGTACTTGGAGATTGATATTTCTATATGGTTATACGTTCACAAGTACGGTACTTGGAGATTGATATTTCCATATGGTTATTCAATCACAAGTACGGTACTTGGAAATTGATATTTCAGTATGGTTATTCATTCACAAGTACGATACTTGGAGATTAATATTTCCATATGGTTATTCATTCATAAGAGTAAAGATTGATTTAATGTGTAAACATGAGTGAAATCATTTCAACATTGCCAAGTGTCTCTTTAAGGATTAAAATCAAGTGTTTATAAAACTACATAACAAGTTATGAAAAATATGTACAACATGATGATATGTTGAGACGCCCAAAATATAAACATAGTCTGTTAATGTGTTTACCTAGATGTTCTGGATGTAATCTGCAAATTTGATAGAAACATCTGTGGTACTTTGGTCCTCAGTGGCCGTGTGGTCTCAAGCACTGTTGTTTCAAAATTTAGTCTCACCACATGAGGATTTTCCCTATACACTGGGGTTCCATTATAACAACGTTCGATTTAATACGAAACTCATTATAACGTGTTTTTTCTACGGCTCCCAAATTTAAAATTGTTTTTTTTTAACCAGATTTATTAAAATTGATAAATTGATTGAAAATCTCAACTAAAACGCTATGTGTTTGCGAGCTCTTTACATTTTTCCAAACTGTGACCATGTATTTTGTCTGTCATATTAATATCATACATGTGTTTGTTAATGGTGTTTCAGTTGTTTATAGTATTACCAAATAGTGTAGTGCAGTGCACCTTGGGATATTTATAACACAGTACCACGTATATCACTGTTTCACTTTGTGGATCCCAGCGACCGCGTTGTAACTGGACCCGAGTGTGCTATTATCATGTATGCCCCACTGATACTTGTATAGCACATATTGTAAGATGATATTAATCATTTAATTACTATTCATATAGTGTATCTGTCTTACCTATAATATGAGGTAAACACCATTGACCTGTACATTTGATACTAGAAGGCGCTCTAGGACGGGAATGGGAGGAAGTTTCTGGCAGACAGAGGCAGTTAAATTTAGAAAGTAGGAGAGAAAAGTGCAAGGTTGGAACAATGAACCGGGTTTGATTTTAATACCAGTAAACTTAGTAAACATAAATTGTTTTTAATGAAACCCACACTTTGGCGGCCACGCTGTCTCAAGATAAACTCTCATTGAAATTAAGTCACTGCTAAAAATAGAAAAAAAATGGGTAAATGCTCAATAATTTACTTTAAAACTCAAATCTCAGAAACATCATTTGAAATTCTTCTGGCCTGTTGCAGGTGTAAATTGACTGCTTTGCACTTGTTTGAGGATAATATAATGCCAACACAACTAAAAAAGCTGACATCTGTTTTCAGTCTAAGTAAAGTTTTAAAGTGGTGACACCGGTGTTCCATCAGGGAAACATTTCTAAAGAAAATCTAAAAATAACACTGTTTCAAACAGTTCAGAAGTTGGGAGGATATGAATATTGATTTGTAGTCCAAGTAACAATCACAGCTAATGAGAATAGGTAGATAATTAATTGATCTAGTCCCAAGTATCATAATATTATTGTCTTCATAAATAATTAAATGTATCATGATCATGGTAACATACACCTGTTAACTTAGAGGCAATTTGTCTAACATTTAAAGTACCAGTTATGTCCATCCATGATTTCTACCAGTTGCTAATGAGCCTGTTTTATATTCACATAAAAACATATCTTTTACATGTTATTTCTTGGGCAAATTTTGATGTAAATATTTATTCGCTTCAAGAGCAGTGGAACATGTTCTCGCTCCACTTGTTTATCTGATCGCTTGATTATATTTAATGGAATTATGTTCTGTTTGTTCCTGGAATGCGTCTGTGTGTATGAAATATTAAAGTTGCAGATTTTGAAGAGATACCAGATTAAAATGTGATGGCTTATCAGGAAGTCTACGAGTTTTCACATGTTTTGTTTTAAAGATAAGAACAAGTAGCCTTAGCTCACAGGGAAATAAAAATAATTCACAAATGTTTGGTTTTTTGGATATTAAATGTTACAAATCTAATGGAACAGATGGAACCAATAAAGAAACTTAACAAAGTAATTGTGAAATGTTACAAAACTTATGATATGTTGATGTTTGTCTTTTGTTTGCATATCTTAGACATTTGAGATGAATACATTTTTGAGTTGGCCAAATAAAAAATTTGGTAAAATCATAATTATTTCAAGATTTTGTAAATGATTAACTAATGTAAGCAAGAAAAGTAATTAATTTTTTTCCAGATTTCCACTTCAGTCAGGATCTCTGCATTTTATTTTTTTGTTGGGTAAAACTGATGTGCAGTACCGTTCGACTTAGAATTCAGTGGATGTGCACGGTTCTTCAAACTTAAATGGATGTACATAACATGTCAATCTTAAAATTAAACAGATGTGTATAACGTGTCAAGAATTGGATTAAATAAAGGTTTTAAATAATAAGGCGAGAAAGGCTGTGATATTTTCTGTATATCAAAACCCTCACAGGATCTCACACTCTCGTTTTTATAAAAAAATATTTTTTACAATTTTTGTTGAATAAACAGATGCCTATACCATGTGTATGAAAGTTAAATAACAAATGTATTTGAAAATGTCACCACCAGTAAGCTTGAAACTTTAAAAAATGTTAGCAAAAATAACAGATTTAAATGATATTTACAACAAAGTGTGGAAAATATTCAACGTGTGCGTTAGTGTAGAAGCTGGAAGATGAAACGTTTATTTCGGAAGTACACTCATAAGGTTCTTCTGGTGGTGAAACTTCCTCCCTACAGGAAGACAAAGAAACAGGTGGGTGCATAATATGCCTTGGGACTGGATTGTAAACAAGTGGGTAAATAATATACGTTGGGGCTGGATTGTAAACAAGTGGGTTCATAATATACCTTGTGGGTGGATTGTAAATAAGTGGGTGCATAATATACCATGAGGCTTGGTTGTAAACAAGTGGGTACATAATATACCTTAGGGCTTGATTGTAAACAAATGGGTACATAATATACCTTAGGGGTTGGTTGTAAACAAGTGGGTGCAGAATTTACCTTGGGACTGGATTGTAAACAAGTGGGTACATAATATACCTTAGGGATTTATTGTAAACAGGTGGGTGCATAGTTTACATTGTGGGTGGATTGTGAACAATCAGGTACATAATATACCTTAGGGGTTGATTGTAAACAGTTGGATACATAATAAACCTTAGGGGTTGATTGTAAACAGGTGGGTGTATAATATACCTTTGGGCTTGATTGTAAAAAAGTGGGTGCATAAAATACCATAGGGATTGATTATAAACAGGTGGGTGAATGATTTAGCTTGTGGGTGGATTGTAAACAAGTGGGTACATTATATACCTAAGTGGTTGATTGTAAACAGGTCAGTGCATAATAAACCTTAGGGGTTGATTGTAAACAGGTGGGTGCAAATTTACCTTGTGGGTGGATTGTAAACAAGTGGGTACATGATATACCTAAGTGGTTGATTGTAAACAGGTCGGTGCATAATAAACCTTAGGGGTTGATTGTAAACAGGTGGATGCATAATATACCTTGTGGGTGTGTGCATAATATACCTTAGGGGTTGATTGTAAACAGGTGGGTGCATAATATGCCTTAGGAGTGGATTGTGAACAGGTGGGTGCAAAATATACCATTGGGGTGGATTGTAAACAAGTAGGTACATTATAGGGGTTGATTATAAACAGGTGGGTGTATTATATACCTTGTCGATGGATTGTAAACAAAAGGGTTCATAATATACCATAGGGATTGATCGTAACCATGTGGGTGCATTATATACCATGGGGGTGGATTGTAAACAAGCAGGTACATAATATACTTTAGGGGATTATTGTAAACAGGTGGGTGTATAATATACCTTGTGGGAAGATTGTGAACAGGTGGGTGCATAATTTTTCTTAGGGGTTACTTGTAAACAGGTGGGTGCATTGTATACCATTATATACCATGGGGTTGGATTGTAAACAAGTGGGTACATAATATACCTTAAGTGTTGATTGTAAACAGTTTGGTGTATGATATACATTGTGGGTGGATTGTGAACAGGTGTGTGCATAATATACCTTAGGGGTTGATTGTAAACAGTTTGGTGCATAATATACCTTGTGGATGGATTGCTAACAGATGGGTGCATGATATACCTTGTGTGTGGATTGTAAACAGCAGGTTGGTGCATGATATAGCTTAGGTATGGATTGTAAATAGGTGGGTACATAATATATTCCTTAGTGGGTTGATTGTAAACATGTTGGTACGTAATATACCTTGTAGGTTGATTGTAAACAGATGAGTGCATGATTTACCTTGGCGTTAATTTTAAACAGGTTGGTGCATATAATACATTGGGGATGGATTGTAAACAGGTGGATGTATAATATACCTTAGGGGTCGATTGTAAACAGGTGGATGCATAATATACCTTAGGGGATGGATTGTAAAAAGGTGGATGCATTATATACATTGGGAGATGGGTTGTAAACAGGTGGATGCATTATATACATTGGGGATGGGTTGTAAACAGGTGGATGCATAATATACATTGGGGATGGATTGTAAACAGGTGGATGCATAATATACATTGGGGATGGATTGTAAACAGGTGGATGCATAATATACATTGGGGATGGATTGTAACAGGTGGATGCATTATATACATTGGGGATGGATTGTAAACAGGTGGATGCATAATATACATTGGGGATGGATTGTACCAGGTGGATGCATAATATACATTGAGGATGGATTGTAAACAGGTGGATGCATAATATACATTGGGGATGGATTGTAAACAGGTGGATGCATAATATACATTGGGGATGGGTTGTAAACAGGTGGATGCATTATATACATTGGGGATGGATTGTAAACAGGTGGATACATAATATACATTGGGGATGGATTGTAACAGGTGGATGCATAATATACATTGAGGATGGATTGTAAACAGGTGGATGCATAATAAAGCCTTAAAATTCAGATTCCTTGTGTATAAAATACAGGTCAAGTTTGATTTTTGTCAATATCAGTTAAATGTCACACAAGTTATGGGTCTTTTTTTACCTTATTTCTGTTAAAAAAAATTTGTTTCCAATCAATGGCAACCCATTTCTAGTTTAATTTATCCTTCATGCTTGAAAAATGTTAATTATCCTTCATGCTTGAAAAATGTTAAAATCTCCATCAACAATATGATGCTCTGTCAACAACACGTGGAGTGAACTGCTTCCTAAGTTTTACATACATGATCAACATTGAGTGTAAATGTGCATGAAACAAATGTTATGAGGAAGAATTGAAATGGGACCCTGGACTGACATCCAGATATTAACTGTAGAATATATTTAAAGATGGCGGTAATGCGCAGTCAGTACAATATTAGTTTATGTTTTTGTATACAGCAGACAAACTTACCGACCTTGACAGGATTTTTATTGTCTGATTCTGTGATTGTTCTTTAATTCCCTTCACAAATGCGGCTGGGGTGAAACTAACAGTAATAAATTATGTGGTTGTAATGTTTACCATCTTGCCCAGTTACTGGTCTTGTAGTAATGATTTAGTGGCCATGTGTTTGAGGTTGGAGCCAAGTGTATTTGTCATTGTCATATTCAGTGTCTGGCTGAAACAAAGTTAATTTACTACATATAGGCGTAACTATTGTTATTTCCATGGATCTTATCTGCAACTTTAATTTGTTGAATGTGAACAATTTCTGGTCAAGTGAAAAACATTTTCTACAAGTTTACGGCTGCAGCGACAGTTTCAGCAGCATTGTGATCATCATGTTCGACTGTTTATTTGTCATTCCCTGTGCATTCATGGGTCTGTTCTCATTCCAAAGCAGGAAGAATGACAACTCTGATAAACATAAACTTACAGTAAACCCAGAGTTACTCATTGGTGAAGTACATTTTAACTTTTGCAAGGGAGATAACTTGTATGAACCTATAATTGCTCACACTGCATTGGCCTTCAGTTGTGTTTGAGTGGTCTTTCAAGATAATTACCTATCACCACTGGGGTCATAAGTTTGAGCTGAGGTTGCTCCAAACACATCATGTGAGAAAGTTAACGAGTAACTTTTGGATGTACAGCAGTTCCACTCCGATTCTGGGGTGGACCTTTCTCCACTATTAAAACTGGTCGCCTTGTGTGAAAAATGGCATAAAAGCCTGATTCGAAAAATATATAGAGAGGATCTTACATTATTGAATTGATTAAACGATATTTTACAAGTAGCTAAGAAAAATCATATCAGTTTTACTAAAAAGTTCAATGAATAAGATAATTAATAAGCGCGAATGTAAAATTATTTTTATCACATTACTCGAAAAATGGTACATCTATCATTTATTTTTCAGCGGGTATAACTATTATGAAAGAGAAAAAATGTGCATTAGTATCTGACAGTCATCATATGATGCAAGGTGTCAAAATAACTTCCTTTTAACCATGACAATTCGAAATCATTTATATATTCAGTCATGTCGGAAAAAAGGTCCACATTTTGCGTACAAGAGCCGTGTTATACAGAAAACACCAAGCTATGAATTGGTTATGATATTGCACCGGTTGAATGTAAAACATATGTCAATGGTTTATTACACTCTTATGGGCTGCTTTCGCAAAATAACAGTTTCTTTATTGTATGTTCAATTTTTGAAACATTTAAAATGGTAATATTTCCATAAATATATCATTTTCTGTATTATTTGAGCCAGTTTTTTATCCATTTTGATTAATATATAAAATATTATCAGTAACAGTTACTGTTGGTTTATGTTTTCCGACATTTTTTTGTCATAAACATTCAAATGAATTGCTCCATCTAATATTAATATGTTGTGTATCTCATGAACAAAATCAGGCCTTGATATTCAAACATTGTTTCTATTTAATTTGCAGAGTAAACTTTTTAATACTGAACGTATTATAAGCGGCTGTGCTGTTCTTGGCAAATATCGTGCCCTTTGGTATTTTCTTTCATGCGTATCACCAGTTATTGCTTCTCTAAGTGTTTAAGAACATTGAAGAATGTAATTTCCATCATATGGCAATAGTTGTTTATGTCTATACAGTTTGTAGATTGCATGTTGGCTTCAATCAATTTAACATTGATTATGCAAATAAATAAAAAAAAAAAGACCTTATAAGGAAAATGAAGGAGTTTATCTTGAAATGGGAAGCTGGTTTTTATCTGCTATTGTGGTATTGATTGTTCGTTACCATCTCGCCTGTAATTCTGCTGGACTGTCTCACATTATGGACAATAATCTGGGGAGTGGGTTACAACTATTGTTGAGGGCGTGCTTAATGTTTCTGCGTTTTTACACTGTTATCTGTTACACTATATATACAGTTTTAGTGGTGTGTGTATGTATATATATATATAAATTCCATTGTTGTGATTTCAGTTATCTCCCTTTATGAAATAAATACATGTCATTTCACTGTATCTTTTTGATCCATTGGGTTTCTATGTCTGTGCTGTACTTATACAGTGTTTTCTCCAGCTCCAAATTTTTGGGGGTCATTGATGACCCACTGACTTAAAATCTGGGGGTCATTTTGAAAACCTGGGGGTCATCAGTTGACATATTTTAACTTAATCAATTTTAATAAAAAGAAGTAAAAAAGACATTTTACTTAAACAGTTTTACTTCCTGTTTCAAACAAGGTTCAAAATCAAAACTTGAGTTAACAACTTCAAAACAATTTAATTTCAAATGAATGTTTCACAAGTTACAATTACAAACTATTTGTCTTTTCCTTCCTAACGGCATTGTGCAACATTGACTTTGTTATGATTATGGCCACAGGGCCATGAACATTTTCAGATGTCATCGCCCCAACTCAATCATCATGGCCCTAACTATTTTTAATAAAAAACATTAAAATTATTAATTTCAATATTTTTATATTTCAGCTGAGCTACATGTTTCGCATTACTAAGGATTATACTCTTTGGAAAACAAAACTTTGTTGTGTTCATTTTCCAAAAAAGCATTTCTTTTCTGGCTCATAGCTAGACTTATTTTAGAGTAATGTTACCTTAAAATACAAAAAAATATATATTATATTTTTATGGTAACTTAAAAAATAATAAAATTTCTCAAATTATGTAATCATTTTTATTAATTTCTTTTTTCCATAACTTCTTAAATGTCCGTTGAAGAAACATAAACGGCGCCAGGAATGTCGCCGTATAAGATTGACCTGCCGATGTTTACACTGGAATGAAAATGTCGCACATGCGCGTCTCAATACCTTATAAAAAACAAAATAAAAAGGTTTTCAGATAGAGAATCATCTGAACATTTTAAACAGTAAAATAACATGACTTTTTTTTAATATTCACCTTTTCCACATTTCATCTTTATATACAAACAACCTAAAACCAGGTATATATCAGTGGTAGTGTTGCAGCAATCGTTTGTTATTGCTTCACGGAAAATTATGTATGTGATCATTATCGTCTATGCGATTGCATCAATATGGCGGAAATAACAAATTGAACATAACTTAATAGAACCACATGACCGGGGTTTCCCTGAATCACGTGATCTGTCAAACCAGCCAGCATTGTAAAAATAACTCTGAAAGTAACTTGCCGATTGTAAATAAACACATGTGCATAATTTCTGTTTTTTTAAGGTTGCATCATAATGGATGCACTGAACAAACTTGATTTCACCAAATGAGATTTAATTGTGTCAATAATGCAAGAAACACGCTCTGGAGATAACACTGTACACTGAGGTCCCATTATAACGTGATCAGATATAACGCGGTTTTTACTTGGCTCAAATTTTTTGGCGGGGGTGGGGGGGGAGTCATGATATACAACTTTGAAAAACTGTTTGATAATGATAATTGCTCATCTTCTACTCACCAATTAGCCTTGATTATAACAAACTATTATAACCATTACCTCATGGTGGTTAAAGGATATATAGTTTAAGGGATTGATTCAATGCATGCCAGCATTGAATATTAACAGTTTGTAATAATCCAGAGTGCTTCAATAAATGCTGACACGTGCCAAACACGGAAGCCATATGCAAACTTTGTTATTATCGAGTGATCACGTGATCAAGCAACGAAGCGGTTGACAGGTATTAATATATGGTGGGTATCTTATCGGATCGTAAAAACACAAACTTATTTTTATTATTTTATTGTTGTTAATACTTCAGATTTATATTTTCAATATTTTTATACTAACAGCATTGAGTTCAAATTGAAGCGTGATTTTTTATATAGACACCGTTTTTTTCTCCTTCCGGGTTAAACGGAAATGGCTGCCCCTTTTAGTATAATCAAAACACGAAAATGTTTTTCTTTCTTTGCTTTAATCGTTAATACTAACTTATTTTTATTATTTAATTGTTGTAAATACTTCAGATATATATTTTTAATATTTAACACTTATAGTGTTGAGTTTAAATTGAAGCGCGATTTTTTATATAAACAATTTTTTCTCTTTCCGGGTTAAACCGAAATGGCTACCAATTTTAGTTTTATCAAAACACAAAAACGTTTTTCTTCCTTTTCTTTGTTTGTATTAATTATGTACATATCAAAGTGTATCTTTTGTTACCAAATAAGCGTTGTATCATATCACAATGCCAACAATTCCATTCACTGAGCATGATAGGTGTGAATAACCGACATCGAATTTTTTTGGAGGTAATTATCCCTATAAAGCGGTTTCGTTTTGTGGACCCCAAGAACCGCGTTATAACAGGACCCAAGTGTATATAGCATGTGAGTAGTCTTACATCTTAACTGGATCCTACTCATATAAAGCTATCTGTTCATATATATAAATTGTCCCTCACTATATAGTTTATAAGTAATGGTTGGTTGACACCAAATGTATTTGGTTTGTAGATGCCTTGATATTGTGTCTATGGTTTGCATTGTAGCTAGGCATGCTTGCGCCGTTGTCTGGTCTGTACATTTATGTCTTGTTGTTCACATATAATTATCTCCATATATATAATGTTGTATAATACATAAGTTTATTATTTTTATAACAACTAAGCATATGTGATTGTTGGGGACCAATTTAACAAAGTTGTAGCAAGATATGGTATCCAAATATTTAGTCAGTTGCTGATATACTCTTTAATTTTCTGTTTATCCTTGATCCCAACCCACCCATTTTCGTGAATACGGTAGTTACCGGTATGTAGCAAAATATTAAATCTTGTGTGGGGATGAATTTATGGGGAAGAGGGTGGAAGGGGAACTATTATAATAAAAATAGCACCCGCAGTTGTCTGACACTCTGGTATGTGAGAGAAGGACTATTGAGAGAAGGATTATGGATTATGTGCGTAGATAATTGATATTTATTTTGTATCACTTCTAAAGATGAGATCAATCCTATTAAAAGTTGCCATGAATAATTGATAATCCAGACTGCAATTTAGAAAAAAAATTTTTTTATTAACTTTGACTATTAATGGAGTACCGGTAAGGCATTATAATTAGCCTCTGAAAGTGCAAATTTAATTCATCGTTTTAATTGATCTGAATGTAAGGTATCTCTACAGGGAGTTCATTTAGAGAAAGTGAAATATTCAGTAATTATCAGGAACGTGAAAAGTATGTGCTGTTTAAGTAATACCAAGATAGAGAATCCTTTGTGTATGAGTGGGTTAAGGTGCTGTCTCACATACCTCATACCACGGAGGTCGTGGGTTTGAGCCCAGTTCGGTTCAAACCTTTTAAGTGTGAATTACAAGACTTAGTTTACGCGATTCTTGCTGAAAGACGGTGGTTCTATTCAGACTCATTCCTAAATATTTGGGATCTTCTATCAACAATATAGAAGTGGATGTCAGTTGTAAAGTGTTTAATTTAACGGCATATAAACCTGGTTAATATATATATATATATGTATACATATGTGGCAAACTCTTCTGTCTGCTTCATTTTACATTCTAGATCCAGATAGATCTACATGAATGTTTATTTTTATTTCATGTTTTTATATTTGGTTCAAACTCAATCAATGGCAAAGAATCTAACATAAATTATTTGCAAAGAATCTGACATAAATTATTTGCAAAGAATCTGACATAAATTATTTGCAAAGAATCTGACATAAATTATTTGCAAAGAATCTGACATAAATTATTTGCAAAGAATCTAACATAAATTATTTAAACCAGCCACTGGAGATTGTTTGACCTCTGAGTGACCATGATGTAATTGCGTCTGACGAATTGACACTTAGTTTTCTCATAATTTGCCAAATTCATTTCACCAACAAAGCAAAATCTGACACGCATGGTAATTGTGTATTCAGGGCATACTCAAATATGAATATATGCAATATGAAAGAAAGACCTGCGAGCAGACAATGGAAATATTGTGTGATTTATTTCCTGCCGTCTACAAATTTCTTCCGGGAAAGATGCTCTCGCTTTTGCCGCACAGCGCCGAGAAAGAACTAATCAAAGCAATAAGGGAGAAATAATTGTACATCTGTGGAGGAAACTCATCAGACGCTAGCTCCTGTGGGACGGATATTTCCAAACTTGTTCCAGTATTCATCTAGAAGAAATGCTATGAATTTTACATGAGGAATAATTTTATTTTATAATTGAGCTGGTTCATGTTCTTTCATTTAATTGTATAACTATCGTAACCCCAAATCTCCGACGCTAAAATTTCAAACATTACAACTCAACTCAATTTTGATAGGAAATCAGCTGCATAAGTCACATTGGCAATATTACAAGAACTTAATTTTTCTTTCTTTTTTTTTTTTTATACCATTTTCGACACATTTCAGATTATAAAATTATGGCATATCAAGTTTTATTGGTATAGGAATACCTCATACTGAATCTGAGTAGAGCTATATACTGTCCTTCCGCAAGTAGCTGGCGAACTTTCTCACAAAGTTTTTTGAGTGAGCGGGACTTAAACCAATGATCTTATTGGTGAGAGGAGGACCCATACTACAAGAACTACTCACCCTGGTAAAATTCAGATGTGACCCCTTAGGTACTATTATTTTTATAAAAGACTCTTAAAATCCTAGTGTTTGGACCGTTCAATTTTCTTTTATTAGGGGTTTTGAAATTGAAAAGCAGTTGCTATCTCTGAGACTTCACACTCGTATCCTATCGTATCCTAAAATTTTAAATACTGAATATTTGCGAATGGTTACTTAAAACTTGAACAATGAATTGAAAGTTGGTTTAAATTTATAATAAATATTTTTAAGTGAAATAAATACAATAAATATTGTACAGCAAGATAAATTGTATTCCCATTACACATAAGATTCCCTAACAGCGCCAGCATCAACGCTGGAGAAAATTATTACAAATTTTCATCTATAAATTGTCTGGCTTGAAAAGATGAAAAGCATTATTCTAATTGGTTTCCTCAGAATAAGTACAGGGTAGAGATGATAATTATATAAGTAAGTACAGGGTAGAGATGATAATTATATAAGTAAGTACAGGGCAGAGATGATAATTATATAAGTAAGTACAGGGTAGAGATGATAATTATATAAGTAAGGGTAGAGATGATAATTATATAAGTAAGTACAGGGTAGAGATGATTATTATATAAGTAAGTACAGGGTAGAAATGATAATTATATAAGCAAGTACAGGGTAGAGATGATAATTATATAAGCAAGTACAGGGTAGAGATTATAATTATATAAGCAAGTACAGGGTAGAGATGATAATTATATAAGCAAGTACAGGGTAGAGATGATAATTATATAAGCAAGTATAGGGTAGAGATGATAATTATATAAGTAAGTACAGGGTAGAGATGATAATTATATAAGTAAGTACAGGGTAGAGATGATAATTATATAAGCAAGTACAGGGTAGAGATGATAATTATATAAGTAAGTACAGGGTAGAGATGATAATTATATAAGCAAGTACAGGGTAGAGATGATAATTATATAAGTAAGTACAAAATATAGATGATAATTATATAAGTAAGTACAGGGTAGAGATGATAATTATATAAGTAAGTACAGGGTAGAGATGATAATTATATAAGTAAGTACAGGGTAGAGATGATAATTATATAAGTAAGTACAGGGTAGAGATGATAATTATATAAGTAAGTACAGGGTAGAGATGATAATTATATAAGCAAGTACAGGGTAGAGATGATAATTATATAAGTAAGTACAAAATATAGATGATAATTATATAAGTAAGTACAGGGTAGAGATGATAATTATATAAGTAAGTCCAGGGTTGAGATGATAATTATATAAGTAAGTACAGGGTAGAGATGATAATTATATAAGTAAGTACAGGGTAGAGATGATAATTATATAAGCAAGTACAGGGTAGAGATTATAATTATATAAGCAAGTACAGGGTAGAGATGATAATTATATAAGCAAGTACAGGGTAGAGATGATAATTATATAAGTAAGTACAAAATATAGATGATAATTATATAAGTAAGTACAGGGTAGAGATGATAATTATATAAGTAAGTCCAGGGTTGAGATGATAATTATATAAGTAAGTACAGGGTAGAGATGATAATTATATAAGTAAGTCCAGGGTTGAGATGATAATTATATAAGTAAGTACAAGGTAGAGATGATAATTATATAAGTAAGTACAGGATAGAGATGATAATTATACAAGCAAGTACAGGGTAGAGATGATAATTATATAAGCAAGTACAGGGTAGAGATTATAATTATATAAGCAAGTACAGGGTAGAGATGATAATTATATAAGCAAGTACAGGGTAGAGATGATAATTATATAAGTAAGTACAAAATATAGATGATAATTATATAAGTAAGTACAGGGTAGAGATGATAATTATATAAGTAAGTACAGGGTAGAGATGATAATTATATAAGCAAGTACAGGGTAGAGATGATAATTATATAAGCAAGTACAGGGTAGAGATGATAATTATATAAGTAAGTACAAAATATAGATGATAATTATATAAGCAAGTACAGGGTAGAGATGATAATTATATAAGTAAGTACAGGGTAGAGATGATAATTATATAAGCAAGTACAGGGTAGAGATGATAATTATATAAGTAAGTACAAAATATAGATGATAATTATATAAGTAAGTCCAGGGTTGAGATGATAATTATATAAGTAAGTACAGGGTAGAGATGATAATTATATAAGTAAGTCCAGGGTTGAGATGATAATTATATAAGTAAGTACAAGGTAGAGATGATAATTATATAAGTAAGTACAGGATAGAGATGATAATTATACAAGCAAGTACAGGGTAGAGATGATAATTATATAAGCAAGTACAGGGTAGAGATTATAATTATATAAGCAAGTACAGGGTAGAGATGATAATTATATAAGTAAGTACAGGGTTGAGATGATAATTATATAAGTAAGTACAAGGTAGAGATGATAATTATATAAATAAGAAACAACCAACAATTATAATGTTTATTTACAATATAATAAATTTAAATACAAAACAAGACAATAACTTTTGGCACATCATTCTGTCTTGATGCTTTTATGCCAGATTGTGTACTCGCTTCTTGTCATACTGGAGATTTCCCAGCCTAATACTCAAGTCACACTGTATAGATCTTGCCAGATTGTGTACTCGCCTCTTGTCATACTGGAGATTCCCCAGCCTAATACTTATGTCACACTGTATAGATCTTGCCAGATTGTGTACTCGCCTCTTGTCATACTGGAGATTTCCCAGCCTAATACTTAAGTCACACTGTATAAATCTTGCCAGATTGCGTACTTGCCAGTTGTCATACTGGAGATTCCCCAGCCTAATACTTATGTCACACTGTATAGATCTTGCCAGATTGCGTACTCGCCTCTTGTCATACTGGAGATTCCCCAGCCTAATACTTAAGTCACACTGTATAGATCTTGCCAGATTGTGTACTCGCCTCTTGTCATACTGGAGATTCCCCAGCCTAATACTTAAGTCACACTGTATAGATCTTGCCAGATTGTGTACTCGCCTCTTGTCATACTGGAGATTTCCCAGCCTAATACTTAAGTCACACTGTATAAATCTTGCCAGATTGCGTACTCGCCTCTTGTCATACTGGAGATTCCCCAACCTAATACTCAAGTCACACTGTATAGATCTTGCCAGATTGTGTACTCGCCTCTTGTCATACTGGAGATTCCCCAGCCTAATACTTATGTCACACTGTATAGATCTTGCCAGATTGTGTACTCGCCACTTGTCATACTGGAGATTCCCCAGCCTAATACTTAAGTCACACTGTATAGATCTTGCCAGATTGTGTTCTCGCCTCTTGTCATACTGGAGATTCCCCAGCCTTATACTTAAGTCACACTGTATAGATCTTGCCAGATTGCGTACTTGCCTCTTGTCATACTGGAGATTCCCCAGCCTAATACTTAAGTCACACTGTATAGATCTTGCCAGATTGTGTACTCGCCTCTTGTCATACTGGAGATTCCCCAGCCTAATACTTAAGTCACACTGTATAGATCTTGCCAGATTGTGTACTCGCCTCTTGTCATACTGGAGATTTCCCAGCCTAATACTTAAGTCACACTGTATAGATCTTGCCAGATTGTGTACTCGCCTCTTGTCATACTGGAGATTCCCCAGCCTAATACTTATGTCACACTGTATAGATCTTGCCAGATTGTGTTCTCGCCACTTGTCATACTGGAGATTCCCCAGCCTAATACTTAAGTCACACTGTATAGATCTTGCCAGATTGTGTACTCGCCTCTTGTCATACTGGAGATTCCCCAGCCTAATACTTAAGTCACACTGTATAGATCTTGCCAGATTGTGTACTCACCTCTTGTCATACTGGAGATTTCCCAGCCTAATACTTATGTCACACTGTATAGATCTTGCCAGATTGCGTACTTGCCTCTTGTCATACTGGAGATTCCCCAGCCTAATACTTATGTCACACTGTATAGATCTTGCCAGATTGTGTACTCGCCTCTTGTCATACTGGAGATTTCCCAGCCTAATACTTATGTCACACTGTATAGATCTTGCCAGATTGCGTACTCGCCTCTTGTCATACTGGAGATTCCCCAGCCTAATACTTAAGTCACACTGTATAGATCTTGCCAGATTGTGTACTCACCTCTTGTCATACTGGAGATTTCCCAGCCTAATACTTATGTCACACTGTATAGATCTTGCCAGATTGTGTACTCGCCTCTTGTCATACTGGAGATTTCCCAGCCTAATACTTATGTCACACTGTATAGATCTTGCCAGATTGCGTACTCGCCTCTTGTCATACTGGAGATTCCCCAGCCTAATACTTAAGTCACACTGTATAGATCTTGCCAGATTGTTTACTCGCCTCTTGTCATACTGGAGATTCCCCAGCCTAATACTTAAGTCACACTGTATAGATCTTGCCAGATTGTGTACTTGCCTCTTGTCATACTGGAGATTCCCCAGCCTAATACTTATGTCACACTGTATAGATCTTGCCAGATTGTGTACTCGCCTCTTGTCATACTGGAGATTCCCCAGCCTAATACTTAAGTCACACTGTATAGATCTTGCCAGATTGCGTACTCGCTTCTTGTCATACTGGAGATTCCCCAGCCTAATACTTAAGTCACACTTCATAGATCTTGCCAGATTGTGTACTCGCCTCTTGTCATACTGGAGATTCCCCAGCCTAATACTTAAGTCACACTGTATAGATCTTGCCAGATTGTGTACTCGCCTCTTGTCATACTGGAGATTCCCCAGCCTAATACTTAAGTCACACTGTATAGATCTTGCCAGATTGTGTACTCGCCTCTTGTCATACTGGAGATTCCCCAGCCTAATACTTAAGTCACACTGTATAGATCTTGCCAGATTGTGTACTCGCCTCTTGTCATACTGGAGATTCCCCAGCCTAATACTTAAGTCACACTGTATAGATCTTGCCAGATTGTGTACTCGCCACTTGTCATGATGGAGATTCCCCAGCCTAATACTTAAGTCACACTGTATAGATCTTGCCAGATTGCGTACTTGCCTCTTGTCATACTGGAGATTCCCCAGCCTAATACTTAAGTCACACTGTATAGATCTTGCCAGATTGTGTACTCGCCTCTTGTCATACTGGAGATTCCCCAGCCTAATACTTAAGTCACACTGTATAGATCTTGCCAGATTGTGTACTCGCCTCTTGTCATACTGGAGATTCCCCAGCCTAATACTTAAGTCACACTGTATAGATCTTGCCAGATTGCGTACTTGCCTCTTGTCATACTGGAGATTCCCCAGCCTAATACTTAAGTCACACTGTATAGATCTTGCCAGATTGTGTACTCGCCTCTTGTCATACTGGAGATTCCCCAGCCTAATACTTAAGTCACACTGTATAGATCTTGCCAGATTGTTTACTCGCCTCTTGTCATACTGGAGATTCCCCAGCCTAATACTTAAGTCACACTGTATAGATCTTGCCAGATTGTGTACTCGCCTCTTGTCATACTGGAGATTCCCCAGCCTAATACTTATGTCACACTGTATAGATCTTGCCAGATTGTGTACTCGCCTCTTGTCATACTGGAGATTCCCCAGCCTAATACTTAAGTCACACTGTATAGATCTTGCCAGATTGCGTACTCGCCTCTTGTCATACTGGAGATTCCCCAGCCTAATACTTAAGTCACACTGTATAGATCTTGCCAGATTGTGTACTCGCCTCTTGTCATACTGGAGATTCCCCAGCCTAATACTTAAGTCACACTGTATAGATCTTGCCAGATTGTGTACTCGCCACTTGTCATGATGGAGATTCCCCAGCCTAATACTTAAGTCACACTGTATAGATCTTGCCAGATTGCGTACTTGCCTCTTGTCATACTGGAGATTCCCCAGCCTAATACTTAAGTCACACTGTATAGATCTTGCCAGATTGTGTACTCACCTCTTGTCATACTGGAGATTCCCCAGCCTAATACTTAAGTCACACTGTATAGATCTTGCCAGATTGCGTACTTGCCAGTTGTCATACTGGAGATTCCCCAGCCTAATACTTAAGTCACACTGTATAGATCTTGCCAGATTGCGTACTCGCCTCTTGTCATACTGGAGATTCCCCAGCCTAATACTTAAGTCACACTGTATAGATCTTGCCAGATTGTGTACTCGCCTCTTGTCATACTGGAGATTCCCCAGCCTAATACTTAAGTCACACTGTATAGATCTTGCCAGATTGCGTACTCGCCACTTGTCATGATGGAGATTCCCCAGCCTAATACTTAAGTCACACTGTATAGATCTTGCCAGATTGCGTACTTGCCTCTTGTCATACTGGAGATTCCCCAGCCTAATACTTAAGTCACACTGTATAGATCTTGCCAGATTGTGTACTCACCTCTTGTCATACTGGAGATTCCCCAGCCTAATACTTAAGTCACACTGTATAGATCTTGCCAGATTGCGTACTTGCCAGTTGTCATACTGGAGATTCCCCAGCCTAATACTTAAGTCACACTGTATAGATCTTGCCAGATTGTGTACTCACCTCTTGTCATACTGGAGATTCCCCAGCCTAATACTTTTGTCACACTGTATAGATCTTGCCAGATTGTGTACTTGCCAGTTGTCATACTGGAGATTCCCCAGCCTAATACTTAAGTCACACTGTATAGATCTTGCCAGATTGCGTACTTGCCAGTTGTCATACTGGAGATTCCCCAGCCTAATACTTAAGTCACACTGTATAGATCTTGCCAGATTGCGTACTTGCCTCTTGTCATACTGGAGATTCCCCAGCCTAATACTTAAGTCACACTGTATAGATCTTGCCAGATTGTGTACTCGCCTCTTGTCATACTGGAGATTCCCCAGCCTAATACTTATGTCACACTGTATAGATCTTGCCAGATTGTGTACTCGCCTCTTGTCATACTGGAGATTTCCCAGCCTAATACTTATGTCACACTGTATAGATCTTGCCAGATTGTGTACTCGCCTCTTGTCATACTGGAGATTCCCCAGCCTAATACTTAAGTCACACTGTATAGATCTTGCCAGATTGTGTACTCGCCTCTTGTCATACTGGAGATTCCCCAGCCTAATACTTAAGTCACACTGTATAGATCTTGCCAGATTGCGTACTCGCCTCTTGTCATACTGGTGATTCCCCAGCCTAATACTTAAGTCACACTGTATAGATCTTGCCAGATTGTGTACTCGCCACTTGTCATGATGGAGATTCCCCAGCCTAATACTTAAGTCACACTGTATAGATCTTGCCAGATTGTGTACTCGCCTCTTGTCATACTGGAGATTCCCCAGCCTAATACTTATGTCACACTGTATAGATCTTGCCAGATTGTGTACTTGCCTTTTGTCATACTGGAGATTCCCCAGCCTAATACTTAAGTCACACTGTATAGATCTTGCCAGATTGCGTACTCGCCTCTTGTCATACTGGTGATTCCCCAGCCTAATACTTAAGTCACACTGTATAGATCTTGCCAGATTGTGTACTTGCCTCTTGTCATACTGGAGATTCCCCAGCCTAATACTTAAGTCACACTGTATAGATCTTGCCAGATTGCGTACTTGCCAGTTGTCATACTGGAGATTCCCCAGCCTAATACTTAAGTCACACTGTATAGATCTTGCCAGATTGTGTACTCGCCTCTTGTCATACTGGAGATTCCCCAGCCTAATACTTATGTCACACTGTATAGATCTTGCCAGATTGTGTACTCGCCTCTTGTCATACTGGAGATTCCCCAGCCTAATACTTAAGTCACACTGTATAGATCTTGCCAGATTGTGTACTCGCCTCTTGTCATACTGGAGATTTCCCAGCCTAATACTTAAGTCACACTGTTTAGATCTTGCCAGATTGTGTACTCGCCTCTTGTCATACTGGAGATTCCCCAGCCTAATACTTATGTCACACTGTATAGATCTTGCCAGATTGCGTACTTGCCAGTTGTCATACTGGAGATTCCCCAGCCTAATACTTAAGTCACACTGTATAGATCTTGCCAGATTGTGTACTTGCCTCTTGTCATACTGGAGATTCCCCAGCCTAATACTTATGTCACACTGTATAGATCTTGCCAGATTGCGTACTTGCCTCTTGTCATACTGGAGATAATCCAGCCTAATACTTATGTCACACTGTATAGATCTTGCCAGATTGCGTACTCGCCACTTGTCATACTGGAGATTCCCCAACCTAATACTTAAGTCACACTTCATAGATCTTGCCAAATTGTGTACTCGCCTCTTGTCATACTGGAGATTCCGCAGCCTTATACTTAAGTCGCACTGTATAGATCTTGCCAGATTGTGTACTCGCCTCTTGTCATACTGGAGATTCCCCAACCTAATACTTAAGTCACACTGTATAGATCTTGCCAGATTGCGTACTTGCCTCTTGTCATACTGGAGATTCCCCAGCCTAATACTTATGTCACACTGTATAGATCTTGCCAGATTGTTTACTCGCCTCTTGTCATACTGGAGATTCCCCAACCTAATACTTATGTCACACTGTATAGATCTTGCCAGATTGTGTACTCGCCTCTTGTCATACTGGAGATTCCGCAGCCTTATACTTAAGTCGCACTGTATAGATCTTGCCAGATTGTGTACTCGCCTCTTGTCATACTGGAGATTCCCCAGCCTAATACTTAAGTCACACTGTATAGATCTTGCCAGATTGCGTACTCGCCTCTTGTCATGATGGAGATTCCCCAGCCTAATACTTAAGTCACACTGTATAGATCTTGCCAGATTGTGTACTCGCCTCTTGTCATACTGGAGATTCCCCAGCCTAATACTTAAGTCACACTGTATAGATCTTGCCAGATTGCATACTTGCCACTTGTCATACTGGAGATTCCCCAGCCTAATACTTATGTCACACTGTATAGATCTTGCCAGATTGTGTACTCGCCTCTTGTCATACTGGAGATTCCGCAGCCTTATACTTAAGTCGCACTGTATAGATCTTGCCAGATTGTGTACTTGCCTCTTGTCATACTGGAGATTCCCCAGCCTAATACTTAAGTCACACTGTATAGATCTTGCCAGATTGCGTACTCGCCTCTTGTCATGATGGAGATTCCCCAACCTAATACTTAAGTCACACTGTATAGATCTTGCCAGATTGTGTACTCGCCTCTTGTCATACTGGAGATTCCCCAGCCTAATACTTAAGTCACACTGTATAGATCTTGCCAGATTGCGTACTCGCCACTTGTCATGATGGAGATTCCCCAGCCTAATACTTAAGTCACACTGTATAGATCTTGCCAGATTGCGTACTCGCCACTTGTCATGATGGAGATTCCCCAGCCTAATACTTAAGTCACACTGTATAGATCTTGCCAGATTGTGTACTCGCCACTTGTCATACTGGAGATTCCCCAGCCTAATACTTATGTCACACTGTATAGATCTTGCCAGATTGCGTACTCGCCACTTGTCATGATGGAGATTCCCCAGCCTAATACTTAAGTCACACTGTATAGATCTTGCCAGATTGTGTACTCGCCACTTGTCATACTGGAGATTCCCCAGCCTAATACTTAAGTCACACTGTATAGATCTTGCCAGATTGCGTACTCGCCACTTGTCATGATGGAGATTCCCCAGCCTAATACTTAAGTCACACTGTATAGATCTTGCCAGATTGCGTACTCGCCACTTGTCATGATGGAGATTCCCCAGCCTAATACTTAAGTCACACTGTATAGATCTTGCCAGATTGCGTACTCGCCACTTGTCATGATGGAGATTCCCCAACCTAATACTTAAGTCACACTGTATAGATCTTGCCAGATTGCGTACTCGCCTCTTGTCATACTGGAGATTCCCCAGCCTTATACTTAAGTCACACTGTATAGATCTTGCCAGATTGCGTACTCGCCACTTGTCATGATGGAGATTCCCCAGCCTAATACTTAAGTCACACTGTATAGATCTTGCCAGATTGCGTACTCGCCACTTGTCATGATGGAGATTCCCCAGCCTAATACTTAAGTCACACTGTATAGATCTTGCCAGATTGCGTACTCGCCACTTGTCATACTGGAGATTCCCCAGCCTAATACTTATGTCACACTGTATAGATCTTGCCAGATTGCGTACTCGCCACTTGTCATGATGGAGATTCCCCAGCCTAATACTTAAGTCACACTGTATAGATCTTGCCAGATTGTGTACTCGCCACTTGTCATACTGGAGATTCCCCAGCCTAATACTTAAGTCACACTGTATAGATCTTGCCAGATTGCGTACTCGCCTCTTGTCATACTGGAGATTCCCCAGCCTAATACTTAAGTCACACTGTATAGATCTTGCCAGATTGTGTACTCGCCTCTTGTCATGATGGAGATTCCCCAGCCTAATACTCAAGTCACACTGTATAGATCTTGCCAGATTGCGTACTCGCCTCTTGTCATACTGGAGATTCCCCAGCCTAATACTTAAGTCACACTGTATAGATCTTGCCAGATTGTGTACTCGCCACTTGTCATGATGGAGATTCCCCAGCCTAATACTTAAGTCACACTGTATAGATCTTGCCAGATTGTTTACTCGCCTCTTGTCATACTGGAGATTCCCCAGCCTAATACTTAAGTCACACTGTATAGATCTTGCCAGATTGTTTACTCGCCACTTGTCATGATGGAGATTCCCCAGCCTAATACTTAAGTCACACTGTATAGATCTTGCCAGATTGCGTACTCGCCACTTGTCATGATGGAGATTCCCCAGCCTAATACTTAAGTCACACTGTATAGATCTTGCCAGATTGTTTACTCGCCTCTTGTCATACTGGAGATTCCCCAGCCTAATACTTAAGTCACACTGTATAGATCTTGCCAGATTGTGTACTCGCCTCTTGTCATACTGGAGATTCCCCAGCCTAATACTTAAGTCACACTGTATAGATCTTGCCAGATTGTGTACTCGCCTCTTGTCATGATGGAGATTCCCCAGCCTAATACTCAAGTCACACTGTATAGATCTTGCCAGATTGCGTACTCGCCTCTTGTCATACTGGAGATTCCCCAGCCTAATACTTAAGTCACACTGTATAGATCTTGCCAGATTGTGTACTCGCCTCTTGTCATACTGGAGATTCCCCAGCCTAATACTTAAGTCACACTGTATAGATCTTGCCAGATTGTGTACTCGCCTCTTGTCATACTGGAGATTCCCCAGCCTAATACTTAAGTCACACTGTATAGATCTTGCCAGATTGTTTACTCGCCTCTTGTCATACTGGAGATTCCCCAGCCTAATACTTAAGTCACACTGTATAGATCTTGCCAGATTGCGTACTCGCCACTTGTCATGATGGAGATTCCCCAGCCTAATACTTAAGTCACACTGTATAGATCTTGCCAGATTGTTTACTCGCCTCTTGTCATACTGGAGATTCCCCAGCCTAATACTTAAGTCACACTGTATAGATCTTGCCAGATTGTGTACTCGCCTCTTGTCATACTGGAGATTCCCCAGCCTAATACTTAAGTCACACTGTATAGATCTTGCCAGATTGTTTACTCGCCTCTTGTCATACTGGAGATTTCCCAGCCTAATACTTAAGTCACACTGTATAGATCTTGCCAGATTGTGTACTCGCCTCTTGTCATACTGGAGATTCCCCAGCCTAATACTTAAGTCACACTGTATAGATCTTGCCAGATTGTGTACTCGCCTCTTGTCATACTGGAGATTCCCCAGCCTAATACTTAAGTCACACTGTATAAATCTTGCCAGATTGTGTACTCGCCTCTTGTATCTTGCGTATCAAGTTAGAGTTTCAATTTAATGTTCACAATGTAGTTTAAATTGGATTTAAATCCGGTGTCTTTCTTGTTGGTATCAGAGAAATCCCGTCTCTTTCTTGTTGGTATCAGAAAAAACCCCTGTCTTTCTTGTTGTTATCTGAGAAAACCAGTGTCTTTCTTATTGATATCAGAGATAACTTGTTTGTATCAGAGAAAACTCATGTATTTCTTGTTGGTATCATAGAAAACCCGTGTCTATCTTGTTGGTACCAGAGAAAACCCGTGTCTTTCTTGTTGGTATCAGAGAAAACTAGTGTCTTTCTTGTTGGTATCAGAGAAAACCAGTCTTACTTGTTTGTATCAGAGAAAACCAGTGTCTTTCTTGTTGGTATCAGAGAAAACCAGTGTCTTTCTTGTTGGTATCAGAGAAAACCAGTGTCTTTCTTGTTGGTATCTGAGAAAACCAATGTCTTACTTATTTGTATCAGAGAAAACCAGTGTCTTTCTTGTTGGTGTGTCTGTCTTTTTGGTATCAAAGAAAACCAGTGTCTTTCTTGTTTGTTTCAGAGAAAACTGGTGTTTTTCTTGTTGTTATCAGTGAAAACCAGTGTCTTTCTTGTTTGTATCAGAAAAAAA
The DNA here is from genome assembly GCA_029582155.1 of Panopea generosa. Taxonomy (NCBI): domain Eukaryota; kingdom Metazoa; phylum Mollusca; class Bivalvia; order Adapedonta; family Hiatellidae; genus Panopea; species Panopea generosa. The sequence goes on from CM055907.1 coordinate 35,842,991, forward strand.
TAGTGTCTTTTTTGTTGGTATCAGAGAAAACTGGTGTCTTTCGGAGAAAACATTTTTATCGTCTGTCGTTTTGGGAATGAAGAAAACATGTGTTTTTCTTGTTGGTTTAAGAGAAAACTGGTATCTTTCTTGTTGATTTCAGAGTAAACCAGTTTCTTTCTTGTTGGTATCAGAGAAAATCAGTGTATTTTTTGTCGGTATCAGAGAGAACCAGTGTCTTTATTGTTGGTATCAGAGAAAACTGTGATATTTTTACAGATATCCATGTGCATAAATTGTTTACAATATCGAAGGAAAGACCTTTTATGTTTTCTCAAGAATTTCAATTTTTTGTTAGTTGGTAGTGCTTTTAAGAAAATATCCTTTTACCAATTCAAATTAATCTGTCTTTAGTTGTGTGCAATATAAAAAACAACAATGCAATTAAACACTGGCAGAGCCATCTTGTGACATTTATATAGCAGATGGATCTTTAAAAAGATGGTATAATACTTACTTGTAAATTGTTTCTATAACCCTTGAAGCATACTGGGAAAAAAATTCTGTTTAAAATTGCTTTTTGTATATGAACATTTGAATTTATTGTTCAGTCTGTCTGTACAATTCAATCTCATTTTGCAGGGAAAACTTGAAATTTGAAATATTTATTTTTTCTCGTCTATGTAAAATATGCACATGTGATGCTTAAATGTTTTTCTTCATCTTCATCTAAATGCAAATTGTTCTACTTTTATTTCATTGTGCAAAATTGATTTTGCAAACTAAATCTGTATTGTTGCAACTGCACAAAAGATATCTCTGAAAAGTTTAATCACGTTTATCCCAATTGGTGAAGACAGCCAATGACGTAGACAAAGATAGATTTGAAAATTTGTGTCTGCAGTTTTATTTTAAACTGTGTAAGTCGGTCAGTATATAATTGGCTGATGGGAATATGAGGAATTGCACTATTGTTTGAAAACAAAATGGTTACTGGTACAGAAATATTTGTCATTTATTTGGCGTTTTGTGATTTATTGATAAAACTGCACGATAAATGATTTATGACCCTTGTCTTTACTTACAAATAAGTCATCTTGTAGGAGGAAGTTTGAAAATTGACAGTCAGTCTGGCTATATATCACCTCTTGAAAATCAAATTATTTGATTCTTTTAAAGCAGCCAGACTTGTCCGTGATTGGGTTATGAGTAGTACTACTTAGAATTATGCATCCGTGATGACCTTGACCTCTTTGGATGATTAATAGAATGTTGTGTTTTTGTTGGGTTTAGTTTGCGCCATTTCTTGGACTTACTTTAATAATAATATTTGAGATGTCACATGTTGAAAATTCAAAATAATTATGCTCAATAATACGGTTGCAGACAACGTAGTTCATCTAGTCACCAAATCTAGTGTAGCTTTGTCTGCTTGGTTGTCACTGAGGGTATGAAGTTGTGGACCTTGTTTATCATCATTTATAATCATCAAATGTTTAATCATTGAAAGTGACTGTTATGAATTAGAAAAAAAATCAGTAAACATTTGTCTGGTGGTAAAATGTCCTCCTCTTATGCAAAAAATCATGGGTTTGATTACCAGCCAAAGATTAAAAAAAATGGTACTAGAACTTTCTTACTTTGCGCTCAGCATTTAAAGGATAGTTCTAGGTTTGGTCAGTATAATATGACAGGGTGGGTTATACCATGTGTCTTTGGCATGATACTCCAGTGTGGTAGCACTCAGAATAAGTAAGACACTGCCGCTATATGACTGAGAAATTGTTGAAAGCGACTCTTAAACACCATGCAACTAAATTTGAAAAGGAGTCTTCCAAGGTTGGATGTTTTAAAGGCGCTGTCTCAAGGTTAGTTACCTGTCACCACCGCGGTTGTTGGTTTGAGTCTATAGCCCGTTGGAAACATACTTGTCAGGTATTTGCAGAGGATAGTTGAATCAATCATAACTCATCCAGAGGTCTCCTCTGTGGATCACCTATATTAGACATGATAATATTAATGGCCTTGTTAGATGGTTTTAGAAAACAATATCACAGTAGATTCCCCCTCGCCCAGTACACCTCCTTATATTGATTAACACTGGCAGGCTGGTTCCCCAGACAATACGATAAAAGTATCTCATTTGGCAGTCTGTCATATACTACATGCCAAATAAGCAGGGTGCCAGTTGCTGGTTTCTTTATTGCCATCCATTGTAAGCAGAGTTATGAAGCTGGATAATAATAATATTTGATACATCAACCTGGCAGTTGGATTCTCATAAATTCATCCAACCTTTGGCGTGATGTGTCTTTCTCTTTACACCATCTTGTTAGTTGACTATGACAACTTGAGGGAGGATGCAGGGAAATCAATGTTTGGCGTATCTGTTTAACAGGTTTAAAGCCCCAATTGCGATATAAAAGTCGCAAGATGGCTCTGGGGCAGTTTATATAATTCTATACATGATTCAAACCAGAGAACCCTTTTTCAAAATTACAAAGTCACATCTGTATTGTTTTTGTTAAAATTTTGCATTCTACTAGATTATTGTTAATACTAGGGAGAAGCTTATGAGATCAATACATGCACTCTCAATTATAAACAAATACATATGGATATGTGTTGATACACATTTCAGCAGCTGAGTAATGGCATATTTTTAGAACACTGTTCCATAAGTGACAGATAAAAAATACAGCTGTTGTACATTAGCCACGCCTAAATAACTCTCTGCCCTGGCAGAAAGTGTTGGGCCTTTAAGCACCCCTGTGTTGGTTTTGGCTACTAACCATTGACACTTCTTCTGTATATTAACTGTTGTTATATTAGAATTGTAACTGTTTCAAATTGTTAATAGTATACTAGTACATACTGTTGTGGTGGCTATGTCCTTTAGTTAATACATAGTTATTTTAGATGCATTGTGAAGAAACCTCAGACTTTATATGAACCGTTTGCTTCCTTGGTAGAACAAGTACTGAGTGTTGTTTTTTGAGAGGCGGCAGGCCAAGCTTGTGATTGAACCCGCAACCTCTGCGATAAGCCGCCAATACTCTGTCCACTACACTAACGCCACGCTTAATTGAAAGGCTGTTTCCTTTGAATGTTTCAACTCCATTGGACAATGATATTTCTTAATTTTAATTGAGGGATAGCCGGACGATGACATTGTTGGTATATATATTTTTTTTTTTTGGTAATGTCCAGTTTTATTGGTAGAGTGAGACCTCAATAAATCTGATTAAAACCACCGTCCTTCCGTAAATAACTAGTAAAACTACTGTCCTTCTGAAAAGGAATGGCAAAACCACCATTCTTCCACAAAGAACTGGCAAAACCACCGTCCTGAAAAGAACTGGCAAAACCACCATTCTTCCACAAAGAACTGGTTAAACCACTGTCCTTCTGAAAGGAACTGTCAAAACAACCATTCTTTCACAAAGAACTGGCAAAACCACCATCCTTCTGAAAGGAACTGGCAAAACAACCATTCTTTCTCAAAGAACTGGCAAAACCACCGTTCTTCCCAAAACAATCATTATTCCCAAAACCACCATACCATTCTTCCCAAAACCACCATTCTTCCGCAAGGAACTGGCAAAAGCACTGTTCTTCCGCATAGAACTGGCAAATATTTTCACTTATGAAATAACTTGCGGTTCAAAGCCATGACCATTGTAGTTAGAAGCAACTTTGGCTGATACCACATCAGCAGTGGAGGACTTAGGGACACAGTGGAGGGCTCAGGGACACAATGGAGAACATAGGGACACAATAAAGGACACAGGGGTACAATGGAGAACCTGGGAACAGAATAGAGGACATGGGAACACAATAAAGGACCTGGGACACAATAAATGTCCTTGGGACACACTCCAGGAGGACTTGGGACCCAATAGAGGACCTGGAGGCACACTGGAAGACCTGGGGACACTATAGATGACCCAGGGACAAATAGATGACCTGGGGATAAATAAAGCTTAATGTTTGATTTATCAGTATAAAGGAGTTAACCAGAAGACTGACAGAAACATGATTGTGCATTAGAAAGTATTGATTTCATTGATGTTTCCATAGATCCGTCAACTTAGGGTTTAAAAACGGAATAAAAGTGTTATACGTTGTTGTACAGTTAGGAGCAGTTCTGTATATCTAACTTGTTTGTGCAGTACGGAAGCTTTGTTGATGAAATAAATTGTGGTTCATATAATAGGCTCTGATCTGACAGGATATGGAATTGGATTGCTTCTTGTTCAATTAGTTGAAATGGTCTGGGACATCTATTATCAGTAACATATTACTTGCACTATATTTCAGTTAAACATTAAGTATGTTTAATGTTCAGGTACTGTATCCCCCAACACAACCATAAATAAACATACATGAAGCTAGTAGGGAAATAAATAGGACTGAAATATAAATGAAGCTAAAAGGGAAACATATAGGACTGAAATATAAATGAAGCTAATAGGGAAACAAATAGGACAGAAATATCATACATGAAGCTAATAGGGAACTGAAATATCATACATGAAGCTAGTAGGGAAATAAATAGGACTGAAATATACATGAAGCTAATAGGGAAACAAATAGGACTGAAATATACATGAGGCTAATAGGGAAATAAATAGGACTGAAATATAAATGAAGCTAATAGGGAACAAATAGGACTGAAATATCATACATGAAGCTAATAGGGGAAAAATAGGACTGAAATATCATACATGAAGCTAATAGGGAAACAAATTTAAGGACTGAAATATCATACATGAAGCTAGTAGAGAAACAAATAGGACTGAAATCTCATACATGAAGCTAGTAGAAAAACCAATAGGACTGAAATCTCATGCATGAAGCTAATAGGGAAACAAATAGGACAGAAATATCATACATGGAGCTGGTAGGGACACAAATAGAACTGAAATATCATGCATGAAGCTAACAGGAATGTTATCTCATGCAATGTGTATAATAAAATGTTTTTTTAAAAGATGAGATGTTGCTGAAGCAAACTCAAATCATGTAATACCATTATCAGCCTATACTCTGGATCAGTGGCAAATCATGTAATACCATAATCAGCCTATACTCTGGATGAGTGGCAAATCATGTAATACCATTATCAGCCTATACTCTGGATCAGTGGCAAATCATGTAATACCATTATCAGCCTATACTCTGGATCAGTGGCAAATCACGTAATACCATTATCAGCCTATACTCTGGATCAGTGGCAAATCACCTTATACCATTATCAGCCTATACTCTGGATCAGTGGCAAATCACCTTGTACCATTATAAGCCTATACTCTGGATCAGTGGCAAATCACATAATACCATTATCAGCCTATACCCTGGATCAGTGGCAAATCACGTAATACCATTATCAGCCTATACTCTGGATCAGTGGCAAATCATGTAATACCATTATCAGCCTATACTCTGGATCAGTGGCAAATCATGTAATACCATTATCAGCCTATACTCTGGATCAGTGGCAAATCATGTAATACCATTATCAGCCTATACTCTGGATCAGTGGCAAATCACGTAATACCATTATCAGCCTATACTCTGGATCAGTGGCAAATCACGTAATACCATAATCAGCCTATACTCTGGATCAGTGGCAAATCATGTAATACCATTATCAGCCTATACTCTGGATCAGTGGCAAATCACATAATACCATAATCAGCCTATACTCTGGATCAGTGGCAAATCACGTAATACCACTATCAGCCTATACTCTGGATCAGTGGAAAATCACGTAATACCACTATCAGCCTATACTCGGGATCAGTGGCAAATCATGTAATACCACTATCAGCCTATACTCGGGATCAGTGGCAAATCATGTAATACCACTATCAGCTTATACTCTGGATCAGTGGCAAATCACGTAATACCACTATCAGCCTATACTCTGGATCAGTGGTCAATCATGTGATACCATTATCAGTTTTATTTGTGAAAATCACATTACCAAACTGATAGTTTTATATATTTGTATATTGATTTGTGCCTACATTAGAACATGATCTTCATTACCGAACATTGTAACAGCAGGAGATATCTATCCTTTCTTGTTTGTTTCAATTTCCTGGTTAATAATGCACTTGGTTAGACACAACCATCTTTACAAGGCAGATTTTACTGGATGGAAAAATAATGGCGGAATGTAATAAGTTTGGTGCTTCTGACTGGCTGAAAAAGATGATGTTAAAATATATCTGCTTAAAAATGGTAAAAAATTGCATTGAAAAGGGATTTCCTATTAACTACGCACCCAGGTTAGACTTAAATTGATTTCTCGTTTAAAATTGGTGCATATTTTGTGAGACATGTGATTCTATTTTGATTCTGATTTGATCCATCAAACTGGTTAACATTATTATAGAATTTAAGTCATCTTTAGAAAGATTTTGATTGACAATGTTAAACTCATCAACCAGTCTATTTCTAGAATGGAAATTTCACTTTAAAGTTCACCACTCTGATTAAATTATTAAACCATTAGGATTTTATCCATTAATGATAATGACATGGTTATGATTGTATCCATTTATAGGGTTCTCCATGGCCAAGTGGTCTAAAGTGCAGTCTCAAGATCACTTACCTCTCAATGCTAAGGTTGAAGGTACGAGTTCCGCTCGCTCCTAAAACTTTATGTGAGAAAGTTTGCCAGTTACTTGCGGAAGGTCGGTGGTTCTACTCAGATTCATTCTGAGATCTTCCTCCACTTGAAAATGAAGTTAAACCCCATTAAAAATTTTATAAAATAAAAACGAATCCATTTAAAGCTTTTTTTCACCTGATATATACCTTTATAGTTATAGTAAGAGTGCCATTCAGGTGAAAACAGAAATAAAACGTTTCACTAAAACATAGGTATAAATTTAATGTCTCGACATAAGATGTGAGATAATGTGATAATATTGATGTGCCTCAGCCCTTGTTTAAAAAAGCTATGTAAAACGTACGTTTAATGTCTACGAAGCTTTTATGCAGCCTCTCCGTAAATGCTGTGCAAAAGCTGCTTTTATGCAGGTGCCAATACTGCTAGCTTTTACGTATGTTTTAGCGGCGTAAAAGCTGTATATTCAAATCGTGTATGTACGAGAAAGTCTATGAAAAATGAAATGGTGGCATGCAACCTTTATAAATGTACTGGAATAATCTACCTAATGAGTCATATCTAGTGATAATGGAGGGTGTTTGATGGCCAATTAAGCATGAGAAATGGTGGATTGAGACCTGGAGATAGATCAAACTTAATGACAAAATTCCTTCCAGACAAATGAGAAGAAATGAATGGTGTTTTTGCATTGTGGGCAATTTTGACATGTTCTATTGTGGTAAAGGATATTTGGAGAGGTTGATGCTACATTTTATGTTTCATGTTTGGTGGTTTGTTGTGGTAGAGATAGGTCCATGCCCTGTGGGTCACAAAATTTAAGAAGCTGGGGTTGGGACCTTCCACATCTACTCCCTCCAAATCAGCTAATAGTCTATACTGGAAACAAACACTGAGCTTATGTTCTAATTCATTGTATGGTCACACCTTCACCCATATACACTAGTCCTATCAAGTTGATGAGTTGACCTGATTCAAACTGGCTCAATCAAGTCTGGCTCTTCAGCTCAAAAGCTTAGAAGCTGAATTTAAGCTTGTAGTGATTTTTGAAGTCCATGGTATTGAACCTACAAGCACATCCATTTTGTTTAAGTTACTTTGCTGTATGTACAATAATCAGTGCAGGGTGATTTGATCTACTTCAAATGACAAGGGGGAGAACCTACCTCATGCATACCTGCTTAATACAGTGCCAGAACATTGTTTCAGTTGGACTTAAATGTAAACTCAACTCAACTGTTTTGAGGTAATCTGGAATTTTATAAGTTGCACTGATCAATATGTTGGTGAAATACCCAGAAGGTCAGTAGGAACTATAAAATCTGCACATGTACCCAAAATCGAAACAAAAAATTAGTTAACCAGCTTTTGAATCAACGTTCCGGCACAGTATTTAGCAGGTGCATGTGATGTAGGTTCCCACCGTTGAAAGATCAGCAGTGTGAAATTTCTTTATAAGGACAATTTCTATAGTTATATAATCGTATACTACATCATACCGGTGGTTTAGCTTTAGGGTATAATTTGCTTGCATGGAGTGGTTGTGGGTTCGATCCCCCGGCCAGGTTATAAATACTTGGAAAGTGATCCTGGAAGATTTCTTTCTTGTTGCACAACGTTTAGATGAGTCTCTCCTGGCAGACCCAGTGTCGGTATAATGTGACTTGCCAGGGTATCATACATGTGATTCCAGTTAGACAGAACGTAGAATACTGCTCCAGGCAGCAGACTGTCTGAAATATTGTGTGGAGTGCAGTTGTAACCTTAATGCAATACAATGAATCTTGATATACTGGAACTACACTTGTGAAAGGCTGTGATAATATAATAAATACCCTATAAAAGTTAATGTATCAGGTACCTTGGAGAAATTCAACTATCTATCTTTGATAATTTCAGGGAATTAATCAAGTGTTAATGATAATATGGCTCTTATGTGAAACCTTGTGTGCCATAAAGAGCTTCGATTAATTTAGATTCCTGTTATGATACCGCGGCATCAGCTGTATGAATCTGTATAGATCACAGCATCAGCCATATAGGTCGCAGCATCAGCCATATAGGTCGCAGCATCAGCTGTATAGGTTGCAGTATCAGCTGTATAGGTCACAGCATCGGCTGTATAGATCGCAGTATTAGCCATATAAGTAGCAGCATCAGCTGTATAGGTCGCAGCATCAGCCGTATAGGTCGCAGCATCAGCCGTATAGGTAGCAGCATCAGTCGTATAGGTCGCAGCATCAGTTGTATAGGTCGCAGCATCAGCCATATAGGTCGCAGCATCAGCCGTATAGTTCGCAGTAACAGCCGTATAGGTCGCAGCATCAGCCGTATAAGTCGCAGCATCAGCCGTATAGGTAGCAGCATCAGTCGTATAGTTAACAGCATCAGCTGTATAGGTCGCAGCATCAGCTGTTTAGGTCGCAGCATCAGTTGTATAGGTCGCAGCATCAGCCGTATAGGTGGCAGCATCAGTCGTAAAGGTGGCAGCATCAGCTGTATAGGTCGCAGCATCAGCCGTATAGATTGCAGTATCAGCCGTATAGGTCGCAGCATCAGCCGTTTAGGTCACAGCATCAGTTGTATAGGTCGCAGCATCAGCCATATAGGTCGCAGCATCAGCTGTATAGTTCGCAGTAACAGCCGTATAGGTTGCAGCATCAGCCGTATAGGTCGCAGCATCAGCTGTATGTCGCAGCATCAGCCATATAGGTCGCAGCATCAGCCGTATAGGTGGCAGCATCAGCTGTATAGGTCGCAGCATCAGACATATAGGTCACAGCATCAGCCGTATAGGTAACAGCATCAGCCATATAGGTCGCAGCATCAGCCGTATAGGTTGCAGCATCAGCCGTATAGGTCGCAGCATCAGCCTTATAGGTCGCAGCATCAGCCGTATAGGTCGCAGCATCAGCTGTTTAGGTCGCAGCATCAGTTGTATAGGTCGCAGCATCAGCCATATAGGTCGCAGCATCAGCCGTATAGGTCGCAGCATCAGCCGTATAGGTCGCAGCATCAGCCGTATAGGTCGCAGCATCAGCTGTATAGGCTGCATAAACAGCCGTATAGGTTGCAGCATCAGCTGTATAGGTCGCAGCATCAGCTGTATAGATCGCAGTATCAGCCGTATAGGTCGTAGCATCAGCCATTTAGGTCGCAGCATCAGTCGTGTAGGTCACAGCATCAGCCGTATAAGTCGCAGTATCAGCCGTATAGGTAACAGTATCAGTCGTATAGGTCGCAGTATCAACCGTATAGGTTGCAGTATCAGTCGTTTACTAGGTCGCAGCAACAGCCGTATAGATCGCAGTATCAGTCGTATAGGTCGCAGCATCATCCGTATAGGTCGCATCGGCTGTATAGGTTGCAGCATCAGTCGTATAGGTCGCAGCATCAGCCGTATAGGTCGCAGCATCAGCCGTATAGTTTTCATTAACAGCCATATAGGTCGCAGCATCAGCTGTATAGGTCGCAGCATCAGTCGTATAGGTCGCAGCATCAGCCATATAGGTCGCAGCATCAGCTGTATAGGTAACAGCATCAGCCGTATAGGTCACAGCATCAGTCGTATAGGTCGCAGCATCAGCCGTATAGGTCGCAGCATCAGTCGTATAGGTCGCAGCATCAGTCGTATAGGTAGCAGCATCAGCCGTATAGGTTGCAGTATCAGCCATATTGATCACAGTATCAGCTGTATAGATTACAGTATCAGCTGTATAGATTACAGTATCAGCCGTATTGATCACAGTATCAGCTGTATAGATTACAGTATCAGCTGGATAGATTACAGTATCAACTGTATAGATTACAGTATCAGCCATATTGATCACAGTATCAGCTGTATAGATTACAGTATCAGCTGTATAGATTACAGTATCAGCCGTATTGATTGCAGTATCAGCTGTATAGATTACAGTATCAGCTGGATAGATTACAGTATCAACTGTATAGATTACAGTATCAGCCGTATTGATCACAGTATCAGCTGTATAGATTACAGTATCAGCTGGATAGATTACAATATCAGCCATATTGTTCGCAGTATCAGCTGTATAGATTACAGTATCAGCCGTATAGATTACAATATCAGCCATATTGATCACAGTATCAGCTGAATAAATTACAGTATCAGCTGTATAGATTACAGTATCAGCTGTATAGGTTACAGTATAAGCCGTATAGATCACGGTATCAGCTGTATAGATTTCAGTATCAGCTGTATAGATCACAGTATCAGCCGTATTGATCACAATTTCAGCTGGATAGATTACAGTATAAGCTGTATAGATTACAATATCAGCCGTATTGTTTGCAGTATCATCGGTAAAGATTACAGTATCAGCCGTATTGATCGCAGTATCAGTTGTATAGATTACAGTATCAGCTGTATAGATTTCAGTATCAGCTGTATAGATTACAGTATCAGTCGTATTAATCGCAGTATCAGCTGTATAGATTACAGTATCAGCTGGATAGATTACAATATCAGTCGTATTGTTCGCAGTATCAGCTGTATAGATTACAGTATCAGCTGGATAGATTACAGTATCAGCTGTATAGATTACAATATCAGCTGGATAAATTACAGTATCAGCTGTATAGATTACAATATCAGCCATATTGTTCGCAGTATCAGCTGTATAGATTACAGTATCAACTGGATAGATTACATTATCCGCTGTATAGATTACAATATCAGCCGTATTGTTCGCAGTATCAGCTGTATAGATCACAGTATCAGCTGTATAGATTACAGTATCAGCTGGATAGATTACAGTATCAGCTGTATAGATTACAATATCAACCGTATTATTCGCAGTATCAGCTGTATGGATTACAGTATCAGCAGTATAGATTCCACTATCTGCCGATATTCACATACTTGCAACAATTCAGTGTCATAATTTTGATTTTTTTTTAAATAAGTCAGCATTCAATTTTAAGGATTATAAAAATTATATTCCATCTGATGGATAATGTTTTTGGCTGCTAATGCCAGAGATTGCACGTTTTTATCCTCAGTTTGACTTGATGCCTTTCAACAAACATCACTCGTTACTGGTTATACCCAGAAGGCAGACTCAAGATCGGTATATATAAGCTTTGAGCTTTCTTCCCAACTAAGCTCAAATAAATTAGTATAAACTAATGCATCGGCTTACTTCCCACGTGTACAATACTATCTGCAAACATTAGTAGACTGTACAGCGGAGAGTTCAGGGTCTACATCGCTTGGCACCTAGTTGTAAATACTTGTCCAAACCCCTCCTATACATAATGGAATGACCCAAAACAATGATGGAAGTCTTAGATGAATACTTTCCATTACTCGTAATCACAGTCTTCATCAGCTTGGTACTGGGTCAGTGATGCATAGTGTCACATGATGCAAAATGAAAACTTGACATAACGAGAACATTGTACCCAGGGCTCCTCATCTCAGTTGAGTTACAGTCGTCATCGTTTCATGGCTATTGCCTCTTTGACACACTGCTTGATGTTGATGTCCGCGAATGTTAGAGCCTCGGTCTTTTATTTTTATATTTAATTTTTTTTTTTTTTTTTTTTTTTTGGAGCGATAGTCCACCATTGTCAGCACAATAAGTTTTAAGTTATCTGTTTTGACATAAACAAAATTCAAACACAGCTGTTTAATAAATACGAGATTATAAAACAATTCAGTGCAAATAATTGGAAATGAAGAATATGATAATATTGATATAGTTATTGCATGCTGCAGTAAAATTCAGCTGTTTTATTTAAAGTAGTGTGATTACCTTATTTCTCAATAGCGCTGCGGTAGAATGGGAAACGTTCATAAAATAATGATTATTGACCAATGGAATGTAACCTAGCTTAATACAAAGAAGTTTAATACAAACAACTTTTAAAACGATTAATCGAGGGATGTGTCAGATGTGTAAAAATAGCAGACAGCTTTTTAAGAAAAGCTAACTTTGATCCGACTGGCTTGAGTACATGTATATTAATAGTTTTTATTTATGGATCATATAAATATGTGTTACATTTAAACACCTAAATACAGTCAAACCTATGTTAAACAGCCACTTGTCTCAAGCAACCAAATTTACTATATCCCAGTGTTATACTTTCAGCGCAAGTTGACCTGTATTTAGCAACCACCTGTTTTTTCTCTTTACTCTTTTTTTATGAAAATGAATGTTTTGGTGAATTAACGCCTTTTTTGCATGCATGATGCATAACTGGCAATTGACAGCGATGGAGATGACGTGACAGTATTTTGGTCCATGACAACATTTTGGTCCGTTCTTCAACCATTATAGATTTGGCCTCTATAAATGCAAGACCTATTATCTCAAGTAGATTTGAAGTAGCAAACTTTATTGTTCTGACAAGAATGCGATTACATCACTGCAATGTTTGTGTGTTGAATTTTATTGGAAACTGAGTGGTCACGAAAATGTAAACAACCAGCCAATGAACTGAATGCTTAGGCAGGTATGTTTATTATGTAAAAGATAATGTGATCTTTTCTTGTAATGAGGTCCACACTAACTAGACCAAAACATGACTGTGATATGGAACTTGGAAAACTTGCTCATTAAGGATTGTTAATAACTGATATAGTTAATTTGGTATTTAACCAAAACTTGGATATGAAAATGGAATTTTGAAATGAGAAAGTTTGTGATGGAATTATAGGTAATGTTTGTACTATATGTAATTGTCATGTCGGCACCGCAGACTTGAAGTTTTCATATTTATCTGTTGAGTTGAGGCAGTGCATATTAAGAGATTGGCGATGACTAAATATGACTCTGCCATCATCTTGCAATTGCAAGATACCAGGCATTGGTTTAGTGGATAGGGAGTTGACCATACACACCAGAGGTATCGGGTTTAATCTCAATAAAAAGACATAAAAATTATTGAACGTTATTAGACCGGGGGGAGTGGGGGTGGAGGATTGTCTGTTCAATAGTCTTAACTTGAAGCCTAACATGTTTCAGGCTTAGGTACAAACCCCCATCCCTGCCCCACTCCTCCATTAAACAAGGGTTACAGTTGTTATTATATATGTTTATATCACCACCTACAGAACTAGTACAGTGTCAGCCAGGTTAGTACTGCAATGTTAGAGTAATGAGTTATTGGAGATCTTGCCTGCTGGAATGGTCATGTCAGAGTTCAATACTAAGACAATATCAAAAATGGATCTCATCTCGTTTTGCATACGGATATTGTCATGTGCAGTAGGCTCCGTGTCAGCGCTTACGTTCACTCATATCATGTTGAGTAATTTAACGAATTACTATTAAGACATGTGGTGTACAGATTACTTTCCAGGCAGGCTTAGACTTTTGTTTTTTATAATCTTGAACATAATGTTTGAACACTGAGTGTGTGTGTGTCTAGTGGATTCATGTATTGACTTTTAGCAACTAAGGATGTCCTACATATAATTTTATTACCTCATCTAAGTGCAGATACACCAATACTGGCTGAGGAATTAAACTGTGATATAAACATGTGGTGATCAGAGGTGTTCTCAGAGGTGTTCAGATAGTGATTAAACAGCAACAGTATTTGTGTTCAGATAATTGCAATATACTCACTGTAAATGAGTTCTGGTGAATATTAAACATTGGCATTATACTCGCTGTACATGAGTTCTGGTGAATATTAAACATTGGCAATATACTCACTGTACATGAGTTCTGGTGAATATTAAACATTGGCAATATACTCACTGTACATGAGTTCTGGTGAATATTAAACATTGGCAATATATTTACTGTACATGAGTTCTGGTGAATATTAAACATTGGCAATATATTTACTGTACATGAGTTCTTGTGAATATTAAACATTGGTATTATACTTACTGTACATAAGTTCTGGTGAATATTAAAAAAATGGCAATATACTCACTGTACATGAGTGCTGGTGAATATTAAACATTGGCAATATACTCACTGTACATGAGTGCTGGTGTTTAAAAATTGTTAAACATTGGCAATATATTTACTGTACATGAGTTCTGGTGAACATGAAACATTGGCAATATACTCACTGTACATGAGTGCTGGTGTTTAAAAATTGTTAAACATTGGCAATATATTTACTGTACATGAGTTCTGGTGAATATTAAACATTTGCAATATACTCACTGTATATGAGTTCTGATGAAAATTAAGATAAATACTCATTTTATATGAGTTTTGGTGAATATTAAACATTGACAAAATACTCATGTGCTTAAAAAATAATTGTATTGTGTGACAATATTGTTCATGAGTTCAAATAAATAATGATAGTGTTCAGATAAATTTTAAGTAGTGACAGCAGTCATTGTGTTCAGAAAATTGTTAAGTAGTGACAGCAGTCAGTGTGTTCAGATAAATATAAAGTAGTGACAAAGTCAGTGTATTCAGATAAATATTAAGTAGTGACAACATTCAGTGTGTTCAGATAAATTTAAAGTAGTGACAACAGTCAGTGTGTTCAGATAAATAATCTTAAGTAGTGACAAGAGTTGGTGTGATCAGATAAATATAAAGTAATGACAACAGTCAGTGTGTTCAGATAAATTTTAAGGAGTGACAACAGTCAGTGTGTTCAGATAAGAATTCAGCAAGAATGATAACTATTCTACTGTTATTGGACAATAATAAAAACAACTTCTGTTATTGTGCAAGAATAATAATCACACTTCATTTAATTGAGCAAGAATAATAACTATACTTCTGTTATTGGGCAAGAATAATAACTGTACTTCTGTTTTTAGGCAAGAATTATAACTATACTTCTGTTTTGGGGCAAGAACAATAACTATACCTTTGTTTGTTGGCAAAAACAATAATTATACTTGTGTTATTGGGCAAGAAAAATAACTATACTTCTATTATTGTGCAAGAATAATAATTATACTTCTATTATTGGGCAATAATTATAACTATACTTCTGTTATTGGGCAAGAATTATAACTATACTTCTGTAATTGGGCAAGAATTATAACTATACTTCTGTTATTGGACAAATTTAAAGATGGTTATATTTGTGTTTTGTGTTCTGCTTTATAAATAAGTGTTGTGTATCTTCTCGGTGATATATATCTATTACCAACTGTTTTGCATTCAGTTTGCAAGATTTTCTAACAAACAAAAAGCCTGAGAGATGTGAATCAATCTAACTGTTTGAAGCTGAGTTAATTGGCTAAAATGAAATCATTAAATCTATCACTTCCAGACTGGAAACAATGAGCACACTGCTGAATTTCTATACTTTTAAAAGGTGAGATGAGGATGTGGGTTGAGTTGATATGGGGTGTGATGGGATTGGGGATACAGACATAGAAACAAAGGAAAGAAAGGATGTGATCTAATAACCTATTGTTTGTTTGGAATTACAATTTTAATTGTGCATTTTGTGGGTGGTTTTGTGGGGGTGGGTATGTGAGATGACGCCACTTCCTCGGATTTCTTTATTAGTTTCATCTATCCAGTATAAACTCATCCTGACAGTCCCATAAAAAATAAAATTGATGTAAGTCTATCCAGTCACAGCTACTTAATACACAATATTGATACAGCTGATGGTGGTTTTGATTTCAGCTTCAGTATTTTCTTTCCTACTCTCTTAGGCAGGTCTGCACAAAACTGAAAATATTTCCATGAAACAATAGTGGGATGTAGTACAATAAAGTAGATTTTATCATCAGAGTTCTTATGCAGTAAGGCGCAGTATTTTGTGTGCAATTTCTCACAACATCTGTTTAGAAATTAATGCTTTATAACATATATCAGTTTCAAAGATCAAAACAAACAGTGTTATTGGATAAATTTCATTGCTCAGTGAACTTTATATGTACTGACAGCCAATTGCACTGGAAAGCCCAAGAACATTCACACCATCAGAGCTTCAAAAGTTAATTCTTCGTTCTGTATTATCTAATCCACTTACTGTTTTATAAAACTCTCTCATAATAGCAAATAATTTATATGAGACCCAGCTATAGAAGAAATCAGTTGCATGCTAGTACTGGCATAATGTAATTATATGTTACAAAAAAGTCGCACTGGAACCAGTGATTTACTGTAGTAACGGTCATCTTTAAGTGCATTTTTGTGTACATTTTGTCTGGTTTCACATTTCAGTGGAGTTGAGACATTTAAACAATAATTACAAATAACAGCAGACGGACGCTGGGAGTACGCTCTGTAAGCTTCCTCATTACTGGTTCCAGCCGTAGAAGTTTTTGTAACACGCAATGTTTCTTCAGCCGAACATCAATCCTCCCATGACTAATTATTATTAGGCATAACATGCAGGCAAAGTGGAGTAATATTAAAAATGGTTGTCATCCAGTAAGCAGTCAAACAAAAAATTGTACACAGTCTAAATTAGAAACTGACTGGATATCAGTTTCATACATCCTTCGGAATTAATTGATGAGCCAAACGAAAAGCTATGCAGGGAGAAATTTAATGGAAATGTAAATTAATATGATCAAGAGACATCCGTGGCATTGGATCTGAGATTCTGTTACATTGTATATTGAAATAACACGTAGCATAAGTTCATTAACAATGAAGTAGTGATATGTACAAGTCTATAGCTAATTCATAAAGCGTTGCTATGGTTACGAAGTTTCAACTGAAACAAAGATGGCTGCCATCATCACCAATACCTGGCACTTCGAGAAGCACAAAAGTGTCGTCTTTGACAACGTCATTGAGTAACTCTCCGAATCCGGGTAAAAAAACTGTCCATCCGACGGGATCAGTGTCATCATCTTCGTCTGCATTGACAAAGAACGTGAGCTTCTCCAGTCAGTGTCGTGTACATAGGATAGGCATACCTGATGACTTAGTTCTCGGAGGGTGGATTAAGCGCAAAAACCCACGCCGGGCGTTAAACTACGATCATCACAGCTACCATTGCTGGGTATGTAAATTATGTATGTGTATATCTGACATCAGACAATATGTTGTATGTATACTAAATAGTCAGCTGCATGCGGTTTCGTATGTATGTTTAATGTGATATGGTGCATGTGGCGTGATGTGGTGCAGTTAGACTCAATCAGTTGTATAATTTCAGGTTTATGGGTTTGAGCCCACATTGTAGTTTTGTAATCAGAAGTATCTTAAATTGTGATGAATATAAAATTTATATTGACTTTCAAAAAGTCTTACTTTCCAACTATGGCAACATTGCTGGCCATCAAAGGTAATTTGGGACATACCTGTGTGTATTAGTAACTTATGATTTAAATATCTAAATTAATAAGTGACTTTAATATTTAAGATTAATCATGCTATAGTTTTATAGTTAAGATTATAAACACGTCCATTTGAAATAGGAAGTGCTTCTGTGGGGTAGGCGCATAATAGCACTAGTAAATAGTTCTTGTTTCTATGTATTTAAAAGGATGATTGATATACAACATTGTGTCTTATTGTGATTCATCTCTCACTGCTTATTCAAGTGGTAATGTTATCAGTTACTTGTGAAGGTTGGCATGCTCGAGTACTGGTTAACCTTCAAGGATCCCAGGAAACAGTGGTTTGGTTAATTGATTGTCTGTTAGGACTCGATGGCATAAAAATGATGCTAAATATCTATGAACACAAACTTATTTAAACATAGCATGCGTTACATGGATACGTTTCTATTCAGATAACAGGTTCATAAAAATGTAATAGAGGTTATCAAATACATTGTGAAGATAGAATCTGTAAATCTCGTGATATCTCATAATTATGGGAAGATGCTCTAACTATCTCTTATCTTATATAATTATGGGAAGATGCTCTAACTATCTCTTATCTTAATATCAAAGCATATATCCTTCTTTGATTGAACCAGACACTCTTGTACAATGCACCTGAAATGTAGGTTGAATCCCCACTTGGCCACTATAAGATGATTGGCCATGAATCTCCCACCTCTGAATATGTGGGAGGTAGTCAGTGACATGCAGAGATCAGGAGTGAATATCCGCATCAATCCATACATACAAACAAAATGTTCCTAGTTGGTATTATTGATGTCAGCTGGAAGGGTCTGTGAGCAGTAAGTGAATGCATTTGACAACCATTTTGTAAAAATGCAGGTTTTCAGCTCTGTGTCAATCTTACATTGAATGCCGGGTATAACGCAGTCTGACATGCAATGTCAATATGCAAACGTTATAGAGGAATTCCGATTGATTATCAACAAGAAGTGAAGACACTCACGCTCAGTCCCATTATTTACATATCTGTATGGTGTCCTAATGCTTGTTCAGGCTTCAATATTTATTTATTAGTGGAAAGTGCTTTCACAAGGCTGTGCTTACCTCTATCTTGAACGCCTGATTGTAACCAATGAAAATCATACGGGCTGTATTTCCAGCCCATCATCGGATATCCATGCGTAATCCATTTTGATACTCTCCATTTATCACCTTTATTTAGTATTTTTTACAAAAAACATGAACATTAAAACTTTTAATAACATGCTAAAAGATAAGTACATCATAAAATATTATTCTATGTCCAACTTCAATGGATGCCATTTACAGCAGGAGTCCCAGTAAAAATATGTAGACTGGCTAGTGTATGCAGGTTAGCGTAGACTGGCTAGGGTACGCAGGTTAGCGTAGACTGGCTAGTATTTGCAGGTTAGCGTAGACTGGCTTGTGTATGCAGGTTAGCGTAGACTGGCTAGTGTATGCAGGTTAGCGTAGACTGGCTTGTGTATGCAGGTTAGCGTAGACTGGCAAGTGTCTGCAGGTTAGCATAGACCGGCTAGTGTATGCAGGTTAGCGTAAACTGGCTAGTATATGCAGGTTAGGGTAGACTGGCTTGTGTATGCAGGTTAGCGTAGACTGGCTAGTGTATGCAGGTTAGCGTAAACTGGCTAATGTATGCAGGTTAGTGTAAACTGGCTAGTGTATGCAGGTTAGCATAGACCGGCTAGTGTATGCAGGTTAGCATAGACCGGCTAGTGTATGCAGGTTAGCGTAGACCGGCTAGTGTATGCAGGTTAGCGTAGACTGGCTAGTGTATGCAGGTTAGCGTAGACTGGCTAGTGTATGCAGGTTAGCGTAGACCGGCTAGTGTATGCAGGTTAGCGTAGACTGGCTAGTGTATGCAGGTTAGCGTAGACTGGCTAGTGTTTGCAGGTTAGCGTAGACTGGCTTGTGTTTGCAGGTTAGCATAGACTGGCTAGTGTATGTAGGTTAGATTCTTGGCTCACACTTCAATGTTCAAATTAACATACAGATTGAAGAAAAATCAACAAATGAATGAGCATAATGAACCTTGTAGATGGTTAAAAAAACTGCAGAGTTTCAGCAAATTCTATTCCCATTCTCAATTTGTCATCTCTTCAGATGTGCATGAGCTATGTGGTTCTATTCTTGCCATCACTCATTATCTCCCCTAGAACACAGAGGCTGCAACTGAAATTATAGATGAGAGACTCTCTTGGAAAATAACTAGTGGAGTGCAACCTTACAACTGCTTATAGCCCAATTATTAATTGTTTTTGTTGCGTAAACTGTTGTTATAGTCCATATATAAGCAGCTTTTATTGTGCTCTGTTTGGCATTATGATTGCAACCAATCAATATAGGAGTTAGAGAAGCCTTATCATATATTACATCTCTGGTATATTTTAGATTCCTTTTTGCATGAATAATATTTGTATAAAAATTGATGTTTTTCTAGCAGGATTCTAGTTGTTTTGAATGTTTGTTTGAGTAATAATTTTTATGCCATTGAGGGCTAAGAGATGATCAGCTAACCTAACCACTCACTCTTTCCTGGGATCCTGGAAGGTTAACCAGTACTTGAGCACAAACAGACAATAACATGCCATGTTTATATATCATTCATCACGGAGATTGTAGCCAAGTGGGGATTCAAACTCAAGACCCCTGGATTGAAAGTCGAATGTAGTACCGACTGACCTTAGTGAACCAGGTCTGGCACAACCTTTGTTGTATTATGTGTGTAATGCAGAACACGAGATCTGTATTAATGAAATTGTAAACCATGATAAAGTCTCATGATCTGTTATTAAAAATCAATGAATAAAATGGACAAAAAAAGGAAAATGGTATGATTGATTTTCTCAGACATTAGATATAAATATAAAATGATATGTTAAGCAATTATTTTCTAATGGTGATTCAAGAACTCAAAGATAATTAATTTAATTGGCACATGTCATAGTAGAGGAGCCACCATATATGTTGTGATACTGTCAGGAAATCTCTATAAATGTTTAAAAAAATACATTTAGTTAAAATTGATATACAGCATCAAATTGTAGCTTACAATAAAATGCAAATGATTTGAAATATCAAATCTGCCAAAACTTGAGAAAAAAAAAAAAAATTTAATCAAAGTGTTGGGCATCTTATCCTACTGGCCAGCAGAGTTTATGTCATAGTAAATTGTCCGTCATTGAAGACACGTTAACATCTCCATTTTTCCATGAATCTTAACCAAACTTGCACAGCAGTTACATTAATACAAGATCACTAACAAGTTCTTGAACCAGTGTGATTCGACCTGTGACTAATGCTCTCATCACAGGGCTTATAAGCATATTTAAAAGCAAAGGTTTAAAAATCACTTGAAAGTACAAGCCATAGACCTTAGATACTTTATATGTAGCATTGTATGGAATTGCCCTAAAAGGGTTGATAGTACCCCCATTTTGGGGCTCTACTGTCGAGCAGGACGTATGTCTTTGGAAATTGTCGTACGTCTGTTAACCTTTTTCTAGTAGGTGGATATCAACCCCCCATTTTTCAAAAAATCTAATAACCAAACTTGCACAAATAGTTATATATCCACATGATCTCTGTGGGAACCAAAAATATATATTTTAGTGGTTTGTTTCCAGTAGAGCGATAAAGGCCCTCTTGGGCTTCTTGTTTTATAAATAATTTAATCACAGTGTCACTGTGTATTTTTTACAAGTATGACTTTATTGATGAGATTGGAGACATTTAAAGAAAAGGTCTGAATTGATTTTACATGGGGTAATTGTTTCATTCCATTATTGGCTAGAAATTAGACTGAAAGTTGAGCTAAAGTTTTACAACCAGTCGCTTTTTGTTGAAAAATATTTTTTTAGTTTTATAGTTTATAACTTATTTATTTTACATTGATTGTGAAGCAAGTTCTTACAATTTAATCAAATCATGCTCAATTCCTAGGTAGAACTTGTACTAAGCATGTGGGGATAAAGTGTCTTGCTCAAAGACACGTCACATAGCTGTTGGAGAGGATTAAACACACACAACTCTCCAATCCTAATTCCAATGCTCTACCACTGGAGCACGGTCTCCATCATTATTTCTTGGCACATTGTATGAAAAAAAAACACTTTTAAACCTGCCAATCAATGTGTCATTTCCTTGTTTAAACTGGGCCAATGGCAATGCTGAAATTATTGCTGTTTCACTCAATTTCATGCATCTAATCAATGGTTACATGCATGAATGTTTAACAATTCAAGATAACAGGCATATAGTGGTTTTTAAAACTCAATTTTCAATTAAAAAAATACATCATTTTCATTACAGAAACTAAATTTTAAAAACTGTATTGTCAAACTGTATGTTTAAACCGGGC
The DNA here is from genome assembly GCA_029582155.1 of Panopea generosa. Taxonomy (NCBI): domain Eukaryota; kingdom Metazoa; phylum Mollusca; class Bivalvia; order Adapedonta; family Hiatellidae; genus Panopea; species Panopea generosa. Next base: position 35,865,230 of record CM055907.1, read on the forward strand.
TGGTTAGCTCAATCGGTAGCACGTCAGAATGTCAATCAAGGAGATGTGAGTTTGAATCCCCGCTTGGCCACAATCTCCATGATGAATGATGTACAACATTGTGTCTCATCATTCATCTCGCCACTGATTCAAGTGGGAAAGTAACCAGTTAGTTGCGGAGATGGGGTGTGCTCGAGTACTGGTTAACCTTTCAGGAAACAGTGGTTAGGTTAATTGATAGTCTGTTAGGCCTCAATTGCATAAGAATGATGCTAAATAGTCAAATCAATCAAACAATAATAATCTTTTTACTTAATAACTACAAAGTCAAAGACTTGGTAATTCTTGGATGTTGTTTAATTGATGAATTGATAAATGTGCGAAATGATATTTTTCAAATATTTACCAATGAAAGTAATATGTAATCCAACCATTTATTTTTGGTCTTTATTCTATAGTAAATAAATAAAAAGGGCCATATAAGAGTTTTTTTCTGTTCAGTGTGTACCCTGTTGACAAAGTGAAAGTAGACTTCTGAAATCATGTATTCATACACCAATTTGCAAGGATCATTTTTTTCCCCTTCTAAATTCATGATGATGCTTTCAAAATGTTCAAAATACATCAATATTAATGCCACTCGAATTAACAAATGAGTATTAAAATAAGGAAAATGCATTTTTTTAAATAAGGAAAATGCATTTTTTAAAAAAATATGACACAAAGATTATTTATAACTGCCATAACTATCCCTCAAGGTTTTCCACACAAACTGGGGTTTTCTAATTAAATATTTTCATCATACAAATTCAGAAATATTGTCTCGTGAAAACTTTATTGAAATTGTCGCATGTCTCTTTTAAACAAATTTAAATATTCCATGGCAGCTACAGGAAATGTTGTGACTGTCAGCATGTGAGTTAACTCCATCATGTTAGGAAATAACAATAAATAATGTCAGCGTAACTGAAGCGAGTTTGTCCCGAGGGATCCGTAATAATGCACACTACGTCTACAAGAATATAGAATGTGTATTACAGTCAAACCTGTCTTAAGCAGCCAGTCAGGGGAAGGAGCAAAAGTTTTAAGACAGGTTGTTGCTCAATACAGATTAATTTGCTCTAAAAGCATAGACATTGGAAATAGTGTGGCTGCTAAAGACAACTGGCTGTTTAATAGAGGTGGTTGCTTACACAGGTTTGATTGTATAACAGAATTACAGTTCAGTTTTGTCTTTTTCTATAGGTTTGTTGTAAGGAATTTTTCTATGCCAGTAGAAACTCAATGTCACTTCTAATCTGCTTAAAAGTTGATATACTTTCTCGTTCCTTGGTATGAATCTTTCCTGTTCTCCTCCTAAGTTTTCATTAGATGCAATTGCTTTCAAGGGCATGTTGATCATCGCTGAAAATAAAATGTATTACTATGTAAAATGGAACGATCTGTTTTGAAAAATACAGAATGATTTCAATGGCTGGAAAATAATAACAATATTTTAGTTGGACACCATTACTTAGTTAAAATTGTAAAATCACAATGGAGGGAATGTAAAATCACAAGGGAGGGAATGTAAAATCACAAGGGAAGGAATGTAAAACCACAAGGTTTGGAATGTAAAATCACATGGGAAGAAATGTAAAATCACATGGGAGGAAATGTAAATTCACAAGGGAGAAATGTAAAATCACAAGGAAGGGGAAGTAAAATCACAATGGAAGGAATGTAAAATCACAAGGGAGAAATGTAAAGTCATCAGGGAGGGAATCTAAAATCATGAGTGAGGTAATGTAAAATCACTAAGGAAGGAATGTAAAATCACAAGGGAGGGAATGTAAAACACAAGAGAGGGAATGTAAACTCACATGGGAGGGAATGTAAAATAAAGTGTTTTATTATGATTGCCAGTATTTACACAATATAATGAAAGGAATCATAACAACATTTCATAATTTTACGGAAAGCATAATGTAAACATTTTTTTTTCTACTACACAGAAATCCATGTTTTCCTGTGCGCCTGTCATGTTTTCCAGTGTGCCTGCCTGCATCTTCCATGTTTTCCTGTGTGCCTGCCTGCATCTTCCATGTTTTCCTGTGTGCCTTCCTGCATCTTCCATGTTTTCCTGTGCCTGCCTGCATCTTTCATGTTTTCCTGTGTGCCTGCCTGCATCTTCCATGTTTTCCTGTGTGCCTGCCTGCATCTTCCATGTTTTCCTGTGCCTGCATCTTCCGTGTTTTCCTGTGCACCTGCCTGCATCTTTCATGTTTTCCTGTGCCTGCATCTTCCATGTTTTCATGTGCGCCTGCCTTCATCTTCCATGTTTTCCTGTTTGCCTGCCTGCATCTTCCATGATTTCCTGTGCCTGCATCTTCTGTGTTTTCCTGTGCGCCTGCCTGCATCTTCCATGTTTTCCTGTGCCAGCATCTTTCATGTTTTCCTGTTTGCCTGCCTGCATCTTCAATGTTTTCCTGTGCCTTCATCTTCCATGTTTTCCTGTGTGCCTGCCTGTATCATCCATGTTTTCCTCAGTACCTGCCTGCATCTTCCATGTTTTCCTGTGTGCCTGCCTGCATCTTCCATGTTTTCCTGTGCCTGCATCTTCCATGTTTTCATGTGCGCCTGCCTGCATCTTCCATGTTTTCCTGTTTGCCTGCCTGCATCTTCCATGATTTCCTGTGCCAGCATCTTCCATGTAAACCTGTGTGCCTGCCTGCATCTTCCATGTTTTCCTGTGCCTGCATCTTCCATGTTTTTCTGTGCACCTACCTGTACCATCCATGTTTTCCTGTGTGCCTGCTTGCATCTTCCATGTTTTCCTGTGCCTGCATCTTCATGTTTTCCTGTGCACCTACCTGTATCATCCATGTTTTCCTGTGCGCCTGCCTTTATCTTCCATGTTTTCCTGTGTGTGCATCTTTCATGTTTTCCTGTGCGCCTGCCTACATCTTCCATGTTTTCCTGTGCGCCTGCCTGCATCTTCCATGTTTTCCTGTGCATGCATCTTTCATGTTTTCCTGTGCGCCTGCCTGCATCTTCCATGTTTTCCTGTGCGCCTGCCTGTATCTTCCATGTTTTCCTGTGTGCCTGCCTGCATCTTCCATGTTTTCCTGTGCCAGCATCTTCCATGTTTTCCTGTGTGCCTTCCTGCATCTTCCATGTCTTCCTGTGCGCCTGCCTGCATTTTCCATGTTTTCGTGTGCCTGCATCTTCCATGTTTTCCTGCGCGCCTGCCTGCATCTTCCTTGTTTTCCTGTGCCTGCATCTTCCATGTTTTCCTGTGCACATACCTGTACCATCCATGTTTTCCTGTGTGCCTGCCTGCATCTTCCATGTTAAACCATGATACCAAAGTAGTTGACAATAAATCAAGTACTTGCGATAATTAAATAATTGATTAATAACATGGCAATTTTATTGCTTTGACCTTTTTTGTATTTCATATTTATCTCTTTTTGTTCTGTGTATGTGCATACATTTGTCTGTGTGTGCGTCTGTACATTTATTTGTCAAAGCTATAACTTTTTCATGCATACAGGGATTATGAAATAACATTGCACAAATTTTCACAATAATAAAACGAATTGTCATGCCCAAGACCCAGGTCTGTAGCTCAGATGTCAAGGTCACACTAAGAGATTAAAGGTCAGAAATAGGTACAAAATTTTGTGTATGCTCCACATCTTGCGAAATACGTGACAGATTTTGAAATAACATTACACAAAATTAATGTTCACCATAATCAGGTGATGTGCCGCACACACAACCAAAGTCTATAGCTGAAAGGTTAAGGTTACATTTGGAGGTTCAAGGTCAGAAAAAGGTCACAATTTTGTGTCTACTACATATCTTGTAAACGACTTGAGAGGTTTTGAAATACAGTCGAAACTCGTTATTTCGAATTCAGTGGGACCGTAAAAATAATTCAAAATAACCGAAGTTCAATTTATCAGGAGTGTAGTTTGTTCAACTTTTTACCATTACCTAACCCACTTCATAAATCGTTGAAAATATACATGTTGTACATATAAATACCACTATTTGTTTTTGTTTTTTTCAATATAACATGTTGTCGTTATATTTACACATGATATAAACTTTGTTACTGTGGATTTATCTTAAATTGTGGTAAATTCTACTGTTTACATGCGTTATTTTCTTCTACGCAAACGTATGTTTGCGTTGTAATCCGTGTGTAGGCTAATTGTCTATTTGCACAGTGCGTGAACATTGTATATTTTTGAGAGTGAAATATAAACACAGGTTATAAACAATCAATGGTTACAACAGTTTTACAAATAAAAAATAAGACGAAAAATAGCACACATGTTCAAAACGTCTTCTAACACTTCGGCGTTGTTTGTCTAATTAGCATGTGTATCGTTTGTGTTTGTATCATAACAATTTGATGACACAATTAACTTACCTGCCAGTACAGACACATGAAGCGATAAATTACAGGTATGGGATCAACAATTATCACCTTCGACAGTTTGCCTTTCATCTTCACGTGGTGATAAAAATTTGAAATAACGAGTGAGAAATCAATAGATTTTAGGATGAAGGGACCGAAAAAACAGATTCGAAATAGTGAATAATTCAAATTACTGGAATTTGATATATCAGGAGTTAATTAATATAGAAATAGAAGGGGAAAAAACGGGACCGAACTTCAAATTTGAGATAACCGGAAATTCGAAATATCAGAGTTCCAGTTGGTGAGTATCAACTGTAACATGGCACAAATGTTCACCATAACTGGACAAAGTTCATCTCTATACAGAGATTGCATTTCTCTCTGTTTTGTGTATTTTCATGAAATAATAAGAAATTGATCTGCATCGATGTTACTGAAGTGGGCACTTTTTCTCCGTTTAATTACACTATTGTTAATTAGTGATGATATCATGTAAAGTAAGGCGACTGCATAGTATCCATAACTTTGTAACCAAGTCAGTGTAATAATTTAAACTTTGTAATTATTGCTTAAATAGAGTTTTAATTGTATAAGTTTGGAACCATTCTGACTTTAAAAAAATCAAGTGCAATTTGGCTGAGCAATAACAATTTACAATCTCATCTCATTCAGATTGACAGAAACATTTTTTTGTTATATGGAAATGTCGCATTTCATCTGTTTCAATCTAGTTTAGTTGCAATAGCAACCAAATGCTTTCTTATTACATAATACACTTGCTGCCTTTTTGCGCTAATAGAGCAATTTGATAAAGGCAAGAAGTAAGGCGTAATTATTTGCCATTCATGAAGTAAGAGATATTTTTCATGTATGCATATTTGTAACCAATGCTGCAAAGCTATTCAGATAAATTGTCAGCCGTACCTTATACCCTGATATTATATCCATGTTTGATATGCTGGCAGAAAAACCCCCCACAAAATTGTCACGTATAATAATATCACTAAAATTTCAGTTAACACTATTTCTATTATATAATTGTACAGCCTGTAATGAAATTATGATGTTAAAATACAGTCCATTATGTTTGCAGACTATTAATTTTGTTTCTTGGTAAGGGGCATAACTCTGGTTATTGATTGAAAAACATCCTATAATTTCACACATTTAAAGTCGCAAAAAGTCTCAACTCTGAATTGACTTTTTCAGATTTAAGCTCATCAAATTGTGAAGTTAAAAAAATCATCTTCTCAAGAACCAGTCAGCAAAATTAGTTTAAATTCTGGATAAATGATCCCAATTAGTTGGTGTTTCAAGTTGTTCAGATAAAGGGGCTAGAATCCATTGGGACCAGTATGGGGACTTAAATATTTACATAGGAATACTATAGGAATACAGAAAAGTATTTTTTTCTCATTCATTTTTGGTATTATTCCAGTCATGTTGGTGTCTGAAGCATTGTTGAGACTTGGCTGTTCAAAGGGGAGTTTATATTCATAAGGAGCCTGCAGCAGTCCAAAAAGGGAAACATTGTGAAATTTAAAAGATCTTCTATTAAAAAACTGGCTAGCCAAACTATGCTTACTTAAACCATCCTTCAAACCACCATCCTTCAAACCACCATCCTTCAAACCACCATCCTTCAAACCTTCAAACCACCATCCTTCAAACCATCATCCTTCAAACCACCATGAGGTAATGGTTATAACAGTTTGTTCTACTCAAGGCTACATGTAATTGGCAAGTAGAAGATGAGCGATGATCTAATCAAAACATGGCGCGATATATTGTTTGGTTGTCATTTGATCATTCATGCAGATTTTCAAGTTTTATATCATGATATTCCACCCCCACCCCCACCCCAACCTGCCGAAAATATGGGAGCCAAGCAATAACTGGTTATAACGGAATTCGTGTTACATGTATATCTGAATTCACATTATAACGGGACCGTAGTGTATATAAGGGTTCCAAGTTTGTTCAAATAAAGGGCTCAGGTTTATTGGGGCTTGTAAAGGGACTTTATTTTTACATAGGAATACTATGTAAACACAAATAATTCTCAAAATTTGAAAAGGAGTGACAGGTGAAATCACAGGACTTAGGCCCATTTTGGCCTCTTTTTATCTATATGATGGAAACATTTCGGAAAAATGTCAATTTTGTAATTTAAAGATTTTTTTCAGATGATTATGATAGGATATTTGGAGATTAATATACATGTAAATATTGTTTTAATGGTCGACCGGGCCTGATTAGCTTAGTCCTTAGTGTGTCTGACTATCAATCCAGGGATCACGAGTTTGATGGTTGATATACAACATGGCATCTCATTATCATTCATCACTAACCACTGATTCAAGTGGGAAAGTTATCAGCTACTTGCGGAGATGGAATGTGCTCGAGTACTGGTTAACCTTCCAGGATCCCAGGAAACAGTGGTTAGGTTAACTGATCATCTGTTAGCCCTCGATGGCATAAAAATGATGCTAAATATTCAATAAATCAATCAATGTTTTAATGATCCAGGAACATTAAAGGGATTATATTGGCATATTACCGTCAATTCCCTGTCCTAAATACACATGCCCAGCATGAAGATACACTTATAACTTAATAGAGATGATACGCATCTAAAGTGTCCAATTGCATAACCTCTTTATTACAAACATCAGGTTTCTGAAGCCACGTTTTTGTTTTTGTTTACATTTGCCATTTTCAACAAACCGCTTTCAGGTTTCCTATCACTCATCGGATAACATCAAAAAGACTCGTTCCCGATCTTGTTTTCGAGGCTTTGTTCGGGAAGTTTACGGAGTTCAATGTAAACATTGCGCAATACTTTATTGCGGGACATATTAAAGTTTTGGCTAATATTCAATTACTGTTAATTTGATAACTTTCAAGTAAATAAAAGTTATACATCAATACATAAGCATTATTTTGTGCAAACTGCATACAGGAAAAGTCTGGATTAACAGCGTGTTTGTATAATTCCTTTAATAAAATACATTTTCGCATTGCGGTGTGTCTGGTTTTATCATCATCTTTTGTTTTAATGTGCTGGTATGAATGTTCTTTAATCTGACTTTCATGTACATTATAATTAACATCATATACAAGCTCAGTCAGTAGCCAATCTAACCATTAATACAGGGGTCGTTGGTTTGAATCCTGTAGGGCCCCAGTCTCCGTAACGATTGATATACATTGACACTGTGTCTCATTATCATTTGTCTCTCACCACTTATTCCAGTGGAAAAGTTATCGGTCACTTGCAGAGTTTTGGTTAACCTTGCAGGATGTCAGGAAAGCGTGGTAAGGTTAACAGATTGTCTGATAATCTCTGATGGTATTAAAAAATGATGCAAAACACCCTATGCTCCATAATTATTCAAGATATCTAGGTAATTCATCTTTAGAAATGTTTTAACTTTCGATTAATTAGATGAAAACCACACTATATAAAATATCAATATCTGTATCAAAAAGAAATGAAAAGAAAGCTTAAAATTATATTAATCCAAATTCTATATATATTCCTGGAATACAGGTGTCGAGGGATGTGTTTAGTGCTTATTGCTGTCTGTTGCCTTGAACTCAGTCCAATAAAGATATGTTCTATTCTTGAAATATTATATTTACGTATCCAGAAATGCCTGCGGGATTAATTATTGTACAGCTATAGTTTCAATGAAGGGGACTTATTATTGTACAGCTATAGTTTCAATGAAGGGGACTTATTATTGTACATATAGTTCCCATGAAGGGGACTAATTATTGTACAGCTATAGTTCCCATGAAGGGGACTAATTATTGTACAGCTATAGTTCCAATGAAGGGGACTAATTATTGTACATATAGTTAAGGGGATTAATTATTGTTCATCTATTGTTCCCATGAAGGGGACTTATTATTGTACAGCTATAGTTCCCATGAAGGGAACTAATTATTGTACAGCTATAGTTCCCATGAAGGGGACTAATTATTGTAGAGCTATAGTTTCAATGAAGGGGACTAATTATTGTACAGGTATAGTTCCCATGAAGGGTGACCTCTAGCAAACCTTCAGTGGGTTTAGGGCTGGAAAATTCCACTGGCCTGCTCGCCATGATAAGTAAACATTTCGCCAGGATGGTTAAGATTAAAGAGTCTGACTAATTATTTCTTTGAATTGGAAAGGTTACATTAGGACAAGTAACTTTGGTAACAAATTTTAAGCCCTGTTTTGTTTTGTTTTTCAATAACTGAGTTTCATAAACTGAAATAACACTAAGAATTGGAAATTTAGCCTTAAAGCTTCATGACATAGTTATTATTCCCAACTTCAGTGAAAAAACACCTTAGTTTAAATGGATTGGAATGGATTGGGTCAGTCAGTCTTACAGAAAAAGTTTATCTCTGCAGTGGGGTATCCTCCAAATCATTTTTACAGTTTTAGGTCTTGTTCATAATTGTAGATAAAATACCAACTCCTGAATTGTTCCAACGTTCCAATATGAATGATGGTAAAACTTAAGACCATGGTAGCTCATGCATGTCAACAAATTCAATATTAGTTAAGAGTTTGATGAAACTCAATGGGTGTCAATGTTCTAGGTCCATTCTGTATATTTATTTGTTGCTTTTTTTGGTTAGATCACATGAGCGACCGAACCCTATATAAGGGCGAGTTAAGAAATTGACTCTGGGCATATTGAAACGTCACGATCACGTGTTAAAAACACGGCATTTGCCACATGGAGGTCACCATTGTTTTCCTAAACAGTGCATCATGGGAATGTACAAACCGGTATTGATATTAAAACCTAGTCATGTTCCGACCACTTTCCGGCTAAAAGGAAAATTCAAATGCAGTGTGTGTAATAATTGATTGTGATGTTTTAATGCACTAATTGAGATCACTATGAATTGTTCTTTGCATATTTAATCAGGAAAAAAAATGATAATGCCTTCAATCAAGGAATTTTCTAAAATTCCTTGCTTAAATGAGGTCTTGAAACTTATCTTTTTTGACAACTTGTCGCCGTTTCTGACAGATTCTTACCAAGTTAATGTAAATAATTTTCAAATAATGATGTAATTTATCAATTATTATAATAAGCTGAACCCATAACAATGAAAACAATAACACAATTAAACAGCTACAGTTGTTTATTTTATTGGATACAACAGAAATATAAAGATAGTTTACCGGTGTGTCATATTTTCAGCACCTCATCAGAATCAGATATATTGCCGAATGTACAAGTTTATTTTAAACTGTTTTTAAAAATAATATATCCGCAAATTAATTCAAAACATGAATACGAATTATTCAAAAATATATTATTATCACAGAAGTAAACTGTATAGAACATAGCAGTCAGTACGTTAGACAATATATATAAGTTAAGTTTTTTTTAAATATGCAAATTGAAATACATTATGATTGAGATCAGTACATTTAAACATCAAAGTAACTATCAGGCACACTCTTGTTGCGGATATAACATCATTTAAGACGCTGATGAAGTAGGCTGATTAATCTGCAGCTTTTATGCAACAAATACGTCGTCATAATCATCATTTATGAGTCTTATTTCCCTTAACTCTTCTTAATTTATCTAAAATGAAATTTATCAGGCATAAACACTATAAATGTCTTAAAAGATAAAGTGATAATTAAAATGGATAAAAAGCATCTAATTATCATTAGTGTGACACCCACCAATATATGACAAATAATTATTTAAATTAGAGTGGTAAACTTGAAAAATAGATAGCAGTTCTGATTATACTGCTTGATGACCTAGCTTTGCATCGCGATACAGTCTCTTTCTAAGATGAAACAATTTTTACTACATGTAAACCTGTATAACTGATCAAATTAAAAATAGAATGAATTATGCGACTCATTTAATATGTCACAAAATATGTTGCAATTTTAAGTAGGAAATCTATTTTAGTCTATAACCTAGTAGGCGCATTTGAAATAAGTTAAATATATTATTTTGGCATGTTTGAATATACTGTATTCTTTTCACAATATGGTGTCTGTGAGTATATTATAGGCACAATATATTTGATAAAAATGTTTTAGCCAGTTTTAGAATTATAATCCCTTTAAAAACAAGTACTTGAATTCTGAAATCAAGAATATTGTCAAGATGCTGTGCTTCAGTAATCTCTTAAACTTTACAAACTGGCATATCGTACCTGCTTTTGGGGGGGGGAATTCAAATGCGGTGTGTGTCTAATAATTGATTGTGACGTTTTAATGCACTTATTGAGATCACTATGAATTGTTCTTTGCATATTAAATCAGAAAAAAAATGATAATGCCTTAAATCAAGGAATTTTCTAATATTCCTTGCTTACATGAGGTCTTGAAACTTAACTTATATGACAATTTATTGCCGTTTCTGACAGATTCCTACCGAGTTAATGTAAATAATTTTCAACTAGCGATATATTTACTCAATTATTGTAATATGCTGAACCCATAACAATGAAAATAATAACAAAATTAAACAGCTACAGTTGTTTATTTTATTCGATACAACAGAAATATAAAGATAGTTAACAGGTGTGAGATATTTTCACCACGTCGTCAGAATTAGATATATCGCCGAATGCGCAAGCTTTGGATAAAACAGAAATTTTTAACTGTTGTTTTTAAAAATAATATATCCACAAATTAATTTAAAATATGGATACGAATCATTTTAAAATATATTATGATCACAGTAGTAAATTGTATAGAACATAGCAGTAAGTACGTAAGACAATATATAAGGTAAGTTTTTCTTAAATATGCAAATGGCAATACATAATGATTGAGATCAGTACATTTAAACATCAAAGTTACTATCAGGCACACCTGCAGCTGGGAATTTGTGTGTCAGCCCTAATCTTGTCAGGATTTGGTATCACCCAGTGTATTTAGTATAGAAAATTTGAGTTAATTTTACTATTTGTCTATAGTATACTTACGACAACATTACATATGCTAATACTCGATTTGCCATAATCCACGAAAACAGAAAGACTTAACTATCCTCTATAAGTAACAAGTTACTATCCTTTGCTATAAATATGCGCATGCGCGAAAGCAACTTCCTCTTTCTGAGGAGGGGAGGGCTTGTAATGTTGTCGTAAGTATACTATAGACAAATAGTAAAATTAACTCAAATTTTCTATATTGGTCTATTTATATCTTACGACAACATTACATATGCTGACTTTAACATAAAAGCCTGGGGAGGAGATGATAGATAAGTCAAAATAAAAGGGAACAGGGGAGCCTGTAAAAAATTATCTTAAGAAACTAAGATAAGTCATGTAAAAATCAGTTATGAATTTTAACATAGAACTAAACTAAATAAACTTTAACAGTGCTACAAAACTTACATACTTTGTAGAACCATCTGGAAGTGCTGTAACATCTCCGAAGTAGGAGATGACCAAAGTGTCTAGTTGTAGAAGACCTTCATTCCAACAAGTACAGCATGTAATCCATTCCATATTATAAAGTAGCAGAAATAACTTACTCTGCCTGTGTAGACTGAAGAAACTCTAGTCAAAGATACCTGGAGACACGGCAGTCAAAAGGTCAAAATATTTTAAGTAATATATATCTATCTTATATATATACCTACATAAATCTACAAAATCAGAACTTCAGAAGTTGATTAGGAGATCCATGTATTGATATATTGATATATTATGTTAGAGAAACATAACATAAATCCTAGATTAACGAATATCAGTAAGATGAAAATTAAAATGTAAATAAATTTATTTGATCAAGAATCCTGATACATAAAACACCCACCAAAAGGAGCTAGATTATGTAGTCTAAAACCATAAAGTTTGTTGAAAACAAACTCAATCTAGAGGTTCACCTCTGATCACAAACTGAGCTACCACAACAGAACTTAGAGTCAGGAAATATAAAAAGATGAGTAATCTCTTATATAGAACTTAGTTAAGGAGTTATGTGAACTCCAGTAACATGCTCATAGGATACGATCCTGAGAATTAAAATTCAGCCAAGCAAGAGAAGAAGACAATGTTCTAACTTCGTGTGCTGTTGGGTTTGCTCATGGAAGTACTACTTCTTCTAACTCATAAGAAGACATAATTGTCCCTACAATCCTTCTTGATATGAAAGCAAGAGAAAAATCTCTTGTGGTTTCTGGGAGATAAGCAACAAAAAGCCGTTTCCTGTACTTGCGCCATGCCTTAGAGCTATCTCAGTAGATTTTAATGTTCTCACTGGACATAAACCAGAAGAAGAAATCTCGTTACCTGAGGTGTTTGTAGGTAGGGCTGGAATAACCAGTTGTTGAATAGCAACCAAAGGAGGTTAATGCTATGAGAGAAACCCTGGAAAGAAAAGCAACGTAATGGAAGGGCCACCTACCGCGAAGTAAATGGAATCTTAAGTTCCTGATAATGCATGTAGCTCACTACGTCAATACCTGAAGTTATAGCTAACAGGAAAGTAGTTTTAAAAATTAATCCCAATCTCAAACAAGATATAAGTGGTTCGGATGTAGGACCTGAAATAGCCTACAGGACCTGGAGACAGTCCCCTTCTGGAGTGACATAAAAAGAAGCGGGATTCTCTAACTATGTTAGAAAGTAGACGACTATCGGACTTTCCTGTAACCTGCCTAAATGTTACAGAAAAGGCTGAACAATAATCTTAAACTGAAGATGGTGAAAGACCTTTATCTTTGAAAGTGACACAAGAAATCTGATAGATAATTGAAAAGTGTGATTGCATAGATCCAATGACACTGACTCACCCTTTTCCAACCAACCTTTTCATCTGTACTCATAAAGACATTTGTAGAAAAACTTCTAGAAATACCGACTGAAAGAACTCGAGTAGCAAATCATTCTGTTTCGAGATGTCGTTAGATAAGAGACAGGAGTAAAGATGAAATACTTGTCTTGGCGTGAACTAGCCGATCAAGAGCTAGACACACCAGGCCTCGTCTGAGAGGGAATACTACTGGAGGAGCCACTAATAGAGATAACAGTGTAGGAAACCATGGATGTCCAGTCCAAAATGGTGTTATCATCAGCAGCAAACCGTCTTCTCTCTGTGCTTTCAGAAGTACCCAAGATAGAAGTTGAGGTGGAGGGTATGCATTTTAGTCTAAAGCACCAGGAATTCCCAGGTGGTTTGAACCTCTGACCACCTGCTTTCGAGATGGACGCCTTAACCATTACACCACGAAAGACAGTATTACTTGAACAGACCCTGCCAAGGAATTGACAGAGCGTCTACTGCCCCTGACAGAGGATCTGAAACTGGAGAAACAAGGTTGGGAGTTGATTGATCAACCGAGTAGCAAATAGATCTACAAGGTGTGTCCCAAAGTTGGAACACCTGATCTAGTGTAGATCGATGTACCATCCTCTCTGTGTGAAATATCTGGGTTTTCCTGGAAAGGGAATATACCAGAATATTCAGTTTGCCTGTAATATACCTGGCTCTGAGAGAGATCCTTACTTGGGAGTACCAAGTCAGAGTCTCCTTTGCAAAGTTCGAGAGCTCCTGAGCATGAGCACCCCCCCCCCCTTCTTGTACACATAAGAAGCTAAGGTTGTGTTGTCCGTGGTTAGCGTGACCAAGTGACCTCGTACTGACACTAGAAAGGATGTAGGGACGGAAATACTGCCCTCATCTGCAATATGTTTATATGGCTCGTTAATAACTGAATGAATGAATGAAAGAATGAAAGAAGTTCCCTGGCTGAGGCAGAGGGAACTGAAAGAAGATGTTCCAGTTTTACCTGACATAATCTTAATCTTTCTAGAGAAGGATCCAAAAAAGCTTCCTGTAGTTGGAAATGTGCTCTTAGGCAAGTAAATATTTGACAAAGAACCAATACCGACTTGTTCCCATTGGGAAAGAAGTCCAGCTCTAGAATTAGACATAGAAGATGTATTGAGTGTTGCAGAGCCAAGTCCCTGGAATTGAAGGTTAGGAGCCAGTCCTCCAGATAAGAATGGAGACAAATATCTGTATAATCCACCTGGAATCATGAGCACTTTACTATTCTAGTGAAAACGTAAGGTGCTAGTGATAAACTGAAGGGAAGAGCTCGAACTGATAGGTTGAACCTTGCCAAGGGAAGCGAAGGTATCGTCTGAATCTGGTTGTATAGGAAAGTGAATGTAAGCAACTAACAGATCAAACGAAGTTACCCACTCGTTCTTTGTAGTTCCATCGATAAATGTTCTCCATACCCCTGTTCTATAGGAACTATGAAAAGACGACTGTAGCACCCCTGCTTGGGAGAGGAGGGGGATACCAGTTCAATTGCAGTGAGACAGAAAATACTAGACATATGTGTCGAAATCTACTGCTTCATTTGATCCCAGAGAATTACTAAGCATCTTGGGTGAAAAGAAACCATCGGGGATTGACCCAAAAAAGCATTAGATACCCCTCTGGATAACCGAAAGGGTCTAAGGGTCTGCGAAAAATAATTTTCCCCGGACTCTGAGAAGGTAGAAAGTCTACCTCTTGAGAGAATGTCTAGCCTTGGGATCTTCAAATTTAAGTTGGAAGAACCCAGCAAAACTGGAAAGAGCCTGGAAATTTCCAGAAAGGGCACCCCTATTGGTCAGGCACTAGACCTCCTCTACCCTCGCCCCTGCCTCTGTATGACTTGCTTCCTTTATGGTTAAAAGTAACCCTGGAAGAAAGATCCCGAGTAAAATGGGGCCTTAAGACCCAACTACTGGAGTCCTACTGAATGGAGCTTGAGGAGCTATAAATGGAACCATACTGGAGGTCTGGTATGAAGTTTGGCCATGGCTAACCGCTGAAAAGAGGGGTTCTCAAACTCTATTCTACGAATCTTAACCACTTCTTGGAAATTAAGTCCAAGAAGTGTATAAGAGTTAAATGGTCCATCCTACAGACTAGAAACGAGCTGTTGGTTTAGAGAACTCTACTCCAACAAATAAATTCTGACTCCTTAAAGAAAGGAAATATTGAAAGCCTGACGAAATACTCCATCATATTGGCGTTGTCCTTAACCATTGACTAAAGGAATAGATGCAGCTCGATGAGAGCTTCAGGTAAGTTTATGGTCCTGCCGGATAGACAAGATACCACAGATGCTATAAAGCGACAGGTTCTCCCCTCCGTGTAACAGGAGTGCGAACGACCATCCTCAGGGAAGCGGACACCGATCGAGTGCTGTTGACCGGCGAACCCTCTCGGAAGAGCAACTTCCGCCCCCATAATATCCGAGTGAAATTGGGCCTGAACTTCTTAACATGCCAACGAATGTAAAGAATTAATTACAGTACTTCAAATCTGTGCCCAACCTGTCTGACGTAATAGCCTTAGAAAAGTGAGAGGAAGGGCCATAAGGGACCATCTCTTCCTCTCTAAGCTCTGATGTAAAATAGTCATCAAATGAGGTACCTGACTACTCTGTGTTGGCGAAAGGATAGAGTTAGGTGGAGTGTGAGTCTTAAATAAAATTCTAAGGCTGAGTAACCCTGAACAGTAGTGTAAGTATAAACCACTGTGAGACAAAGTTCAGGGCCTAATATATCTCTAAGCAGAGAAAACATCTCTGAGTAATGGGGAAAGGGTGTTCCCAATTTCTCGACCAAATGGCCTTGTCATCAATGGAAAGAGAAGCAACCATCGCCCCTGGAAAGGGGACTGGCAGTTGGTTAGCAGGGAGTGAAGGGACTACGTGGTCAGGAGTGAAACCCCTGGAAAAATTAGATCTAGTTGAGTGAGAAAGTACTCGAGATCTCTGGGTTGTGGTACCAGCCCTAGCCCTATGAGACTCCTTTTAGACTGACCCGTAGGTCGAAGGTCTAACTGAGGGTGTAACTCCAACACCAAAGATGCCTTCTTTCAAGATACATTGCTCCATTGGAAGGCCCTTATAATAATTAGGGAAAACTCCTCATGGTTAAAACACCATTGTTTTATTTAAAGGGCACCCCCCATGTGCCTTTGTAAATTTGATTCCGGTAATTCCGGTAAGGTATACTATTGGGGGTAATGTATAGATATGTCATTGGAAATCCACTGGTTAGTTTCCAAGACTATTAGAACTAGTGTAGAGACTCCCTTAGATCTGTCCCTTTAATAAGAAGGGAAAAAGAAAACCGAAAGTCGGTGTCTCTTCCCTTAGATGAAAAACAAGAAACTTTACCTCTATTTCTTCTATGTTCCCTTCCACTCTTAGTGGTAGTCTTCCCTCGATCGCCTTCTGTTCCTGTCCTTGTGCTGCTGTGCGCTGCTGGGACAGTGATAGCTGATTTTGAGGGAAATCTCTCGATCGTCTGCTGTTCAAGTCCTTGTGCTGCTACAGAGAGCTGCTGGGACAGTGATAGCTAGCGAATGTGGAGGAGCTCCTGAAGCGTCTTCGTCCACCCGTCACTCTCTGGGTTTTGGTACTAGACCTAGCCCATTGAGACTCCTTGTAAACTGACCCGGAGGTCGAAGGTCTACGGAGGGTGTAGCTCTAATACCAACGGTGCCTTCCTCCCGGTGACATTGCTCCATGGGAAGGCCCCTGGAATCTGAGGGATATCTCCCCGTGGTGAATTTACCTGGGTTAAGAGATATCCCTTGATTACCAAGACTGAGCTTTGTTAGGACATTTTGTACAAACGCAGGTTGTACAAAAATCCTGAAATATAAAACAAAATTGGCGAACAATTTCGCCGGTTAGTTTGCACATATTATTTGTAAAAAACAGTTAAATGACGAAGAAACTCGTCGACTATTTACTTTTTAATAATTTAACAGTGAAATTCTCGCGAAATTAAACTGAGAATTAAAACTGTAAAGCGAATTTATTCGCTGAAAAGAAGTAACACAACTACAAATTAATGAATGTGCTTCTTAATAAAACAATAAAACGCACTATATAACGAAGAAACCGTGGAAAATTAGCAATTTTTACGAGTGAATTCGAATTACCTACCTCACACGAGGTTACGAAAACAGAAAGAGGAAGTTGCTTTCGCGCATGCGCATATTTATAGCAAAGGATAGTAACTCGTTACTTATAGAGGATAGTTAAGTCTTTCTGTTTTCGTGGATTATGGCAAATCGAGTATTAGCATATTTAATGTTGTCGTAAGATATAAATAGACCAATACCCTGTACAAGGAACCAAACTTACACATTCATTCACTTTAATTGCCACATCGTTTATAAGACCTAACCATTGGATGCTTTTTAAAAGCAGCCAACTTGTTTTGAAATGGGATGTTTCATTCTGTTGTACCTTACCTTCTATCTTTAAAATTTTGAACTTAATAAAATAAGTTTTCTAATTTACAGTTTTAAACTTACATTATCTCTCGTACTGTTGTTCAGTTTTAATGTTGAGCCTTAGACTTGTATTCTACAGGAGTAATTCCATTTTGATACCAGGAACTGACTGTTGTCATACTTTGCAATAATGTCAAGCCCATTTGTAATATTGTTTTGTCTGTTGATCGACTTTTCAACAACATATTGATTGTTGTATGAAAGTGACATTATGAGCTTAAACATGGAATTCAATAGGGTATTGGTAGCTTGATTATGAACTCATAAGCTGAATTTACCTGTGCCGTAGGAGAATAATATAAAAATTAATCTGGTTTGAGGATTTTAAAGGGACACCTTAACAAATGTGATAAAAAAATGTTCCATGTTACACTCAATTCTAAAATGAATTACGTCTGTTTGTTGTATAGATGCAGACCCTTAATTTTGCACGCTGCAGATGCAGATGCAGACCGCCATCCCGCCCACCTTTAGTCTGCCCTTTTCACACATAACAGTGGTTTATAAGGAAATGATTTAGTACATTGAGATACCAGTTCATTATAACGAATGGTAATGACCGCATAATGTCATCAGCATCGTCAGGGGGGTTAATGAGTTTTTGCATGGCTGCCACCCAGCTGAACCAGAGCTGATTCTTCTGTAGACATATTTAATCTCTTGCCAACATTCATCCAAATATATTGACCGTCTTGATAATCATTGCTATCGATTTTCTCATAATATCTATTTATTTTTGTTGGTGAAGCTATAAGATGAAAGAAATCGGGGATGTGTAAAAGGTAAATGGAATCATTTATAACCTTTCTCGGTAATCACGGTGGCCGTGGTGATATGTAATGGCTCGAAATTTCCATAAAATTTTAATGTCAAATGTCGTGAATAGAAATGCCATTAATACACTGTTGATGTCATCTTTGATACACCTCGCAATTCATGTGATTTTAATTTGGTTATAAAGAATATCAGAATAAAATCCCCCCCCCCCCCCCCGACACACACACACACACACACACACACACACACACACACACACACACACACACACACACACAAGATAATTAAAGTACCGTTGCCAAGTGATATTTTTGCTATGTGATATTTTTATTATTCCTTCAGTTTTGTGGTAAGGTTATCAATTATGATGGAGATTGTAAAGATTTTTCATTTTTCATTCATTCAGCCAGTTAGTTGTACATTTAGATGGCTTTGACTCAGTCTAGTATGGACCCAGTTCTCCTGGTTGGTTCTGTTAGATAGCAGTGTTGGCTCTGACTCAGTCTAGTATGGACCCAGCTCTCCTGATTGGTTCTGTTAGATAGCAGTGATGGCTCTGACTCAGTCTAGTATGGACCCAGCTCTCCTGGTTGGTTCTGTTAGATAGCAGTGTTGGCTCTGACTCAGTCTAGTATGGACCCAGCTCTCCTGGTTGGTTCTGTTAGATAGCAGTGTTGGCTCTGACTCAGTCTAGTATGGACCCAGCTCTCCTGATTGGTTCTGTTAGAAAGCAGTGTTGGCTCTGACTCAGTCTAGTATGGACCCAGCTCTCCTGATTGGTTCTGTTAGATAGCAGTGTTGGCTCTGACTCAGTCTAGTATGGACCCAGCTCTCCTGATTGGTTCTGTTAGATAGCAGTGATGGCTCTGATTCAGTCTAGTATGGACCCAGCTCTCCTGATTGGTTTTGTTAGATAGCAGTGATGGCTCTGACTCAGTCTAGTATGGACCCAGCTCTCCTGATTGGTTCTGTTAGATAGCAGTGATGGCTCTGACTCAGTCTAGTATGAACCCAGCTCTCCTGATTGGTTCTGTTAGATAGCAGTGATGGCTCTGATTCAGTCTAGTATGGACCCAGCTCTCCTGATTGGTTTTGTTAGATAGCAGTGATGGTTCTGACTCAGTCTAGTATGGACCCAGCTCTCCTGATTGGTTCTGTTAGATAGCAGTGATGGCTCTGACTCAGTCTAGTATGAACCCAGCTCTCCTGATTGGTTCTGTTAGATAGCAGTGATGGCTCTGATTCAGTCTAGTATGGACCCAGCTCTCCTGATTGGTTCTGTTAGATAGCAGTGATGGCTCTGACTCAGTCTAGTATGGACCCAGCTCTCCTGATTGGTTTTGTTAGATAGCAGTGATGGCTCTGACTCAGTCTAGTATGGACCCAGCTCTCCTGATTGGTTCTGTTAGATAGCAGTGATGGCTCTGACTCAGTCTAGTATGGACCCAGCTCTCCTGATTGGTTCTGTTAGATAGCAGTGTTGGCTCTGACTCAGTCTAGTATGGACCCAGCTCTCCTGATTGGTTTTGTTAGATAGCAGTGATGGCTCTGACTCAGTCTAGTATGGACCCAGCTCTCCTGATTGGTTCTGTTAGATAGCAGTGTTGGCTCTGATTCAGTCTAGTATGGACCCAGCTCTCCTGATTGGTTTTGTTAGATAGCAGTGATGGCTCTGACTCAGTCTAGTATGGACCCAGCTCTCCTGATTGGTTCTGTTAGAAAGCAGTGTTGGCTCTGACTCAGTCTAGTATGGACCCAGCTCTCCTGATTGGTTCTGTTAGATAGCAGTGTTGGCTCTGACTCAGTCTAGTATGGACCCAGCTCTCCTGATTGGTTCTGTTAGATAGCAGTGTTGGCTCTAACTTAGTCTAGTATGGACCCAGCTCTCCTCATTGGTTCTGTTAGATAGCAGTGTTGGCTCTGACTCAGTCTAGTATGGACCCAGCTCTCCTGATTGGTTCTGTTAGATAGCAGTGTTGGCTCTGACTCAGTCTAGTATGGACCCAGCTCTCCTGATTGGTTCTGTTAGATAGCAGTGATGGCTCTGACTCAGTCTAGTATGGACCCAGCTCTCCTGATTGGTTCTGTTAGATAGCAGTGTTGGCTCTGACTCAGTCTAGTATGGACCCAGCTCTCCTGATTGGTTCTGTTAGATAGCAGTGTTGGCTCTGACTCAGTCTAGTATGAACCCAGCTCTCCTGATTGGTTCTGTTAGATAGCAGTGTTGGCTCTGACTCAGTCTAGTATGGACCCAGCTCTCCTGATTGGTTCTGTTAGATAGCAGTGTTGGCTCTGACTCAGTCTAGTATGGACCCAGCTCTCCTGATTGGTTCTGTTAGATAGCAGTGTTGGCTCTGACTCAGTCTAGTATGGACCCAGCTCTCCTGATTGGTTCTGTTAGATAGCAGTGATGGCTCTGATTCAGTCTAGTATGGACCCAGCTCTCCTGATTGGTTTTGTTAGATAGCAGTGATGGCTCTGACTCAGTCTAGTATGGACCCAGCTCTCCTGATTGGTTCTGTTAGATAGCAGTGATGGCTCTGACTCAGTCTAGTATGGACCCAGCTCTCCTGATTGGTTCTGTTAGATAGCAGTGTTGGCTCTGACTCAGTCTAGTATGGACCCAGCTCTCCTGATTGGTTCTGTTAGATAGCAGTGTTGGCTCTGACTCAGTCTAGTATGGACCCAGCTCTCCTGATTGGTTCTGTTAGATAGCAGTGATGGCTCTGACTCAGTCTAGTATGGACCCAGCTCTCCTGATTGGTTCTGTTAGATAGCAGTGTTGGCTCTGACTCAGTCTAGTATGGACCCAGCTCTCCTGATTGGTTCTGTTAGATAGCAGTGTTGGCTCTGACTCAGTCTAGTATGGACCAAGCTCTCCTGATTGGTTCTGTTAGATAGCAGTGATGGCTCTTATTCAGTCTAGTATGGACCCAGCTCTCCTGATTTGTTCTGTTAGATAGCAGTGATGGCTCTGACTCAGTCTAGTATGGACCCAGCTCTCCTGATTGGTTCTGTTAGATAGCAGTGTTGGCTCTGACTCAGTCTAGTATGGACCCAGCTCTCCTGATTGGTTCTGTTAGATAGCAGTGTTGGCTCTGACTCAGTCTAGTATGGACCCAGCTCTCCTGATTGGTTCTGTTAGATAGCAGTGTTGGCTCTGACTCAGTCTAGTATGGACCCAGCTCTCCTGATTGGTTCTGTTAGATAGCAGTGTTGGCTCTGACTCAGTCTAGTATGGACCCAGCTCTCCTGATTGGTTCTGTTAGATAGCAGTGATGGCTCTGATTCAGTCTAGTATGGACCCAGCTCTCCTGATTGGTTTTGTTAGATAGCAGTGATGGCTCTGACTCAGTCTAGTATGGACCCAGCTCTCCTGATTGGTTCTGTTAGATAGCAGTGATGGCTCTGACTCAGTCTAGTATGGACCCAGCTCTCCTGATTGGTTCTGTTAGATAGCAGTGTTGGCTCTGACTCAGTCTAGTATGGACCCAGCTCTCCTGATTGGTTCTGTTAGATAGCAGTGTTGGCTCTGACTCAGTCTAGTATGAACCCAGCTCTCCTGATTGGTTCTGTTAGATAGCAGTGTTGGCTCTGACTCAGTCTAGTATGGACCCAGCTCTCCTGATTGGTTCTGTTAGATAGCAGTGTTGGCTCTGACTCAGTCTAGTATGGACCCAGCTCTCCTGATTGGTTCTGTTAGATAGCAGTGTTGGCTCTAACTCAGTCTAGTATGGACCCAGCTCTCCTGATTGGTTCTGTTAGATAGCAGTGTTGGCTCTGACTCAGTCTAGTATGGACCCAGCTCTCCTGATTGGTTCTGTTAGATAGCAGTGTTGGCTCTAACTCAGTCTAGTATGGACCCAGCTCTCCTGATTGGTTCTGTTAGATAGCAGTGATGGCTCTGATTCAGTCTAGTATGGACCCAGCTCTCCTGATTTGTTCTGTTAGATAGCAGTGATGGCTCTGACTCAGTCTAGTAAGGACCCAGCTCTCCTGATTGGTTCTGTTAGATAGCAGTGTTGGCTCTGACTCAGTCTAGTATGGACCCAGCTCTCCTGATTTGTTCTGTTAGATAGCAGTGTTGGCTCTGACTCAGTCTAGTATGGACCCAGCTCTCCTGATTGGTTCTGTTAGATAGCAGTGTTGGAAAAGCCACATTTGAGCATGTGATGGTCAGTTGCTTCACTTAAAAGTTGAACAATGTCATAGTTTAGTAAGCATTCAGTTGCTATGAATTGTTGGACAGGCATAGAATTCCCTGCTTTTCCAGCAGTGAATAATAAACCTGATTTGGGAGATATCATGTTCTTGGATAGACTACAATTCTGATTATCACAAGAAAACATTTGGCCCGATGTGCACAAGATATACTGGGTACCTTCTCGTATAGTTTAAGTTTTAAGTTAAGGACATATTTGGACAATTGGCTATTGCTTTTATGTGCCATTATGTAGCAGAAAAATGTGCTACAGTTATTTACAAATGTGTAACATTTCAAATATTCACCTTCTTATCAGAATTTTAAAAAACAGAATGCTGACGAAGACTCCTTGAGAACTGCGTACAACATGATTTGCTTATTATATATAAATATGACATATTTTTTATCCCAAGCAACAGATAGTAGAAATAAAGCATTATATACATTGGGGGGTGGGGTGGTCATTTAAAATCGAGGGATCTTTACAATTAACACAGTGTGTTGAAGCATAACAATGAATTTCAGATCATACGGTAATTATCTTGGTGGACAATATTATAATCCATGGTCTGGGCAATTTAGATAAGGAATATGTTGGAGTGTTCCAGTGTTTTGTATGTATGGGGACTTTGTTGTATGTTAGAAGTTACATCATAGCTGATTAGGTCTTACAGCGGGCAATTGGTTGATTGGGGACAAAATTTCAGATGTATGAAGTACCAGTAGCTCTCCTGACCACAAATTTTCTTATCCTGTATCCAGTACCTATACTACCTATACAAAAGGCACAAAAGGACTCTATTCAATTCATGATTAGCATATTTGTAAAAAAAAATAAAAAATGTTTTAGTATTTTTTTCGTTTTATTTTTAATATTTTGTAGATAATTTCATTCTCGACAAATAAAATTAACCTTAATAGTCTAGGTCCAACTCTCTTCTGAAGTCCTGTGTTGTGAAACAGTAAAGAACTGTTTATTGTTGGTCTCTGAGACAAGAATATTTTATAAGAAAGAAGGTATTTACAACAGAAGCCAGAATTAACTTAATAGTTGCAAACTGTTTCATTTGAAGCAGATATTTATTTGAATATTATGCCAAAAACTTAGAATAATCTAATTGTACAGTTTCAAGTAAGACTCGATGGTGCCATTCTAGTGTTCAAGCTCCTACTGTATTCCTCCGTGTTAATGCTCCCAGTGGCCAATGAATTTTATAAAGAGGGGTGTGGTGGGGCTGCAGGGGAGGGAGGGGTGTGGTGGGGCTGCAGGGGAGGATTGCGCAAGAAATAATAATAATTAAAAAAATTACCTTAAAGTTTGACAGTTTTCTGGTTTCCTTTTACTGAAAACACTTCAAAAAAAATATTATGATAATTTGGACCCTTGTTGGTTGGGGGGCTTATTTGGGTGAATATTGTATTTGTTGTTTAGATGCCATTTTTCATCTCCACTAGTTCCATTGGCCAGAAGGACTGACTTAAATGTGAATATAAGCATACGTACATTCGCATACATTCCTGGGAAAATTATTCTAAAAGTTTACAAGAAATATTTATATACCTTTATAACTTTGAGATAAAAATGAGCAAATCCTGTGTTTCAGATGCAAAATCAACTTTCAGTGCCTGAAATGGCCAGTCGCAACCAAAAGTTGCAAAAAACAAGAAGTTACTGGCCCCCTAAAAAATACTCTTATTGTTTGAATTGCTGCATTTTTTCCTTCAGCCTGGTTTGCGATAGTTTCCATTTTGAATTATTTAATATCGTTTAAATCCATAGAATACAGTTAAAATGATGCCGAAAACAACCGAATTAGACATAAATTATTGAACACCAAATATCATGGTGAACTAAAATGATATAGGCGTCTTGCGCAAAATTTCAATAAAAACAAAAAAAAAATAATTGTAATTGTACGACAAGAACAAACAGAAAGTTTATAAACATGAATGAGTTTGTACTTTAAAACAGAACTGGGTCACCTATAAAGATCGAAACTGACTGAAGTATGAAAATGGTAAAATGAGTTTCATATGTGACCTATTTTAAACAAATAACCAAATTATGACAGTTGTCGAGTAGGTTTATTAAATTTGCAAATAATCAGGGTCCTAGCTTGGATGAATATGATGTGTAGGCACAGTTATTATAGGGAGGTCCAGGGGTAAGGTCGTCCGAAAAAACAATTGACTATACTCTGCGTTTTGGTGAATATTATGTTTTTTAGGGGCCTGGTTATCCTTAATATATTAACATTGATTTCATTGTTTTATAACCAAATAAATTGATATCAAATGTAATGTTTTAATGTTTGTTCACTTTATTAAAGCGAAAACGAAGAGGCCTTCCTAGGGGTCACATTATTATTGCATTTTGGCATTTTTATTTTTTTATTTCTCAGAAAAAGTGCAGGCATGTGCCTATAGGAAGCTACACCCCTTATAATATAAAGCAAAATAAAACCAGTTGTTAGATCTAATTTATTTCAGAATTATTTCTTTATATTACCGAAGAATCTACCATAATAAAAGAGCGACAATTGATGTGTGACCAATTATTTTATCTTGTGCAATCATAATTGCTATGAAGAATCAGATCATTATAGTGATGATGAGAAGTGTATACAGACAAAGTTCTTCTATAGTCCCTTGATACAGAGAAATGTGCCAAGACAAGTTGGTTAAAGAATAATGATAAAATATGAAAATAAACTTATGTTTTTCTTATGTTTTTTATAAAAAAAAAATAGTCAAAAATATTTGGTTTTCCAACATGCCATTGGGCCATTGATTCCAATTTTTTACTCGCCCAAAAAACTTTTTTCCATTTCAGGCACTGACTTAAGATTAAATTGTGGCAGTTATTTAATGTAAAATGGGTAAAAAGACATACCTTCTGGCCTCCAGAGTGATCGAATGCCCTATTGTGAAATTACTTACTTCTCACTCCTAAAATTGTGGGTTTGAGCCCTCCTAAAGTTGTGGGTTTGAACCCCACTGAAGGTACTGTATTTACCCTATGTATTGGGACAGCAACAAATAATTAAAAATTTTGCTGTCCCAATACATATTATTTTAAAAAATAATTAATTTTTTACTGTCCCAATACATAGGGTAAATGCGGTAATTTCATCCAAAAACATAGGTTAAATACCGTAATGTTGGTATGTCTATGCACCGTATACGGTATCGTATTTTTAGAAAAATATTATTCTTTTACTGTCCCAAAAGATAGGGTAAGTACGGTATAGTTTCATCACAATACAAAAGAAAACATTAAAAAATATGCTTGATTAATCATACCGCAATTACCGGTAGGTAGGTAAGTACAGTACCGGTAATTAAATTTAAAAAAATAACAAACCCATGCATGTTGTGCTGTTGTTTTTTAATCCATTGAAACAAACAATAACTGTTTGTTTTTTAATTATACAAATATAAAGAAACATCTTATCCGTAAATTGTGTTGTTATTTCTCTAAACACTTTGCAAAACAATAAGCCCCGATGTAGCGTGCCTGCGTGCATTGAAGTACGCTGGGTACATTTTTATATATGCCGACGCGAAAGCGATTACGTCAGAGTTACCATTGTTTGAGAATTAATAAAGGGGTGCTATAGTAAACTGGATTCAACCCAAAACAAACGAGAAGAAAGATAATAGTTAAAAGTAATTGTTTGTTTGAAACTGGGTGTCGTCTAAAAATGTTTGTTTTTCAACCAAAGAACAGTCGTTTCTTTGACGTTCACTCCATCATGCTTCGTCATCGCTAACATATTTTCATAAGAAAATTAATAAATTATCTACCGGTATATATCCCGTACTAAAAGATCGATCAATTTGCGAAAACACAATTGCTTTGCATCCTTAATTGTAATTAAATACACACGGAATAGTAAGCACATCATGTCAATTCCATCAGGTAAACCTGTTACGGTCACGTAATCATGAAATGTCCACTCAAAGCTAGACTGGTTTACACTTAAGTCAACATAACGGTATTGAGAAATTATATAACAAATAAATGTGAACCAGTCCGTGTTTTTATTCCGCGATTGAATATGTCTATAACACCGACACAATTTATTTTTGACCTTGTGCCAATGTGCGATGCCATCACTCTGACAGTTTCTTGCGTCATTTTACGTAGCGTTCTTATAATTTCACTAAGTGGAAAAGTATCAATGTAACGAACATGATTTTCTAAAAATAGCGTGAACACAATTTTAATTGTCGATCACATAACAGTACACCGATTTAAAATCGGTGTTTAGATTATGATCAGTTAATTGGCGAATTGTGTAAGCAGACCATGCGTCACCTGATTGTTTTATCACATATTTACAAGTAAAGGAACGATGCCCTAGGCAATGTCTTTCATGGATAATTTGGGATTAAAACTACTATAACAAAGAAATAAATTAAAGTTGCAGGTATGGCAATTTATAGACTTTAAATAACAAAGAGAACAATCATTATTTTACGTAATCTTTTAAAATATACATGGGAAATTATCGGAAATAGAAAATTACGATTAAGACAATATTTTTCATGGATATTTTGGGATTAAAACAAAATATATATGTGAAATTATCAGAAAATATATAGAAAATAACAATGTACAAAATAAAAATTTATATGTGTCCCAAAACTTAAGAGCGAAAAATTATAAGATTTTTTTAAAAATTGTAATGTGTCCCAATTCTTATTATCAAAAAAATGTTTATTTTTCTGAAAAATAAGGGTGTCCCAATACATAGGGTAAATACAGTAATTTTTTTTTTGAGGAATTATGGCTGTCCTACTCCCGTTTTCTCTTCATTAATAAAACTTGATGCCATATTATATGATTATTATAACCTGTAATGTGTTGAAAATGGAGTATTATATAACCTGTAACGTGTTGAAATGGAGTATTATATAACCTGTAATGTGTTGAAAATAGAGTATTATATAACCGATAATGTGTTGAAAATGGAGTATTATATAACCTGTAATGTGTTGAAAACGGAGTTTTATTTAACCTATTATGTGTTGAAAATGGAGTATTATATAACCGGTAATGTGTGTTGAAAATGGAGTATTATATAACCTATTATGTGTTGAAAATGGAATATTATATAACCTATTATGTGTTGAAAATGGAGTATTATATAACCTGTAACGAATGTGTTGAAATGGAGTAATATATAACCTGTAATGTTTTGAAAATGGATTATTATAATTAACCTGTAATGTGTTGGAATTGGGGTTAAACCCAATCAAAAAGTCAGGATTAAAATATAGACACCTGAATGCTCCATCAGATGGTCTATTTACATTACTTTCATGACGGATGTAACTAGCAGTGGCCATCAACTAACTTAACCGCTGCTTGTTGGGTAATTTTCAATATCTCCATTATGATCAATTTGGGAGATAATGTTCTGTATGCTCAGTTGTAATCATAATAGTGGGGGCCATAAAACCTTCATGGAGCCAGAGAACACTTACTTTTTGCCAAAACATTATTGCAATACAGCCATATAATGGTGATTGTCATGGAGTCAGATAATATCAATAATTTGTGTGTTAAATACAGTCTCATATTGCTGTTGTTTGTCAAAACAATTAAACATGGAGCCAGAAAAGTGTAATTGTGTGTCAAAACATTATTATGCCATAGAGTCAGATAATGCTAATTGCTGCACAGTTTATCACAAACATACCATGGAGTCAGATAAAAAAAATTGCTAATTGTTTATCACAAACATACCATGGAGTCAGCTAAAAAAAACACTAATTGTTTATCACAAACATACCATTGGAGTCAGCTAAAAAAACAACTAATTGTTTATCACAGACATACCATGGATTCAGCTAAAAAAACTCATTGTTTATCACAAACATACAATGGAGTCAGATTAAAAAAACTAATTATTTATCACAAACATGCCTTGACCATGGAGTCAGCTAAAAAAAGTAATTGTTTATCACAAACATACCATGGAGTCAGATAAAAAATGTAATTGTTTATCACAAACATACCATGGAGTCAGCTAAAAAAACAACTAATTGTTTATCACAAACTTACCATGGTGTCAGCTAAAAAAACAACTAATTGTTTATCACAAACATACCATGGAGTCAGCTAATGCTAATTGCTGCACAGTTTATCACAAACATACCATGGAGTCAGATAAAAAAAAAGCTAATTGTTTATCACAAACATATCATGGAGTCAGGTAACACAAACATACCATGGAGTCAGCTAATGCTAATTGCTGCACAGTTTATCACAAACATACCATGGAGTCAGATAAAAAAACTAATTGTTTATCACACACATACCATGGAGTCAGCTAAATAAAACACTAATTGTTTATCACAAACATACCATGGAGTCAGCTAATGCTAATTGCTGTACAGTTAATCACAAACATACCATGAAGTCAGATAAAAAAAAGTTGCTAATTGTTTATCACAAACATACCATGGAGTCAGCTAAAACAAAACTAATTGTTTATCACAAACATACCATGGAGTCAGCTAAAAAAACAACAAATTGTTTATCACAAACATACCATGGAGTCAGATAAAAAAAACTAATTGTTTATCACAAACATACCAAGGAGTCAGCTAATGCAAATTGCTGCACAGTTTATCACAAACATACCATGGAGTCAGATAAAAAAAATTGCTAATTGTTTATCACAAACATACTATGGAGTCAGATAAAAAAAACTAATTGTTTATCACAAACATACCATGGAGTCAGATAAAAAAAACTAATTGTTTATCACAAACATACCATGGAGTCAGATAAAAAAAACTAATTGTTTATCACAATATAGCATGGAGTCAGATAAAAAAAATGCTAATTGTTTATCACAAACATACCATGGAGTCAGATAAAAAAATTGCTAATTATTTATCACAAACATATCATGGAGTCGGCTAAAAAAAACAAATTGTTTATCACAAACATACCATGGATAATTGTTTATCACAAACATACCATGGAGTCAGCTAAAAAAACTAATTGTTTATCACAAACATACCATGTAGTCAGCTAAAAAAACAAACTAATTGTTTATCACAAACATACCATGGAGTCAGCTAATGCTAATTGCTGCACAGTTTATCACAAACATACCATGGAATCAGATAAAAAAACTAATTGTTTGTCACAAACATACCATGGAGTCAAATAAAAAAACTAATTGTTTATCACAAACATACCATGGAGTCAGAAAAAAAAAACACTTATTGTTTATCACAAACATACCATGGAGTCAGCTAAAAAAAAATTGTTTATCACAAACATACCATGGAGTCAGATGAAAAAAAAATTGTTTATCACAAACATACCATGGAGTCAGCTAATGCTAATTGCTGCACAGTTTATCACAAACATACCATGGAGTCAGATAAAAAAAACTAATTGTTTATCACAAACATACCATGGAGTCAAATAAAAAAAACTATTTGTTTATCACAAACATACCATGGAGTCAGATAAAAAAAACACTAATTGTTTATCACAAACATACCATGGAGTCAGATGAAAAAAATTGCTAATTGTTTATCACAAACATACCATGGAGTCAGATAAAAAAAATTGCTAATTGTTTATCACAAACATACCATGGATAATTGTTTATCACAAACATACCATGGAGTCAGGTAAAAAAAATTGCTAATTGTTTATCACAAACATACCATGGATAATTGTTTATCACAAACATACCATGGAGTCAGCTAAAAAAACTAATTGTTTATCACAAACATACCATGGAGTCAGCTAAAAAAACACTAATTGTTCATCACAAACATACCATGGATAATTGTTTATCACAAACATACCATGGAGTCAGCTAAAAAAAACTAATTGTTCATCACAAACATACCATGGATAATTGTTTATCACAAACATACCATGGAGTCAGCTAAAAAAAACTAATTGTTTATCACAAACATACCATGGAGTCAGCTAAAAAAAACTAATTGTTTATCACAAACATACCATGGAGTCAGCTGCAAATTGTTTATCACAAACAATTTCTTTAGAGTCAGATAATGCTAATTGTCAGAGAGTAAAAAAGATGCGATACATTAGGTCATGCAAATTGTTTGTCAAACACATTATCACTATATAAGAGTCAGATAATGCTTATTGTCAAATACATTGTTATAGGGTCAAAAATGCATTACATTATGTTGTGCAAATTAGTTTAAACTATATTGTCTTTATTTCGATTGTTTCAAGTGATGCAAGTCACGGTCAAAGTCATCCTTGGTAGAACCAGTACTAAGCATAGGTGAAAATAGTGTCTCGTTCAAGGACACCACATAAATATCACCACAAGAGAGGATCAAACCCTTGACCCTCTGATCCTCAGTTCGATTTTCTACTTGACTTGAATGTGTTCCACATGCAAATTGTTTCTCAATTACATTGTTATAGAGTCAGAAATTGTTTGTCAATACATTGTTATAGAGTCAGATAATGCAAATTGTTTGTCAATACATTGTCATAGAGTTAGATAATGCAAATTGTTTGTCAATACATTGCCATAGAGTTAGATAATGCAAATTGCTTCTCAAATACATTGTCATAGAGTAAGACAATGCAAATTGTTTGTCAATACATTGTCATAGAGTCAGATAATGTAAATGTCTTGTCAAATACATTGCCATGGAGTCAGATAATGCAAATTGTTTCTCAAATACATTGTCATTATTACTAAGAGTCAGATAATGCAAATTGTTTGTCAATACATTGTCATAGAGTCAGATAATGCAAATTGTTTGTCAATACAATATACCATTGAACCAAATATTGCTTATACAATTTGCAGAAGAGCTATGTTGATTGTCCAATGCATTATAAGTATGCCGTAAAGTTGGATTTCATCTGTGTGATAAGAATATGGAGACCCATGCTTTTCTTCCAAAACATTATCTTCAATGATCTGCATCAGAATACTGGATAAAGAAAAGATTGTTGAAGTTATTAGTTCTCCCGAAGACTGTCTCTTGAAATTTCAAAAAACAACATAACATGGGCATCTGTGTAAAATTAGTTTTATGCTTTTCTAATGAAATGCCTGAAGAGCATATTTTCTCCTACAAATAGAAATTTTTTAAGTTCAATGAATTGGAATTTCTTAAATCTCGAGAGGCACTGGTGTTCATTCTCTCAAAATGATGTCATTCATTCTGGTATAACTCTTGAATTAGCCTTTTCCAGTTTAACACATTGATGGGAATAACTGACATCCCAGAAATGCCATATTTAAAATTGTGCCGAATTGTATTGATTTTGGGTTCTAAATACCCTTCTTGCATGCTCGTTCTGTTGTGCAGTGTAGCTATAGAAGTATTTAAGGGACAAACAACAGGTTTAATAAATTTTCATTGACCACTGCACCAGAAATATATACATATATATATATATATTATATCTAAATGGTGCAAATATTATTTAAAATACCCCCAGTATGTTGGCAGGTTACCATAATTTTGTTTATTTTTTCCAAAATGGTAGAAATCTGAGAAATGATGAGACTGGGTCTTATTCGTTATGCTAAAGGTCACCTGTGACAAAAAGTGTTAGATCTTTGTTAATCTAGTCATGATTTTTCAAAGCTTAGCTTGACACCACAAGTTTTTTTATAAATACCATAAGTTGACTAAATTAAATGTCTCATTACTGACAGCATGTTTTATGGCATTTTGCACACATTTCATACAAATTTTGAATTTTGATTTCTCAGAACCCGAATAAACACCCCCGTTTGGCAAAATGCATCACCCCTTGGGGGCGTACATTTGGGGCGAAGGTGTATTGGAGTATACAGTACTTTTGATAACTTCCTAAACGTCAAGCCTAAGAATTTAGTAATATCTCTCTATGATAATAGATTCATAGCTAGGTGTGAAGATAGAGTGATTGTGTGGACATGGGTAGAATCAATTTCAGGATTGTCATGTTTCTCTCTAATGTTATTGATATTTATTTTAATAATTTCTTAAAAAATGAAGTTTCAGCTAATAATATATCTCTAAATGATTATAGATCATTATAGATGTTAGGATTGATTGAATACGCTAACATGAATAAGTAAAATTGATTTCAAGATTTCCGTGTGTCCCTTTAAAGTTTAAGATGTGACCTTTCCCAGTATAGACTGGTAATTATTGTTTGACCTTTTCCAGTATAGACTGGTAAATAATTGTGTGTATTAACAGTTACTGTGCATTGTATATATATAGTAATTCAATAATGGGCGTGTGTGATACTTTGAGCAGTGGGTTAATGAAGAGTTGCACGTTTGTTCAAATATAGACATAAAATCTGGTATGGGGTATCAGTTTGCCCAAGTGTTTGCATTATACTTAGCTGCTGTTTGTGCTTTTGTCACTCACCATTTATTTTATCAAACAGAAGTGAAATCATATTCCATTACTCTGAGAAAGAAGTTTTTACAACTTCTTTATAAACAAAGAAAACTGATGAAGTCTGTCTGTTATGTACATTTACTTTATTGCTTTTATATATTTGAGATTTTTTTTAATGCTATCAGAAATGTTCATGTTCTTAGATGTTCTTTATTTTGCTTTGAACACTTACCGTATATTCCCTTATTAACGCCCCCGGGGGCATTACATTTTACAAGGTGGGGGCATTTATAAAAGATAAAAAAAAAGCAAATTTAACAACAGTTAAAAATACAATAAAGCCCTGGAAAAAACCTTAAATCTGGTTTAAATCCTCGAAAAAGTGGTTCAGAATTATTTGAGAGTGAATGAAATAATCGACATAGGGTGAAAAAAAGCTGAAAATCAGTATGAAATTACTAGTCTGTGTACTGGAATATCCAAATTTATGGTCAGTGTACTCTTCACTATAAATCACTTGGACGCTTGCTCTTATCAACATGGAACAATGAACATTCAGCGTACACAGACTAACTGCATTTTCTGACGTTTTGTAATGTTTAAATTGATAGTCAAAATTTTTTACTAGTTTTAAACGGCAAATATGGGGAAGTGTTTATTCAACCAAAAGTGGTTAAGTGGTCACCTAAGATATAAACAATGGGTTAAAGAGTTCAAAGGTAATAAACACTCTGCTAATTGTTGTCTGTGTAACAAAATAATCAATCAGGGAAAGATGGGCGAATACGCACTCAGCTAGCATATACATTTTATTTTTTAATTTTCCAGAAAAGTAGGTGGGGGGACGTTTATTAGAGTGGGGGCGTTTATAAGGGAATATACGGTACATATGCCTCATTAATGAGTTTTGTCGGTTCAGTCCCTGGCCTAGTCATACCAAAGACTTAAAAAAAGGTACTAGAAGCTTCTCACCATTTAGAGGATAGTTCTATGTCTGGTCGGCCCAGTGTCAGTATAATGTGACTGGGTGGGGTAGTATACCATGTGTTCGCAACATGGTAATCCAGTGTGGCAGCGCTGAGAATGCTGTCTGAAATAGTAGAAAAAATTGTTGAAAGCGGTGCTAAACACCATACAACAAACATTTTGTGTTGTAAATACATAATTTTATTCTCAGTATAAGTGTCAATGAGGTATATTTAAGTAAGAGGATGGGTGGGATAGCTTGTTGGGCCAGAGGTCACAGGTTGAGATCCCCTGCTTGGCAGAGACTCTTAACACACCAGAACTGATTCCACCCAAGTAACAGAATCAAGAGGAACTCTAGAAAAATTTGGACTTGCATTGCAATCAAGCTGAAATAATCACAGGGAATAGTGACAATATATATTCTATATCCCTGTATTATAGTATAGTCTTTATAATATAGGGATATAGAATATATATTGTCACTAGCCCCTGTGGAAATATCTAGTATGTGAAAAATTTAATTAAAAAATTGATAAAAACGAGACTTGTAATAAACTTGATGAAGTCTCATTAGTCGCTGTACTTCACACCTTACAGACTGTGTTCTTCCTCCATATGTCACTACACTGTTTCGTGATGCTCGACTTTATCAACAGAAGTGTCACATAAATACTGTAAACTGTGACATCTAGTAGACTGCTTTCTGTTTGATGAAGGGCAATTTTGAGGCAATATTTTAAAGAAGTAGTCATTAGTCTATACTTATTTATTTTAGCTTGATTGCGAAGGCAGTCCAGCTCTTAAATCCCCTTCCTGGGTAGAACCAGTACCGAGTTGTATTGTTTGAGAGCCCATTGGGAGCAAGTTACTTTATTGTAAACTGATAGCTTTCCCACTTGAATCGGTGGTGAGAGAAGAATGACAATGAAACGAAAATGTCATGGATACTGGGGGTAGGAAGGGGATCTGATCTAATGACCCCTGGAATTATAGTACTACTTTTAAAATATAGAATTATTATACATTTTCTTTGTGTGTGTTTTTCTATCACAGTGATAAACTTTAAAGATATTAAAATATATTAATTGTTTGTTTTTGTTATCATATATGACCACAAATCTGTGATTATAATGGTACCTTTAACCAATGGCCAGGGTTTTGCCCTTTCAAAAATAGATATGAAATTTATTTAAAATTATGTTCCCTGATGTGCCAACATAAAATAACTGGCCCTTTGTCCGTCTGTGTATCCATCTGTCCGTCCACACACACAAATGGGTATTTCAGTGTCTAGGGTTTAGGCTGGGTCAATGATTTTTTAAACGGTTGAAAAACAGTTGAAAAAAAATTATGTGGCTGTTAATTTTAGACACTTAAAAAATGCTTTTGTGTGGCTAAAAGAAGCCACTTAAATACACATGTGTTAAAACATCAGTGCATTTGTGCTTCTCTGTCCAAGTTCCTTTAAAAGTACAGGACAGTTAGGTTGGTTAAGGAGTTGACCATTGAAAGTAGGTCATGCGTTGAAGTACAGAGCAAAAAAATATTAACTCAGATAATAATAGAATCAATTCCCTTTTTAGCTCGCCAGGACCAATGTCCAGGAGAGCTATTGCCATGACCCCGGATGCATCTGTAGACACCCAGGTTAAACTTTTGCGTTTAGTTGCGTTTAAGTTTTGGTGTTTGCCTCCAATCTCACTTTTTGCATGGGTGGTGAGTTTTATCCCATAGGCAGGCTTTGTTGTCATCTGACAACTCTTGTTGTTCTTTATTTTGGGTTATTTTGCTTGTCCACAGCATAATCTTCAAAAATACTGGGAGAAGTCCACTGGCTACTGTGTTAATCATCTTGCTTGCCAAAATGCCTTAAGCAAAGCTGTGTCAGGGTAAATACAAACTTAAGACTGACTGTCATTCTGTCTGTCTGTGCTCGTTTTTTGTTCTGCTGTAATTACCGTGGCAGACAACATGAAATCTTTTTGGGAAAATATCGTAATTTTCGTCTACAATTGAGTTTTATGGTGCAATTGCTCATTTTTACTTGTGTCCCAAGGGAAGAGTTTCTCGGGGTATAACGAGATATCTTTCTAGAAAAAAATTGCCAATTTACTGCAGTTATAGATAAGTTGAAATTGAGATGATTAATTTGATATAACATGGACACCACGACAATGTCAGTATTTCAAGGTCATCTGATAAGGTCATAATTAAAGTCAGTATAACCTTTGTGTGTTCCTTATTTAATGATTATAATCCCACTTTTCAAAGGTCAACATTGCATTACCAGACTAACGATAAGTCAAATTACAAGGTCAGTTTTTCATAAATACTGCACTGCCAATATTACCTAAGGTAAATATTAGGGCAGTGTTGCTTGGTCAGTATTGAATGACTTTATTTCAAGGGCATGCATTATTGCATTAATTATCAGTAATACAAGGTCTGTATTGCAGTTATCATATTTCAAGGACTTTATTGCAATGTTAGTACTTCAAGGTCATTGTTGCATTGTGCGTATTTGTAGGTCAATAATTAACATTTTATATATTTCTTAAAGGTCATGGTTGCATTGTGTTGCTTGTAGGTCAATAATTAACGTTTTAAGTATTTTATCAAGGTCATTGTTGCATTGTATGTATTTGTAGGTCAATAATTAACATTTTAAGTATTTTTTCAAGGTCATGGTTACATTGTGTTGTTTGTAGGTTAGTTATTAACATTCTGAGTTTTTCAAGGTGATTGTGCATATTTGTTGGTTAATAATTAACATTTTATGTATTTCAAGGACATTGTTGCATTATGTGTATAATATGAAGGTCAATAATTAACGTTTTAAGTATTTTATCAAGGTCATTGTTACATTGTATGTATAACTATGTAGGTCAATAATTAACATTTCAGTTATTTTAAGGTTTGCATGTAGTGAAAGCACCAAAAAAAATCAAGCACATCGGCTCATTCGGGAACATTGTATGGTACTGATCAATTCTGTGCATTTTCATATACACATTACTTGTGATATCTTAAGAACCACAAACTTGAAAACTCCAGATCTTGTGATGGTCCTTTTTTTTATGTATATTTCATGACAGAAGTATACTGTGTTTCAACTCGAGGACACGGGTGTTTGAATAAAATGACCTTAGAAATAAACAAATACGCATTATTTCAAATTTTAATTGTTTAAATATGACAGAAAGTTTGGCCGAATACCTATTGTATTGATATTTTCCAGTCCTTGGCACCACTGCCTTTGTCTTCATGTGATTCTGATATAATAATATAACTGCACTTTTGTTAGTAGTCTGTCTCAAACCACATCACGTAAGTAACACTTTTCTGAACATTTTACGACCTAATCTTTCCCAGCATACCCCAGAGTGGCCGAAACTGCGGCTGTAAAGATACGCTAGATTATTCTTCGGATGTTTCATTGATCTCAACTGAGGTACCTACTCAATTTAGTTAAGAAATAAAAAGTGACAGTCTGGAATCGAACGCTATGCTTTACTATCATGGTACGTAGTTATTATGTCTATATCTGCTCTGCCGTTTGGGATAATCGGAAAAGATAGTAAATGTTTTGCTGGGGAAAATAATAAGAATAAAGTGATCTAATGTTGCCATTATGCCGAGGTAATGGTAGAGAACTTGTTGAATATATAAAGCATCTTTAGGAAATCCATTATTCTGATATGTAGGGTCTAATGGTGTATCATATTTCTCTTGACTAACTGATATTTTGGCAGTCAGAATTTATATATAATTATATATAATACAATATAATATAATATAATATAATATAATATAATATAATATAATATAATATAATATAAATATTATATAAATATAATATAAATGCAATATAAATATAAATATAATATAATATAAATATACTATAAATATAATATTATATAAATATAATATAAATATAATATAATATAATATAATAATAATAATATAATATAATATATTCATTGCCTAACTTTTTTCAATTCCTTTCAGATTATCATTATCATTATCATTATCATTATCATTATTATTATTATAATATGTCTTATGATATTCTACCTTGGTCTTCTCTTCCTGGATGACATTGAGAATATTTATATAAATTGTAAGAACTTGTTTCACAATTGATGTAAAATAAATAAAACCAAACCATTATTGAAAATAAGGAATTTTATGCTTAAAGAATGACTTCTACAAACTAGTTTTTCCTACTTGATGTGACATTGAGTAAAACAATGATGACTTTCATCCCTGTTTCTAGTTTTATTATAATACCATCTTCCCTATTAAGTGGACAGTCAATCACGCTTTGTATTGCTTTAACATAATGGGATTACTTTGAACACTAATGGCTTGATCTTTGTTTATACCTGGAAGATTTACCTCCCTTGTAATGATTATAAGTCTGTGTATATAATGACCAGCGGTTGATTCCCTTTTATCTAAATTTTTGTATATATCATGGAATTATATAGAGAAAGAAAGGCAACTGATTGAGATTGTGTGAATGCTCGCGTATTCTCACAAAATCTCGCAATATCTTGTTTTTAATTATATTATCTTTCATTCATCTCAGGAGCAAAAATCAAAGTTTAAAATCAAAATTTGTGTTTAAAATTGTTGAAGTACTTGTGATTTATATAAATTTATATACTGCAGCTAAAACAACGACAAATTACGATAAATTTTCCTTCAAACCTCAATATCTTTTATTCAAGAGCGTGATCGAAACATGTTTAAACATCTAATATTACATACAACCTACAGTCTATGTACAAGAAATCAGTTGCCTGTGAATTATGAATGTTTAATTTGCAAATTATGAATCCTTCGTGTCCTGTTTCATCAACATTTAGTCAGGAGATGCAAGTTTCCTATCCTTCTATACAAGTCCTTGTATATATGTATAACAGTAATTGTGCGGTGAACTGCTTCTATGCAAGTAACTTCCAGTGTTTGAACATGGTGACAGAAGCTTATTTTAAACATATACATTTTGTTTCTAAATTTAAATGTTGATTTTTGAAGGCGAGCATAGCTCTGACTTCCTTAGCTGTCGTGCAGCCCTAGCAGTCTGTTATAATGGTAAGGTATGGCAGGAACCTCCATATTCATCCGACAGATAAAGTAGTTCACAAGTTTCAAAACGCATTTGCCATAGAAGAGGACGTATTATACAACAAAATTCAATGTTTTTTTTATTTATTGCAAATTAAAATTCAAAGATACGATACGTGTGAAGCATACAATTTCCATTTAAATGCGGAAGAATACACTTATCTCGCTGTGCTCTAAAAAAAAAACGCGGCAATTTTCATTGATAAAAAATTGTTTTACGCATTTACTACTATGCATAGTGATGTCATCTTGTGGGGGGGGGGGGGGGGGGGGGGGGGGGGGCTATAATCTCTAACATCTTTCAACTGTAATCATTGATAGCGTGAAATATTGACATGTTTTCGATATAATAACTCGTACTTTGAGTAAAAAGTGATTGTTAATGTAATTTCATTCACTATTGAATGTCCTCTTTGATTTTGATAGTAAAATAAAAAAATTAGGTTCAGGGCTATTTTTGTTGTTGACAGAAAAACGCGCCAATATGCCATCTTATGCAAGCAGTGTTTTGATGGTGATGTACAGATCCACCGCTCAAAGTAATTGATTTAAATATATATATATTTACTCTTATCATACACTGTTGTATTACTACTCAATTTTTGCTGCTATGTAGTTTATCCAAACATATTTAATTAGGTCATCCTACCGTTATGTTTGTTGTGTCTGTGTTGTATTTTTTAGATTGATAAAATCTAGGTCACACAAAACCGTTTATAATGCAATTAATTGATAATTTATATTGTTGATTGAAAGCTTGAGAATCAAACATAACTAAAGTCAATATCCATGTAAATCTGTAAGTAGGTCATGTTTGTTTTGTTCTGGACAAAGAGTTCTGGATAATGTTTGGTATATTCTCGGACAATCAGGAACATTTTGTGCTGAATGAGTTTCGTTATCCATAAATCATTACTATTGAACTGGAGATATTAAAATTGACTCGAGTTGTAGCACAAAATATATGATTGCCAGACTGAAGATGATTCATGGGCAAACAAAATCTGGAGTTGCTCAGTGAGTATATCTTGTTTCGGAAAACTGTTTTTGCCAATTTCCAAAATTTTAAAAATAAGAACTTCCATAGCTCTAACACTACCTGAGGCTGGCTGTCTGCACCTTTGTGGTATGAGAGGTGGATTGTTAATAGTGACTGGAAATGTCTTTCTATACAATACATTATAAAGACAGTATTGTAGTCCTGTTAAGTCTGGTACAATAGAACACATTATTAATTAACTTTACTGTATTGGCCTTGTTATCCAGGATTGATATGACATCATATGATGTGAACTAGGCCAATATGAAGTGAACTCAGACAATATAAACTGAACTCTCAAATACGAACTGAACTAGGCAAATACAAACTGAAGTCCGCTAATACGAACTGAACTCGGCCAATACAAGCTGAACTGGACCAATATAACTCAGCCAAAACTGTACTCGTCCAATACGAACTGAAATCGGCCAATACAAACTGAACTCAACCAAAACTTAACTCGGTCAATACAAACTGAACTTGACCAATACAAACTGAACTCGGCCAATATGAACTGAACTCGGTCAATACAAACTGAACTCTGCCAATACGAACTGAACTCGGCTAATATGGAATAAAACGACCGATACAAAATGAACTCTGCCAATATGAACCAGAACTGAACCAATACAACTATTTCCGGTTGTTTGAACATAAAGTCTCTCCTTAAATCAACTTATGATAAAAAGAAGGCATCGTTACATTGAGGTTGACACATTTGAAGTCATTGATTCATATTAATGTTTAAGTGCACTGATACCTATTATATCTATATATAGTATGCTACCTTACACCCAGTTCTTTGTATTTTATAATAGAACAAAAAATAAAACAATATAGCCTACTTCTATTTCATTAATATACATATATAAAATAATTGAAAATTGACCCAGCTATTAGAAGCCATTAATTAATAAAATTGTAATTAATTAAATGATTTCATATTGACCAAGATATTTGTCCTCGGACAGTCATATTGGCCTGAGGCCTTGGGCCAATATGACAATCCTTGGACCATTAATAGGGCCAATATGAAAACATTTAAATAATAACATTATAGAACAATAAAACAGCCGATACAACACATTTCTTTACAAGGCAATACAATAGTGTAAGCAATACAACACAGTACAACAAAACAGCTTGTACATGTAGCACCGTGCTTTAGTTCAACACAAAGCAATACAATAGTGTAAGTATGGACAGGGAGTCTGCATGTGATACATATTTTCTCACAGCAGCATAAATGTAGTATTTCTATTTAGAGTAGGAAGGGAAGTACAATAACGTTTCGATAAACTGCTGTGTGCCCATTGAACAGGGTTGTTTATGATCCTTGTAACCCTGGAAAAAATAATGAGTTTTGTGGTGTGTTACTAGGAATTACTGCTGTCATTAGATACTTCATTATAATTCTTCATAATTTACACTTCTGTATACAGTATTTCCCTGAATAAATTCTACCGAGGCAATCCATTGTTTTTTTAAAGGAGGTGGGGAGATAATATTTTGGGTGTTGATATCAAAAATATAGGTTTCTTTTAATTATAACTCTTCAAGAAATAGAAATATCGATTTCTCAGAGTGATCTAAGTTGGTTGGGAATACGATATTTCTAATTCTCTGCTCTGTTTGTAAGTATTGATTTCGGGGTAAAAAAAAACATGACAATGTAGTTTTTTTTAGACTTAATGTCTTACTGCTGTGTGACTCCATATTTGTATGCAAATTTTGATAATAAATTACGATGGGGGAATGTTTTTTCTTTAGAATAAAAGATGCTGGTACAGGACTTTTTTTCCTCCACAGTGGTCGAAGACTGTAATAGTATCTGTTGGTTTGTGGCGATGTTTGAGTAAAATCTTTTTTTGTTGTTACTTTTTATAATAAGGTATTATAGTTAAATGATATTGTTGTAACATAGGTATAACATCCAACCATTAAATTGTTGGTTTCCGATAAATAACCTCCAAAGGGTCTATCGATACATTTTAATTTAAATTTGGCATAAAGCTGTATACACTTGGGTCCCGTTATAACGCGGTTGCCAGTATCCACGGAATGAAAACGCAATATACTTGGAACCGC
This sequence comes from Panopea generosa, assembly GCA_029582155.1. Classification (NCBI taxonomy): domain Eukaryota; kingdom Metazoa; phylum Mollusca; class Bivalvia; order Adapedonta; family Hiatellidae; genus Panopea; species Panopea generosa. Next base: position 35,907,537 of record CM055907.1, read on the forward strand.
TTTATATATATCCCAAGGTGCACTGCACTTCATTATTTGGCAATATTAGTTCCATTTGAAATACCATAAATAAACACAAGACAATATGTGATAATATGACCATTGTCAGCGTAAATTAATTAAAAGCAATGGTGTTTATAACAATAAGAGTTGTTATCATGTCAGTCGGAATTATCAGGGTGTTATTTATGCACAAATACAAGGTCACAGTTTGAAAAAACATAACAAGCTCACAAACACTTAGCGATTTAGTTGAGATTTTCAATCAATTATTATACTGCAGTTTTTTTATAAATCTGGTTAAAAATATCAATTTTATATTTGGGAGCCATATAAAAACAGCGTTATAACGAGTTTCTTGTTAAAGGACCCGAGTGTAATTATAGAATACAGGTCAAGTGCGATATTTGTCAGTGTCTGTCAAATTTTAATGGAGTTGTGGCCTTCTTTCAATATAATTTTCAGTAAATTTACTGGCAAATAGTGGGGATGTGCATCTTTGTCCTTATGGACACATTTTTAGTTCAAGCAATTTGTTTAAATACATAAACTTCTGCATATGAGCTGGGCAATGTGTGACCTATGATAAAATATATCAATTCCCTGTTAAATGTCTTATGTTTAGATAATCAATGTTTCATAATAGCAATTTGAACACCAAACACTATAAATGACGTCACATTAAAGGGAAAAAAGCTATAAATGTCTTTAAAATAAAAAAATATTGAAATGGATAAAAAGCATCTCATTATCATTAATAAATAAAATTGAAAGGTTTGGCATGTCAAATCCACCAAAATGTGACAAAATCAATATGTAAACTAGAGTGGTAAACTTAAAACAACATCCCCAGTCTAAATATAGACACTTAAATACTGCTTGACAACCTTCACATCATCATGTACACTTTTTCAAAGATAAAACAATTTTTACTATGTAAACATGTACACCGGATCAAATCGAAATCAAAATGAAATCATGCGATTCATTTAATATGTTGCAATTTTAAGCGGGAAATCTTAGATTTTAGTCTACTTTATCATCAGCCCGTAGCCCAAGTTAGGAAATATCATTTTCACTATATTATTTTGGCATGTTTAAATAGATATCCTTTTGGCAATATGGGGTCAGTGAGTTATATAATTATAGGCATGATCTATTGAAAAAAAAATGTTTTAGCCAATTTTAGAATTTTTAAAATCATGATAATTATATTCCCTTTAAAGGTGAATTTTAACATCTCTCAACTAAATCTCTGTTTAAAATAATTATTGATAAATGATGACATCATTCTCAAACCATAGATTGATTCAGTTTTATGTAGGAAATGGAAACGATTTGCATTTATCTTCTAGAATTCAGGAAAAAAGAATGCGCCATTTCATCAATCACTTTGTAGCAGAGAGTAATTTTGTTTCTAAATTGATTTGTCTGTCACAAGTGATTACATTAATCAGTGTTCATTTATCTGCAGCCTTAACAATAATAAAAGCTTAAAAATGCCCACAATTTGATGTTTGTTGTGGGGATCTCAAGGCAACTGTTTATTTTTTATTTAATTGCTTTTTTCGACATTTAGTTTTGTCAGTTATTTGTGTATATTTGCTGAAGTCATCTCCTGGCATATCATTTGCAGAGGTCTTTTTATCCGAATTTGGCTCATGCCTACCAGAAAAGTGACACCGAGGGTCGAATCTCACTATAATCTCAATTGTATATTTATTATTGATTCTTTTTCTTGCATACCGCTAAGTTTTTATACTTTTTATAAACATAATGACATCAAGCCCAAGCACTCACGTTTTATGAATGCGTGAATATTTTCTGAGGTCAGGGAGAGACTGGTACCTAACTGCAAATATGGAAGAAAATCTTACCCATACTGGCTGGTCTCACATGGATATAAAGACATCAACTTGTATATATGCAATGTACTGATGTCTGACGTAACCTTATATTGTTTCAGGTTGCAAACAAAAAGATCATTAATGACATTGATGTCATTATTCTTTTGTAATACAACTTCATGCTCTGTTTTACTGTTTTCTATGACAAATTCAAGTAAAGCTATATTTTCATAGATGAGAAATATCATCTATAACTAAATGTGACCTTAAGGCCAATTATATACTAGCAAATAGATACGAGCGAATAACTTGACAGATGCACATCATTGTCTTTAACTTCAAGGTGGGATTTCCATAGCAACAATTCAACTTTGTGTTACATTCACTTTATTTGCTACAGCTTGCCTTTTACATCCACAGGAAGTACATGTGTACATATGGACGTTGATTCGTAACCCCATGAAAATATATGAAGTTGTTGTATGGTGTTTAGTGTCACTTTTAACAATTTTTCAGTCATACTGTGTATACTTTAGACAGTATAAAGTGCTGCCGCGTCGAAATATCATACTGCAGACAGATTATATGATACCCCACCCAGTCACATTATACTAACACTGGGCCGACCTGACCCAGAACTATCCATTTTAATGCTGAATGCCAAGTGAAGAAGCTTCTGATACCATTTTTTGAGTCTTTGGTATGACCCAGCCAGGGGTTTGAACCCACAACCTTCCACATGCAAGGCAGATGCTCTATCCCTTGGCCACTGTTGCAGTGTATAAATATATGTCAAAACAAACACAAAAAACAACATCAGAATATTGTAATTATATTTCTAAAACATAACTTGTCCATAAAATTTGGGTCATTGTCTTCATCCATTCAAATTTGATGATAATCCAGTGATTTGCATGCCAATAAAAGCTTGATTCGCAAAATCATGATCATCTTGATCACTTGAGCGCCCAAGGGTCTCTTGTTTATGTATTGTTAACAAGATCAAGAAACGTGTTGATTATGTAATGTTAACGTGTTATTTATGTGTAACGTTAAATGGGATAAAAAACAAGTAAGAAACAGGAAGAGTCCTCCGTATCACACAGATGCTTGGAGTAATCAATACGTAAGAAGTGACTGTGACGCGATTTACCATACCATGATTTTGTGACCAGGGAATACGAGGAATATAATTAACCAGTTTGTGTAAAGATATATTAAATTCTTGGATTTCTCTTTATGGTTTGATTTGTTTATGTTTGGTATGGAGTTGTTTACAGGTTAACTTCTTCTCTGTGAATCAATAAACATTTAAATAGCAGTGATTAGAGACACATGTTGATGGATCAATACAGCAAGTGTTTTCTGTGATATGATGGACATGGGACCAACTGTTGTTGTTTAGTATCTCAGAGTAATTAACCATGTTGTCTGTTGATGTCCATCATATATGGAAGAACAGAGATGTTTGTTGTTCAAGTGCTGTACACAACTACAACAGATCTGCTGCAGTTTGAAATGTTCAGTTATGTTGGTGGGTGTTAGTTAGGTAATCAATGGATTATACAAATGTTGCCTTGTAATACACGGTCAGTAAGTCATTGTTATGTATTAAAGCCTGGTGTTATAGTTGGTACTATTGTGTGTAGTTGGTATCATTGTGTGTAGTTGGTACCATTGTGTTGTTGAAACCATTGTGTGTAGTTGGTACCATAGTGTGTAGTTTGTATCATTGTGTGTAGTTGGTACCATAGTGTGTAGTTGTTACTATAATATGTAGTTGGTACCACAGTGTGTAGTTTGTAATTGTGTGTGTAGTTGGACCTATAGTGAGTAGTTGGTACCATTGTTTGTAGTTTATTCCGTTGTGTGTAGTTTGTACCATTTTGTTATTTGTGTGGCATTGTGTGATGTTGGCACTATAGTTTATAGATGAAGCCATTGTGTGTAGTTAGTACAATAATGTGTGGTGTGTACCATATAGTGTAGTTTGTACAATAGTGTGTAGTTTGTACCATAGCGTGTAGTTGGTTTGGTATCATAATATATGGTACTATTTGTAATGTATGTGTGTTTGAGGTTGTACTGAATGAGTGAAGACATACCAAATGATGATGACTCTCAAAAAGGATAGGGGACCGTAAAACAATGGAGACACTGTAATGGGTACATTGGGAATAAATATTGACACATTTGTAATACATAATAGGTCCTTTGTGACCAAGTGATCTAAGACACCATTTGAAGGTCACTTACCTCTCACCGCCGAGGTCATGGGTTGAAGCCCTGATCTCTGTCCTAACATTTTATATGGGAAAGTTTAGCCATTATTTGCAGAATGGTGATTCATGGATAATGGATTCCAGGGGCCTTACTGAACCAATAAAACTTGGAGTAATAAATTTGATCTGTTTTATGTTGAAAATGATCTTAAACAACTTGAAAACAATTGTCTGCTATTTCAAATAATATTTCATATTGAGAGTGTGTTAATTTTAGTTACTTTCTAGGTGGTGATGTTTTATATTTTTAACTTTGATAAACATGAGAATATTCTAGAGCAATATAACAACCTTCCCACCACACACAATCAAATGTCTGTCTGATCCATGACCTTGGTAGAAGTTTCATGTCAAGTGTTAAGTGACTCCTTTTGATGTAGGAACTAATTATGGGAAATACATTGTTACAGATGTACAATATATTGTTGCAGATGTATAATTCATTGTTACAGATGTACAATTCATTGTTACAGATGTACAAGTCATTGTTACAGATGTACAATTCATTGTTACAGATGTTCAGTTCATTGTTGCAGATGTACAATTCATTGTTACAGATGTATAAATCATTGTTACAGATGTACAAGTCATCGTTACAGATATACAAGTCATTGTTACAGATGTACAATACATTGATACAGATGTACAAGCCATCATTACAGATGTACAAATCATTGTTACAGATGTACAAATCATTGTTACAGATGTACAAGTCATTGTTACAGATGTACACATAATTGTTGCAGATGTACAATACATTGTTACAATCTGATCACCTCAGCCTTTATGCTACGCAATAGGCCTCTGACATAATAAGGCGCCATTTTTAAACTTCTTTCAGTCACATGATAAAATAAAATGGCGGCCCCTTATGCCACCTTTATGCTGTATGTTCGTTGAAAATATATCCATTGATTAATCAAGACTGATATTAAATTTCCCTATAAACATGACCCATGTCGAGTGTATAAATAAAAAATCGATATAATAACGCCAAATATTCAACTTAATGGTGTATACATACTTTGTTACTTTCATGCGAATGAACGCAAGACTTGTAACACAGGCGAATAGTGTTGGTGTATTCTAGAGCTATACACGAGGTGTATTATACGGATGATACGGAAATACCCGATGTTTCACAATTATACATTGTTACAGATGTACAAATAATTGTTACAGATGTACAAGTCATTGTTACAGAATGATGTGCAATTCATTGTTGCAGATGTACAATACATTGTTACAAATGTACAAATCATTGATACAGATGTACAAATCATTGTTACAGATATACAAGTTATTGTTACAGATGTATAAATGATTGTTGCAGATGTACAATACATTGTTACAGATGTACAAATCATTGATACAGATGTACAAGTCATTGTTACAGATATATAAGTCATTGTTACAGATGTACAAATCATTGATACAGATGTACAAGTCATTGTTACATATGTACAAGTCATTGTTACATATGTACAAGTCATTGTTACAGAATGATGCACAAATCATTGTTGCAGATGTACAATACATTGTAACAGATGTACAAATCATTGATACAGATGTACAAATCATTGTTGCATATGTACAAATCATTGTAACAGATGTACAAGTCATTGTTACAGATGTACAAATCATTGATACAGATGTACAAATCATTGTTACAGATATACAAGTCATTGTTACAGATATACAAATGATTGTTGCAGATGTACAATACATTGTTATAGATGTACAATACATTGTTACAGATGTACAAATCATTGTTACAGATATACAAGTTATTGTTACAGATGTACAAATGATTGTTGCAGATGTACAATACATTGTTACAGATGTACAAATCATTGATACAGATGTACAAGTCATTGTTACAGATGTACAAATCATTGTTGCAGATGTACAATACATTGTTACAGATGTACAATACATTGTTACAGATGTACAATACATTGTTACAGATGTACAAATCATTGTTGCAGATGTACAATACATTGTTACAGATGTACAATACATTGTTACAGACATACAAATCATTGATACAGATGTACAAGTCATTGTTAGAGATGTACAAGTCATTGTTACAGAATGATGCACAAATCATTGTTGCAGATGTACAAATCATTGATACAGATGTACAAATCATTGTTACAGATGTGCAAATCATTGTTATAGATGTATAAGTTATTTTTACAGATGTACAAGTCATTGTTGCAGATGTACAATACATTGTTACAGATGTACAAGTTATTGTTACAGATGTACAAATCATTGTTACAAGTCATTGTTACAGATGTACAAATCATTGTTGCAGATATACAATACATTGTTACAGATGTACAAATCATTGATACAGATGTACAAGTCATTGTTACATATATACAAGTCATTGTTACAGAATGATGCACAAATCATTGTTACAGATTTACAAATCATTGTTGCAGATGTACAAATCATTGTTGCAGATGTACAATTCATTGTTGCAGATGTACAAATCATTGTTACAGATGTATAAGTTATTGTTACAGATGTATGAATCATTGTAACAAGTCATTGTTACAGATGTACAAATCATTGTTACAGATGTATAAGTTATTGTTACAGATGTATGAATCATTGTTACAAGTCATTGTTACAGATGTACAAATCATTGTTGCAGATATACAATACATTGTTACAGATGTACAAGTCATTGTTACAGAATGATGCACAAATCATTGTTGCAGATGTACAAATCATTGATAAGATGTACAAATCATTGTTGCAGATGTACAATACATTGTTACAGATGTACAATACATTGTTACAGATGTACAAGTCATTGTTACAGATGTACAAATCATAGTTACAGATGTACAAGTCATTGTTACAGATGTGCAAATCATTGTTACAGATGTACAAATCATTGTTGCAGATGATTGTTACAGATGTACAATACATTGGCTACTTTTGATGCTTTACTTACTCCTTCCAATATATTTCACAGCCTTGACCTTGGCAGTCGTCTTAATTAAATTTATAATTTTATGTATATTTAGGCATGCTCATGTCTGATCCCCAGTAGCTGAATGATCTAAAGTATTGTCCAAATATCCTTTACCTATCACCTGGCAGTTGTGTAGCGGATAGAGTGCTGGCCGCTCGCGCCAGAAGTTGCAGTTTCGATCTGTAGATCGACCCTATGCCTTTCAAAATAACAACACTCTGTACTGGTTCTACCCAGGAAGCAGTTCTACCCAGGAAGCAGACTCGAGAGTGATTCATATAAGTTTTGACCTTTCTTCACAGTCAGACTAATATAAATTAATACAAACTCAGCTATCACCCCATAGGTTGTGGGATTGAGCCCAGCTTGGTTGAAACACTTCATGCGATCATTTTTGCCAGTTACTAGTTGAAAGAAGGCGGTTTTACTCAGATTCATTCTGGGGTCTTTCTTCATAAACAAGGCTAGATGCCAGTTGTATATACATGTACTGTAAACCTGGTTAGAAAAGAACAATGAAAAGAATTATGATTTGGAGCCACTCTTTCAATATTAGATAATGATAAAGATGGGAATGAAATTATTCTTACCCATTTATAATATCAGTTACATTGTCATAAAACAAAATCTGATAGAAATGAGAGTAAACAGTAACTAGAAGTTGTAAATGTTTTCTCAAAATTATATATTTTTTTATGACTACAGAATATAAAAAAACAAAGTTTAATGGTAAAAACCCATTTTCCAGAATTAACAGAATGATATAAGAAGTACGTATAAACGCTGTCTTCGGTTTAGTTCTATTGCCCCTGGTTCAGTCTAAGCTCAGATTTTAGGTTTGTGACTGTCAATCCAGGAATTGTGAGTTTGAATCCCCATCCAGCCATTGTCTCTGTGATGATTAAAATACAGTATTGTGTCTCATTATCATTCATCTCTCATTGCTGTTTCTAGTGGGAAAGTTATCAGCTATTTGCAGAGAAGGGTGTGCTTGAGTACTGGCTAACCTTCAAGGATCCCAGGGAAGAGTGGTTTAAAGTTAACTGATTGTTAGCCTTTGATGACATAAAAATGATGCTAAATATTCAAGCAACTGACATTTTATTATAAAAAAAACACCTCAACATTTCTGTTTTGCTGCCACAGGGTCTAAGAAGTTAACTCTTGAACAGTTTTTAAAATTCTAATCTGCTAAAAAATTGAACTTGATTAGACAATGTTATCACAGAATATGTTCTTCTGGATAATTAATTGAGGAAATTTAGTTTCATCTTGGTGACTGTGAGATATGCTGTGTCAATAGTTGGTTGCTTTTATGTAACAATTACTGAGTTGATTCGGCAGATTTTTTTCATAAAAATTGTGATATCTTGGGATATCTGTAAATATTTATCCTAGAGAAGAGATTCACTTTGGAATAAACGAGATTCCGTTTCGATAAATTGTCATTAGAGATGAAATTTGTGCATTTGATCATAAATGTCTCAGTTTGAATATTTGCAATTTTAGTAGGAGAGGTTTGTTACATTTGCAATGGCTAATAAAAATGTTCTTTTAGTTTTAAATCTTCTAATTATGTCCTATTTTAATCGATGAAACATGCCGATTTATTTTTTTGCAAACATGCAACAAGATCTTTAGCAAAGAAATCAAAAACGGTAAAAATTACATTGAATTTGGTTATAATGTGAGGAGCTAACATTGATTCTGATTGAAATTTAATTGATTAAATATGAATACAATGTAGCTTAAATGTATTAGTTATAATAAAAGCTTTAATAATTATAGGAATTAAATTATTGATTATGATATAATCTCAATTGATTATGGAATAAACTTAATTAATTATGATGTAAGCTATATTTATTATGATGTAAGCTTAATTGAGTATGGTATGACTCAGTTTAAAATATTTTGCAATAGAATTGAAGCTGAGTCTGTAAAAATTTTAGTTTGTGTCTTTTCTCTTGGAATGATTGAAGAAGGACAAATGACCACAGTGTGATGTTGACATGTTTGTTTTAAGATTTCTGTTGGATCATTTAACAGATGTATTTTAAGACTATATTGATTATTTAAGTAAATGTTGATTGGAGTTTACTGCTCACTGAATCATGTACTTTAATACAGTGCTACAAAGTATGGAGTATGTTTGATGTGTGTAAATGAGTAATTGTCATGATGGAGTAAAATGAGTAATACGGGATCTGGAGACAAGGTGCAGTCATACTTGAGTAGCAGGAACGACCGCTCCATGCTCCGTCTTTGTGCCCTGTTGTGGATACTCAAAGTTCAGGAGGATAATCACAGGAGAGGAAAATATCTGACTTGCAACAGGCAGATGGCGCCACTTACTTCTGGTATTGTTGAGGGAGCCACTGCTTTGACTAGCGATGAGGTTAAAATTGTTCTTACTATTAAGTTCAATATTTTTCAAAATATTTAGTTTAGAACTGGGAGTCTGGGATTGTGATTTTGTGACCTGTGTAAGCGTTCACCCCTATTAACCCTTTACTTCATATAGATGCCTTTGGACACCTCTAATATAGTTCTAAGGCTTTTGAATTATTTGGTGAATTATGTTTATATTTACTGACAGAGTGGAAAACAGTGCAGGAAGTGTTCAGATTGCTTGTTACTCTTCCTGCACTGTTTTTAAAGACCTTCTGTCATTGGTATCTATGGAGTAAAGGGTTAAGCAGTCACTTGTTTTATTTACTTAGAGCAGCCATATTTGCTGTTTCCCATTTCTATACTTTCACAGTAAATTAACCTGTATTAGGTAACAACCTGTCTTAAAAGTCCATTTTTTCTCCCTCCCTTGACTGACCACTTAAGACAGGTTTGACAGTTTAAATGACTTTTAGCAAATAGTTCATGGATAAAAAATGAAAATTAACAGAGTACAGATCAGCACAAAACAAAGCCATAGGTGGCACGAAGCAATATTGGTTATTTAATGTATAACTTAACTAACCAATGAATGAATTAAAACTAATGTTTTTGATGCACATTCTCGTTATTTGCATGTATCATTTACCCATGGCCAGGATTGTATTATCTATAATGCAGTCTCATTTTACCCATAATGCAATTTCAATCGTAGATGATATATCAGAAAGGATTTTCTATTAAAGTAGGGATAAAATGCATTGCAATTTTCATTAATAAATAAAATACAAATGTACATAAAATCCAATAAACGTAACAAGAATATATTTTAATGGGAGTGGTAAGATCCATACATTCCAAAAATTGACAGCATATATTTAAATACTGCTTGACAAAATTCTCTACGTCTTTTGGACTTTTTCTAAGATGAAAAAATAAAATAAAATATGTAAACTAGTATGACGGATCAAATCAGAAAACGGAAATCAGAATGAAATCTCATAACTCATTTGAAACTTATGAAATACGATGCAATTTTAACCAGGAAATCTATTTTAGTCTCACCTGGGAGCGTAGGCAAAGTTAGGAAATCACTTATATTAATTATTTTGTCGCGTTTAAATTGATATCGTTATAGATATATGAGTACATTATAAGCGTAACATAAAATTATTGAAAAAGTGTTTTTAACCAATTTTGAAATTTTAACAAATCCTGAAAATTGTAGTGCCTTTGATTAAGATTTCTTTATCACATGATCCGGTGAACGTCACATGCTTACAAATTTGCATACTCTAGTAAAGTGTTCTGCTATTGTCAAATGATGGAAGTTTTAAAAAAAAAAGAAGAAATCTTATGGTACACCTGATTGGGGAGATTTGGACCCTGGTTAGGCCATAATAAATTAATTGGTTACTAAGATTATCATCCCTGCCAGCTTCCTCATTCATTTTTATAAAAATAGATATATAAAAAATAAAAGTCATTATTATTATATTTTTATAAACAACAAAATTTTAATTAAACAAAAACTTAAAAAAATAAAATCCTCACCCCTACCCCTTTTTAAGAAAACAAATTGGATGAGAATCAAGTAATTAATTTATAATGGCTTTTTCCTTATTTTGATAAACTGAAAACCTCAGCTTGGAATATCCTTTTCTCAACTCAGTACCATGGAAGATCCAACCTGATTATAATGTGTTGAAAACAGGTGAAAATGCACTTTCCTTACCTATCTCCATCAAAGCTAATACTTAAGATTCAAACAAACACACTGTCCCTTAAAGCTAACAAACTGACCCATAAAGCAATCAAATGTCATGCTAGATACATATACCGACTGCTGTGTTTCCATTTATAGCCTCTCCTGGAGAATGGTGTAGTAATTAGGACAATGTCTCTCTTCTGAAACATGGTAAGGTGCTTATACGGCTATTCATAAAGGACATATTTCTTGGTTTGACTTTTTGCTGAGGTTGACTGTGAATTTCTGTATATTTATTGTTCACAGATCAACACCGCACCCTAGGAAGCTTATAAATAATGCAATCAGATTTTCTCTTATTTGTAGGAATATGGATTTCCAGGGAGGACGTTTATCAAATAATGGCATCAGACCTGGGCTCTATGCATATTTCAATTCTGACTGTGTTGTTTATGTCTATTTTCAGTTGTATGACAAGATAAATTCACAGTCGCTGAGTCCTTCCAAACCACCTCAAGCAGATGCTGTTAACAAAACTAGAGAGGTAACTTCTCTTCTTATGTACACATAATCACGCATGTCTTTCTAGCCATGAGTAGCTTATCTATATTCTATCATTTCCATAGATATGAATTGTTGACAATCACCTCTATAGCACATTTAAGCTGTATTTCCTACAGTTACCTCCATAACATATACATCTGTGTATCTTACAGCAATATCATAACACATATATTTGACAACAATATCATAACACATATATTTGACAACAATATCATAACACATATATTTGACAACAATACCATAACACATAGATTTATCTCTGACAACAATACCATAACACATATATTTGACAACAATACCATTAAACATATATCTGTATCTCTGACAACAATACCATAACATATATCTGTATATCTTACAGCAGTACCATAACACATATATTTGACAACAATACCATAACACATATATTTGACAACAATACCATAACACATATATCTGTATCTCTGGCAACAATACCAAAACACATATATCTGTATCTCTGACAACAATACCAAAACACATATATCTGACAGAAATATCATAACATATATCTGTATCTCTGACAACAATACCATAATACATATATCTGTATCTCTGACAACAATACCATAACATATATCTGTATATCTTACAGCAATATCATAACACATATATTTGACAACAATACCATAATACATATATCTGTATCTCTGACAACAATACCATAAACATATATCTGTATATCTTACAGCAATACATAACACATATATTTGACAACAGTACCATAACACATATATCTAACAGCAATACCATAACACATATATCTGTATATATGACACCAGTACCATAACACATATATCTGACAGCAATACCATAACACATATATCTAACAGCAATACCATAACACATATATCTGTATCTTGGACTGCAAAACAATAACACATATATCTGTATATCTTACAGCAATATCATAACACATATATTTGACAACAGTACCATAACACATATATCTGTATCTCAGACAACAATACCATAACACATATATCTGTATATCTTACAGCAATATCATAACACATATATTTGACAACAGTACCATAACACATATATCTAACAGCAATACCATAACACATATATCTGTATCTATGACAACAGTACCATAACACATATATCTGACAACAATACCATAACACATATATCTAACAGCAATACCATAACCCATATATCTGTATCTTGGACTGCAAAACAATAACACATATATCTGTATCTCATCTTGGACAGCAATATAATAACATATATATATATATATCTGACAACAATACAATTATTTATATAGATTGTTTCTCTGAGAGCAAAACCATAACACATCTATCTGTATCTCTGACAGCAATACAATAACACATATATCTTTATCTCTAACAATAATACAATAACACTTATATTTGTATCTCTGACAGCAATACAATAACACATATATTTGTATCTCTGACAGCAATACAATAACACATATATCTGTATCTGTAACAATAATACAATAACACATATATCTGTACCTCTAACAATAATACAATAACACATATATCTGTATCTCTAACAACAATACAATAACACATATATTTGTATCTCTGACAGCAATACAATAACACATATATCTGTATCTCTAACAATAATACAAAAACACATATATATGTATCTCTGACAGCAATACCATAACACATATATCTGTATCTTTAACAATAATACAAAAACACATATATTTGTATCTCTAACAACAATACCATAACACATATATCTCTTACTCAGCAACAATGCATAACACAATCAAACCTGTGTAAGTGATCCCCTCTTTTAAGCCACCTGTCTTAAGCAACCATATTTTTTATTTCCCATTTCTATGCTTTAAAAGTAAATTAATCTGTATTAAGCAACAACCTGTCTTAAAAGGCCACTTTTGCTCCTTCTCTTGACTGGCTGCTTAAGACAGGTTTGACTGTATTTGTATTTCTGACAGTAAAACCATAATACATAATATACAGTATAACTTCCATTTATCGAAGTTCAGGGGACCGTCATGAAAAGTTTGATATACCGGGACTTCGATATATGTGCATGTCTGGTTCACTCGATGGTAAGGGTAAAAGTTTAATTGGTAATGATATCGCAACATGTATATAACTGTAGATCTACCTGTCATACTTTTACTAGTAAAGATAAGTTGAAAAAAAAACATAAATTAAATCGTGTTTATTATTTATTGAATCCCTGCATGTCATTTAAAAATCAATATAACTAAAGCACTACAAACATGTACAAACATAAAAACTTACATGGAGCTCTTCCGGTTTACGAAAATAAGCATAAATAAATGTTCATAAATTACACTTGTAAGATAACATGATACGAAACTAAACTTCAAACAATGAGTGCGATTTACACGTACGTAAGAATAACCGTTATCCCGCTTGAATGGCCTTTATAGATCTAATAACATTCTTAATTTATGAATGAGTAAATTCTTAGAAGCGTTCTTTGTTTTTAAAAAAAATGCTGATCGGGATAATGATTATTTAACACACACACACACACACACACACACACACACACACACACACACACACACACACACACACACACACACACACACACACACACACACACACACACACACACACACACACACACACACACACCTGCACATAATACACACACACACACACTGCACAAAATCACATAAGAATCACAGAAAGATACAGTCTGTAGGGCTAGTCCGAGTCATTCCTGCCTACCAAAAAGTCGTCGTGTACACAAAGTTAATGTGTTTTATCAGTAAATTATCACCATTCTGCCTTTAAGTAATCAAATGTTTATTAAAGTGTGACTCCTAACAAACATTTATCCAAGCACTCGAAGGAACTTTACGCTATATGATCAGCGGGGCCTTTGTTCCTATGATCATCGCACCAGCGCACCACAGGTGTGAAATACATGTACATCACTCCCGCGAGAAATTTTGAACAGGTAATCGATATTCGATACATAAATGGTTAATGATGTGTAAAAGGACTCTTTGGGGCCGTGAAAAACTTTGATAAACTGAAAAATTCGATATGTATAACTTCGATATATTTTTCCATATAGATTTAGAAGGAAAGAAGTTGGGACTTAAGAAAAAAGTTTGATAAACCGAGAAATTCCATATATATTGAAGTTCGATATATGGAAGTTATACTGTAGCTGTATCTCTGACAATAATGTATAACACATATATCTGTATCTTTGACAGCAATGCATAACACATAATGATATCTGTATCTTTGACAGCAATGTATAACACATATATCTGTATCTTTGACAACAAAAGCAAAAAAATAACACATATATTTGTATATCTAACAAAAATAACATAACACATATATCTGTATCTTTGACAGCAAAAGCAGAACAATAACACATATATCTGTATATCTAACAACAATACCATAAGACATATATCTGTATCTCTGACAGTAATACAATAACACATATAGTTGTATCTCTGACAGTAATACAATTACACATATATCTGTATCTCTGACAGTAATACAATAACACATATATCTGTATCTCTGACAGTAATACAATAACACATATAGCTGTATCTCTGACAGTTATACAATTACACATATATCTGTATCTCTGACAGTAGTATAATAACACATATATCTGTATCTCTGACAGTAATACAATTACACATATATCTGTATCTCTGACAGTAATACAATAACACATATATCTGTATCTCTGACAGTAATACAATAACACATATATCTGTATCTCTGACAGTAATACAATAACACATATATCTGTATCTCTGACAGTAATACAATTACACATATATCTGTATCTCTGACAGTAATACAATAACACATATATCTGTATCTCTGACAGTAATACAATAACACATATATCTGTATCTCTGACAGTAATACAATAACACATATATCTGTATCTCTGACAGTAGTACAATAACACATATATCTGTATCTCTGACAGTAGTACAATAACACATATATCTGTATCTCTGACAGTAGTACAATTACACATATATCTGTATCTCTGACTTATACAATAACACATATATCTGTATCTCTGACAGTAATACAATAACACATATATCTGTATCTCTGACAGTAATACAATTACACATATATCTGTATCTCTGACAGTAATACAATTACACATATATCTGTATCTCTGACAGTAATACAATTACACATATATCTGTATCTCTGACAGTAATACAATAACACATATATCTGTATCTCTGACAGTAATACAATAACACATATATCTGTATCTCTGACAGTAATACAATTACACATATATCTGTATCTCTGACAGTAGTACAATAACACATATATCTGTATCTCTGACAGTAGTACAATAACACATATATCTGTATCTCTGACAGTAGTACAATAACACATATATCTGTATCTCTGACAGTAATACAATAACACATATATCTGTATCTCTGACAGTAATACAATTACACATATATCTGTATCTCTGACAGTAATATAATAACACCTATATCTGTATCATAAAATTAAGATATTGAAAATCTGAACTTGTTGTCAAGTCATAAATATACTGAATGTCAAATGTTTCGCAACACTTTTCAGCCACATATTTTTGTTGTTAGTGTTTGAGTGTGTCGGTACCTCATAAAACTAGGACCTCTTACTATTTTTAATTTTGTAAAAACGGGTGGTATTCAGTTGGAAATTATTAAATTTCTCGAATCAAGCGCATTTCAATGCAAAGGGAGGTATTTTGAAGAATCTAAATTTTTATGTTTGTTATTCCCAAAATAGTGTTCCATTTTAAAGAAAGAAACTTGAGTTTTTATTGTTGAAGTGTGTCCCTACATGTTCAAGATTTTTAATCAAGTAAAATAGCTGTTTTACCCATAGGGTCCATAATCTGTGTTACTGTCATAAAAATTACATTTTTGAAATCAAAATATTCACCTACGATTTGTTGTCAGTTTCAAAATAAAATATAATTCAATTTAGCAGTATAAAAGTATTTTGAACTCTGATAAAGCGAAACATTTGGTGGTTAGTATATATTTTAAGTTATCGCTTGCTTTGCATAACAACGATGTTACCATATGCAAACATTATGGACTCAATTCAACACTCAATTCACTATGCTACCATCCCGCTAATATTGGTATGTTGAAAACCTTTCATTTGTACCTTGTAGGTGCTGGGCTGTATATCAGAGAGACCAGTGGTGGAAGGGGAGGAACTCAAAGAAATTCTTACTAGACCACATTTTAAGGTAATTTTAAGTTTTAATAGTTCAATCTGAAATATTCAAAGTGATTCGTACCAGATGCTTGTGCACAGCTGACCTTTTGTGGCCGTAACTGTTGTTACAATGTTTGTCTGTTGGTTTATTGTATGTTTTTTTTTCTACAAAAATCCAAGAAACAGCAATGGTTCCCATCTGTTTGTCTGTCAATCTGTTTCAACTTATCTTTTTATATAATTCCAAGTCACTTTTGTTGAGTTTTGGGATGTGATAATCTGAAACATGAAATGGAAATTGGTCATTGTGGTCAGATTATTTTCAAGGAGTAATGCCACTTTCAGATTTGACCATTTTTAGACTGGGGGCCTGTTTTTAATGAATTTGTTCTATTATTTAAGACAATTTATAGAGGGGATCTGAAAATTTAACAAAGAACATCAAACCAGTTCAAGCCATATCAATTAAGATTTTGTGAAATGTTCAAGAGTCTGCACCATAGTATAACCCTAAGTGTGTTCTGCCTCAGGTGAGTATGCCAGTGTTCGCCTGGTCCTCGTGTTGCAAAATGTAATTATATAATTTTCCAATTTTCAGAACTATAAGTATACAATCATCCAGATTACTATATAGTCACTGAACAAGCTGTTAAGAATTATATAATTACATAGTCCCCATTACCACAACAGATCTGAGATATGGACAATAGATCTGGTGAATTATGGACCCCAAACATGTGCTGGATCTTTGATCTGCTGTCCCTGCCACTACTTTATATTAGATCCAATGTGTGTCTGGAAAACTGATGAATGCAAATCAGCATGTCTGCTGCATGAGTGAATAGATCAAGTCACAGCAAACAAACTAGAATCCCTTACAGCTCCAAAATAGATATGAAATCAATAGCCAATGTGACTCCTACAATATGCAGATTTCCCATATAATATCCATTGAAGAGTTGTAGTTCTTTGGAATTGTAAGCAAGGGAGATCAATCTTGGAGTCTTGTCAATAAATAGTGTACTTGTTAGTTATGTTGCTGTTTTGTGTGTTTTTTTGGTAATTCATGGAATCAGTGGAATACAGCTTGTGATAGACTTTTAACGCACTGTTCACATTAATGACAGCATTTGAAAACAACCTAAAGCAGTTTGCTTTATAAAACATTGTAAAGCAGTTGCTGTTTAAAATAATGTAGAGCAGTGTGCTGTTTAAAATATTCTAAAGCAGTTTGCTGTTTAAAACAATATAAAACAGTTTGCTGTTTAAAACAATCTAAAGCGGTTTCATGTTTAAAACAATCTAAAACAGTTTGTTTTAAACAGCAATCTTCTTTAGAATACATTGAATAGCAAACAGTTTTTAATACAATATAAAGCAGTTTGCTGTATAATACAATAGAAAAAGAAGTTTTCTGCATAATCCAATCTGAAATAGTTTGCTATTTAAAACAATGTAAAACAGTTTGCAGTTTAGAACAATGTAAAGAAATTTTCTGTTTAAAACAATCTAAAGCAGTTTGCTGGTTAGAACAATGTAAAACGGTTTGCAGTTTAGAACAATGTAAAGTAATTTTCTGTTTAAAACAGTCCAAAGCAGTTTGCTGTTAAGAACAGTCTAGTGGTAGAGCGTCCGCCTCGCATGCGGAAGGTTGTGGGTTCAATCCCCGGCCAGGACATACTAAAGACTTTAAAAATGGTACTAGAAGCTTCCTCGCTTGACGCTCAACACTTAGAGGAGAGTTCTAGGTCTGGTCGGCCCGGTGTCAGTATAGTGGACTGGGTGGGGTATCATACCATCTGTCTGCGGCATGATACTCCAGTGTGACAGCACTTAGAATACTGTCTCAAGTAGACACCGACGTGATATGACTGAAAAATTGTTGAAAGCAACGCTTAACACCATACAACAACAACTGTTAAGAACAGTCTAAATCAGTTTGCTGTTTAGAATAATGTAAAGCAGTTTGCAGTTTAGAATAATATAAAGCAGTTTGCCGCATAATCCAATCTGAAATAGTTTGCTATTTAAAACAATGTAAAACAGTTTGCAGTTTAGAACAATGTAAAGTAATTTTCTGTTTAAAACAATCTAAAGCAGTTTGCTGTTTAGAACAATGTAAAGCAGTTTGCAGTTTAGAACAATATAAAGCAGTTTGATACATTAGATATGAGACTGAATTCATTTGATCCGCATTAAAACTTATTTGTTAAAAGCTAAAGGGTCAAGTGAGCTGTTGTGATCGCTTTTTGTCTGTCCGTCTGTCTGCTAGTCTGTCCTTCAATAATTTCTTTAAACATTCTTCTCTCTGAAAATGCCTGACAGATATTCAACAAATTTGGTGTGAAGCATTGTTACATAAAATTCTTTCAGAAAAGGCGGGCAGTAGTATTATGGAAAGAGTGTTGGTCGTTCACGCCAGAGGTTGTTGGTTCGATTGCAATCGATCTAGAATAAATTAATATTAACTGAATTCTCTCAATCTTTTTCAAATCATGACCCTGGCCCCACCCCAAGGGCTTATCAGTTACTGTTGTTTTTCAAATTTTGTATTATTATCAAATAATAGAATTATCTAACATTGTGTCCTTAAAAATTTGAGACTTATGTATCTCTAAGATACACAGATGAAACTAAAAATTGTAAAATCTATACTAATTATATTATAAATCGCAGAATCTTCTTGTTTTTTTTTGTTTGTTTTTTAGCTCAAGGTTCAAAACAACCTCTCTTCATTTATTTGTAAACTGAGCAAACACACTACATGCAAGTTTGTAATTTGTATAACGTACTGTCCATCCCACAGTGGTGGGAGATTATGATATATTTCTCTGCCATTGCAATGAGAAACATCCCAGCTGATTGTAAAAATCAATATAAATTAAGTTTGATATCACTCACTGTGTTTGATTGATTGACACCTCTCCTACTGCTGGGCTGTAAGTCTTATCTTTGAAGAAAAACAAGTTGGCTGCTTTTAAAAAGCATTCAATGGTTAGGTCTTATAAACGTTGTGGCAATTAAAGTGAGTGAAAGGGTAAGTGTGGTTTCTTGTACAGGGTACTTAATACACGGGTGATGTCAAATCCCAAGAAGGTTCCGGCTAACACAGCGAATTCCCAGCTGCAGGTGTGCCTGATAGTAACTTTGATATTTAAATGTACTGATCTCAATCGATATGTATTGCCATTTGCATATTTAAAAAGAAACTTACCTTATATATTGTCTAACATACTTACTGCTATGTTCTATACAATTGACTACTGTAATCATAATATATTTTAAAATAATTCGTATCGATATTTTAAATTAATTTGTGGATGTATTATTTTTAAAAACAACAGTTAAAAATTACTGTTTTTCTAAAACTTGTGC
This sequence comes from Panopea generosa, assembly GCA_029582155.1. Lineage (NCBI taxonomy): Eukaryota > Metazoa > Mollusca > Bivalvia > Adapedonta > Hiatellidae > Panopea > Panopea generosa. The sequence continues at coordinate 35,927,948 of CM055907.1, forward strand.
ATGTATGGCGATATATCTTATTCTGACGATGTGCTAAAAATATGTCACACCGGTAAACTATATATTTCTGTTGTATCGAATAAAATAAACAACTGTAGCTGTTTAATTTTGTTATCATTTCCTTTGTTATGGGTTCAGCATATTATAATAATTGAGTATATACATTGTTATTTGAAAATTATTACATTATCTTGGTAAGAATCTGTCAAAAATGGCGATAAATTGTCAAAAAAGATAAGTTTCAAGACCTCAGAAGTTTTAGAAAATTTCTTGATTTAAGGCATTATCATTTTTTTCCCTGATTAGATATGCAAAGAACAATTCGTAGTGATCTCAATTAGTGCATTAAAACGTCACAATTATTACATACACCGCATTTGAATTTTCCTTTTAGCCGGAAAGTGGTCGAAACATGACCAGGTTTTCCACATTCTCATGATGCTCTGTTTAGAAAAACAATGGTGACCTCCATGTGTTTTAAACACGTGATTGTGATGTTTTAATATATGGCAGCGCCCAGAGTCAATTTCTTAACTGGCCCTTATAATTATAGGGTTCGGTTGGTCATGCGACCTTACCAAAAAACAAATCTTGGATTCCTCATTTTGCACAATACCAGATCACTCTCGGAGACAGTGTAAGTTAACCGTCATATTTATGTAAACCCAGCACAAGATCTTTGTCGCCTGCTAAATTTTTCATTCAGACAGTCTTTAGCAAACCGGTTTCTTTTTGTTTGCACAAAAAAATTGGATGAGGTATTGTAAATTGATTTTGTTGCCGCATGTGTACAGCTGTCTATATTCTGGTCTGGTGTTTGTCAAGAACAAAATAAAGTCGTATCAAATGTCCGCGCTGTTTCTTTTTACGTCTGTTTTTTTTCTTAAATTGGAAGCACACAAGTAGTAAATGGGTTCTGTTTTCTTGGAGACTACTATAGTGGTCATTTGGAATGAAGTAAATAAGGAGTGATGTGGCTGGTTAATTTAAGTTTAGCACAGGGAAATGAAGCATGAATATAAAGTAATACAATTACTGTATTCCACCTCCGACCCCCCCCCCCCCCCCCCCCCCCCCCCCCCCCACCCAATAAATGCCCCCAGTGGTGATGCATATTTGAGTGAAATGGGGGTGAGGGGTGGGTATTTTGATCTGAGAAATCAAAAAATTATACATGTATTTAGATAAGAATAAAAAATCATCAGAGGTAAGATTGTGCTAATATTCACCGTTAACTTTCAATTTTACTGATCAGACATTGATTCCAAATAGTAGCTACACTGACAGTTACAGCCGCCTGTACATGATATGATTGCGCAGAAAGTGGTGAAACTGCTAGAGATATGAAATGCCCCATACCTACAGTGGAGCAAGATCGTATTGGATTACTTGGACTGGAAAATTGCCTAAAATAGCAATTTTCTCAATACCCATTTAACCATCAAATTATTATTGATTGTTGATGGAAAGTATTACTCCCCCTGGTTCAGGCAGTCGTCTGCTATGTCTGTTTTGTAGCTGTTTGTATATCAACAGTGCTGCTTTTTGATACACTTGGAAGTTTTGGAAGTTTTATTTCCATGGATATAGATCCAGGGCATAAAGTTGTGCCAGTGGGGAAATCCAAGGTAAACACTGCAGTCTGCACATGCAAGGTTGTTTACTCAGTCATGTAAGGCCACGATTTCATCACACATCTTAACTTGAGTTCATATATATACATACTCACTGTTTGTTACCTACCAAAGCAACATTTCTAAGCCCAGACTTGAGGAAGGTAGAGAAAATCGTCAAATATTTTACGCTTTTTCTCAGTTTGAGATGAGAAATATCTTAATACCTAAGTAATACATAAAACAGATTTTGAGGAAAGTTTATTGATATAATTTTGGAAAAGCTTTGAGGTTTATCCATTAGGTTGAGAAGGCAGGGCTTGCGAAATTTATTTTTTGAGTTGTCAGCATAAATTTTCAGTTCCAGTTTAAAACAAGGAAAATGAAAAGTCACATGAATTGCTGCCTTGGTAAACACAAGTGTCTGTGTTTCAAATAAATAGGTTACTTGAAATCATTTCAATTTTTTTGTATTGAAAAAGAAATTGTCTTCAAATGACTCCAGAAAGGTTAAAGGTTCTATGTCATTTGTATTATGTTTTAGGTTAAATTATCTTATACAATTAAGTATAATTAATCTACAGACAAGTAAACATTTAATTTCACTTGTCCATGGACAAGGTTTTATCAGACTTTTATCGACCCCGGAAAGGAGCTGATAAGTTTAGCGACACCAGGGTCTGAATGTCAATGACGTCTGCTGCAATATTTGTTTGTGTCTAACAATGATCTAGTGTGCTCAGTTTCCTACATGCTGTCAGTAGCCTGTCTGACTATCAATCCAGGGGTCGTGAGTTTGGTTTCAGTAATCTTCTTTATTTAGCATATGATTGTGTAATCAACTTCAACAATCTTCAGTATTGACTACAAGTCAACGTCTACAGTAATCTGCTACTTCTAGAGCCATAATCATATACAGTCTTCAATAACTACTGTAAACTACTACTTCTAGAGCCATAATCATCTACAGTCTTCAATATCTACAGTAATCTACTACTTCTAGAACCATCATCATCTACAGTCTTCAATATCTACAATTATTTAACACTTCTAGAACCATAATCATCTACAGTCTTCAATATCTACACTAATCTACTACTTCTAGAACCATCATCATCTAGTTTTCAATATTTACAATAATCTTCTACTTCTAGAACCATCATCATCTACAGTCTTCAATATCTACAATAATCTACTATTTCTAGAACCATAATCATCTACAGTCTTCAATATCTACAATGATCTACTACTTCTAGAATCAATCATCTACAGTCTTCAATATCTACAATAATCTACTACTTCTAGAACCATAATCATCTACAGTCTTCAATATCTACAATGATCTACTACTTCTAGAATCAATCATCTACAGTCTTCAATATCTGCAATAATCTACTACTTCTAGAAACATAATCATCTACAGTCTTCAATATCTACAATGATCTACTACTTCTAGAACCATCATCATCTACAGTCTATAATATTTACAATGATTTACTACTTCTAGAACCATCATCATCTACAGTCTTCAATATCTACAATAATCTATTACTTCTAGAACCATCATCATCTACAGTTTTCAACATTTACAATGATCTACTACTTCTAGAATCAATCATCTACAGTCTTCAATATCTACAATGATCTACTACTTCTAGAACCATCATTATCTACAGTCTTTAATATCTACAATAATCTTCTACTTCTAGAACCATAATCATCTACAGTATTCAATATCTACAATGATCTACTACTTCTAGAATCAATCATCTACAGTCTTCAATATCTACAATGATCTACTACTTCTAGAACTATCATCATCTACAGTCTTCAATAACTACAGTAATCTACTACTTCTAGAACCATCATTATCTACAGTCTTCAATAATTATGTACAATAATCTACTACTTCTAGAACCATACTCATCTACAGTCTTCAATATCTACAATAATCTACTACTTTTAGAACCATAATCATCTACAGTCTTCAATATCTGCAATAATCTACTACTTCTAGAGCCAGAATCATCTTCAGTCTTCAATATCTTCAATGATCTACTACTTCCAGAACCATCATCATCTACAGTCTTCAATATCTACAGTAATCTACTACTTCTAGAACCATCATCATCTACAGTCTTCAATATCTACAATTATTTAACACTTCTAGAACCATAATCATCTACAGTCTTCAATATCTACACTAATCTACTACTTCTAGAACCATCATCATCTAGTTTTCAATATTTACAGTAATCTTCTACTTCTAGAACCATCATCATCTACAGTCTTCAATATCTACAATAATCTACTATTTCTAGAACCATAATCATCTACAGTCTTCAATATCTACAATGATCTACTACTTCTAGAATCAATCATCTACAGTCTTCAATATCTACAATAATCTACTACTTCTAGAACCATAATCATCTACAGTCTTCAATATCTACAATGATCTACTACTTCTAGAATCAATCATCTACAGTCTTCAATATCTACAATAATCTACTACTTCTAGAAACATAATCATCTACAGTCTTCAATATCTGCAATAATCTACTACTTCTAGAGCCATAATCATCTACAGTCTTCAATATCTACAATGATCTACTACTTCTAGAACCATCATCATCTACAGTCTATAATATCTACAATGATTTACTACTTCTAGAACCATCATCATCTACAGTCTTCAATATCTACAATAATCTTTTACTTCTAGAACCATCATCATCTACAGTTTTCAACATTTACAATGATCTACTACTTCTAGAATCAATCATCTACAGTCTTCAATATCTACAATGATCTACTACTTCTAGAACCATCATCATCTACAGTATTTAATATCTACAATAATCTACTACTTCTATAACCATAATCATCTACAGTCTTCAATATCTACAATGATCTACTACTTCTAGAATCAATCATCTACAGTCTTCAATATCTACAATGATCTACTACTTCTAGAACCATCATCATCTACAGTCTTCAATAACTACAGTAATCTACTACTTCTAGAACCATCATCATCTACAGTCTTCAATATCTACAATAATATATTACTTCTAGAACCATCATCATCTACAGTTTTCAACATTTACAATGATCTACTACTTCTAGAATCAATCATCTACAGTCTTCAATATCTACAATGATCTACTACTTCTAGAACCATCATCATCTACAGTCTTTAATATCTACAATAATCTACTACTTCTAGAACCATAATCATCTACAGTCTTCAATATCTACAATGATCTACTACTTCTAGAATTAATCATCTACAGTCTTCAATATCTACAATGATCTACTACTTCTAGAACCATCATCATCTACAGTCTTCAATAACTACAGTAATCTACTACTTCTAGAACCATCATCATCTACAGTCTTCAATAATTATGTACAATAATCTACTACTTATAGAACCATACTCATCTACAGTCTTCAATATCTACAATAATCTACTACTTTTAGAACCATAATCATCTACAGTCTTCAATATCTGCAATAATCTACTACTTCTAGAGCCATAATCATCTTCAGTCTACAATATCTTCAATGATCTACTACTTCCAGAACCATCATCATCTACAGTCTTCAATATCTACAACGATCTACTACTTCTAGAGCCATAATCATCTACAGTCTTCAATATCTACAATGATCTACTACTTCTAGAACCATCATCATCTACAGTCTTCAATAACTACAATAATCTACTACTTCTAGAACCATCATCATCTACAGTCTTCAATAATTATGTACAATAATCTACTACTTCTAGAACCATACTCATCTACAGTCTTCAATATCTACAATAATCTACTACTTTTAGAACCATAATCATCTTCAGTCTTCAATATCTGCAATAATCTACTACTTCTAGAGCCATAATCATCTTCAGTCTACAATATCTTCAATGATCTACTACTTCCAGAACAATCATCATCTACAGTCTTCAATATCTACAACGATCTACTACTTCTAGAGCCATAATCATCTACAGTCTTCAATATCTACAATGATCTACTACTTTTAGAGCCATAATCATCTACAGTCTTCAATAACTACAATAATCTACTACTTCTAGAACCATCATCATCTACAGTCTTCAATAATTATGTACAATAATCTACTACTTCTAGAACCATACTCATCTACAGTCTTCAATATCTACAATGATCTACTACTTCTAGAGCCATAATCATCTAGTCTTAATAATTACAATAATCTACTACTTCTTGAACCATCATCATCTACAGTCTTCAATAACTACAATAATCTACTACTTCTAGAACCATCATTATCTACAGTCTTCAATAATTATGTACAATAATCTACTACTTCTAGAACCATACTCATCTACAGTCTTCAATATCTACAATAATCTACTACTTCTAGAACCATCATCATCTACAGTCTTCAATATTTACTGTAATCTACTACTTCTAGAACCATCATCATCTACAGTCTTCAATATCTGCAATGATCTACTACTTCTAGAACCATCATCATTTACAGTCTTCAATATCTACAATGATCTACTACTTCTAGAACCATCATCATTTACAGTCTTCAATATCTACAATAATCTACTACTTCTAAAACCATCATCATCTACAGTTTTCAACATCTACAATGATCTACTACTTCTAGATGCATCATCATCTACAGTCTTCAATATCTACAATAATCTACTACTTCTAGAACCATCATCATCTACAGTCTTCAATATCTACAATAATCTACTACTTCTAGAACCATCATCATCTACAGTCTTCAATATGTACAATAGTCTACTACTTCTAGAACCATAATCATCTACAGTCTTCAATATCTACAATGATCAACTACTTTTAGAGCCATAATCATCTACAGTCTTCAATATCTACAATAATCTTCTACTTCTAGAACCATAATCATCTGCAGTCTTCAATATCTACAGTAATTTACTTCTTCTAGAGCCATGCTCATCTGCAGTCTTCAATATCTACAGTAATCTACTACTTCTAGAGCCATGATCATCTGCAGTCTTCAATAACTTCAGCAATCTACTACTTCTAGAGCCATGATCATCTTACAGTCTTCAACATCTACAGTAATCTACTACTTCTAGAACCATGATCATCTACAGTTTTCAATATCTACAGTAATCTACTACTTCTAGAGCCATAATCATCTACAGTCTTCAATATCTACAGTAATCTACTACTTCTAGAACCATCATCATCTACAGTCTTCAATATCTACAATAATATATTACTTCTAGAACCATCATCATCTACAGTTTTCAACATTTACAATGATCTACTACTTCTAGAATCAATCATCTACAGTCTTCAATATCTACAATGATCTACTACTTCTAGAACCATCATCATCTACAGTCTTTAATATCTACAATAATCTACTACTTCTAGAACCATAATCATCTACAGTCTTCAATATCTACAATGATCTACTACTTCTAGAATCAATCATCTACAGTCTTCAATATCTACAATGATCTACTACTTCTAGAACCATCATCATTTACAGTCTTCAATAACTACAGTAATCTACTACTTCTAGAACCATCATCATCTACAGTCTTCAATAATTATGTACAATAATCTACTACTTATAGAACCATACTCATCTACAGTCTTCAATATCTACAATAATCTACTACTTTTAGAACCATAATCATCTACAGTCTTCAATATCTGCAATAATCTACTACTTCTAGAGCCATAATCATCTTCAGTCTACAATATCTTCAATGATCTACTACTTCCAGAACCATCATCATCTACAGTCTTCAATATCTACAACGATCTACTACTTCTAGAGCCATAATCATCTACAGTCTTCAATATCTACAATGATCTACTACTTCTAGAACCATCATCATCTACAGTCTTCAATAACTACAATAATCTACTACTTCTAGAACCATCATCATCTACAGTCTTCAATAATTATGTACAATAATCTACTACTTCTAGAACCATACTCATCTACAGTCTTCAATATCTACAATAATCTACTACTTTTAGAACCATAATCATCTTCAGTCTTCAATATCTGCAATAATCTACTACTTCTAGAGTCATAATCATCTTCAGTCTACAATATCTTCAATGATCTACTACTTCCAGAACAATCATCATCTACAGTCTTCAATATCTACAACGATCTACTACTTCTAGAGCCATAATCATCTACAGTCTTCAATATCTACAATGATCTACTACTTTTAGAGCCATAATCATCTACAGTCTTCAATAACTACAATAATCTACTACTTCTAGAACCATCATCATCTACAGTCTTCAATAATTATGTACAATAATCTACTACTTCTAGAACCATACTCATCTACAGTCTTCAATATCTACAATGATCTACTACTTCTAGAGCCATAATCATCTAGTCTTAATAATTACAATAATCTACTACTTCTTGAACCATCATCATCTACAGTCTTCAATAACTACAATAATCTACTACTTCTAGAACCATCATTATCTACAGTCTTCAATAATTATGTACAATAATCTACTACTTCTAGAACCATACTCATCTACAGTCTTCAATATCTACAATAATCTACTACTTCTAGAACCATCATCATCTACAGTCTTCAATATTTACTGTAATCTACTACTTCTAGAACCATCATCATCTACAGTCTTCAATATCTGCAATGATCTACTACTTCTAGAACCATCATCATTTACAGTCTTCAATATCTACAATGATCTACTACTTCTAGAACCATCATCATTTACAGTCTTCAATATTTACAATAATCTACTACTTCTAAAACCATCATCATCTACAGTTTTCAACATCTACAATGATCTACTACTTCTAGATGCATCATCATCTACAGTCTTCAATATCTACAATAATCTACTACTTCTAGAACCATCATCATCTACAGTCTTCAATATCTACAATAATCTACTACTTCTAGAACCATCATCATCTACAGTCTTCAATATGTACAATAGTCTACTACTTCTAGAACCATAATCATCTACAGTCTTCAATATCTACAATGATCAACTACTTTTAGAGCCATAATCATCTACAGTCTTCAATATCTACAATAATCTTCTACTTCTAGAACCATAATCATCTGCAGTCTTCAATATCTACAGTAATTTACTTCTTCTAGAGCCATGCTCATCTGCAGTCTTCAATATCTACAGTAATCTACTACTTCTAGAGCCATGATCATCTGCAGTCTTCAATAACTTCAGCAATCTACTACTTCTAGAGCCATGATCATCTTACAGTCTTCAACATCTACAGTAATCTACTACTTCTAGAACCATGATCATCTACAGTTTTCAATATCTACAGTAATCTACTACTTCTAGAGCCATAATCATCTACAGTCTTCAATATCTACAATAATCTACTACTTCTAGAACCATCATCATCTACAGTCCTCAATATTTACAATAATCTACTACTTCTAGAACCATCATCATCTACAGTCCTCAATATCTACAATGATCAACTACTTCTAGAACCATCATCATCTACAGTCTTCAATATCTACAATAATCTACTACATTTTCATTATTCCCTGATTAAATATGCAAAGATTGTTGTTGTTGTTGTATGGTGTTTAGCGTCGCTTTCAACAATTTTTCAGTCATATCATGACGGTGTCTACTTGAGACAGTATTTTAAGCGCTGTCACATTGGAGTATCATGCCGCAGACACATGGTATGATATCCCACCCAGTAACATTATACTGACACCGGGCCGACCAGTCCTAGAACTCTCCTCTAAATGCTGAGCATCAAGTGAGGAAGCTTCTAGTACCATTTTTAAAGTCTTTGGTATTACCCGACCTTGGATTGAACCCACGACCTTCCGCATGCGAGGCGGATGCTCTACCACTAGACCACGCTGCGGTCTAAATATGCAAAGAACAATTCATAGTGATCTCAATTAGTGCATTAAAATGTCACAATCAATTATTACACACACTGCATTTAAATTTTCTTTTTAGCCGGAAAGTGGTAGGAATAGCCGGAACATGACCAGGTTTTAATATCAATACCGGTTTGTACATTCCCATAAAGTACTGTTTAGAAAAACAATGGCGACCTCCATGCGGTGAATGCTGTGTTTTTAACCAAAAATCGTCATCAATTACAAAATATTTAACTTAAATATTTTCTGCCAGGAGCATAGCATGAAGTCAATTTCAACATGCTGGGGGTGTATTGAGGTTCTTCTCCAGATTCTTTAAAATAAGAGGGACTCTCTACCAACATCTTGATTCGTCAAAAAACATGGCAGCCAGGGGGCAGAACCTCTACCAAGTTTGAACAAATAAAAATTCTAACTACTTGCCCATCTCGTCTTTCTGGAATTTTGAGCGTACATGTATTATATAATCTACTTATGTTGGGTGACTCAAGGTTAGTCAGGTGAGCGATATAGGGCCATCTTGGCCGTCTTGTTTTCTTTTTTAAACAAACCAAATGTTTAAGCAAATTTCAAGTCTGGCTTGCAGTGCCTACATGGAGCTACGCAGGTGTCTGTAAATGTAACTTATATAACAGCTTCTGGCTCCCTCTGCAGGCTGATGTTCAGCTAGTAAGGGCCATAATTTATTACTTAATATAGTTTCATTTACTTCTTCAGATACTGGTCTTTAGCCAAATAATGGAATCATTTAAACTGAACTGGGAAAATAAAACATTATTTTGGCTCCAACACACATGCTCAAACAAACATTTTAGGAGTTTATACCAGATATGGAAAAGTACAACATGGCATTTTCTTACTATCAGTGCTCAGATTTGCTTCTTTATGGCGAGTGTTAGTGCTTTGTGATGGGGAAGAAGATATAAACAATATAACACTGGTCATTATCTCTGAGGTAAGCCTTCCTTTTGCGCGAATTTATGTCCTGAAGAGGAAATGTTCAATTACGTAAATTTGCACCAGAGGCTTCCTCTCTTGTATTGCTCTGCAGTAGAGGATAGGTTAAAGGTCAGTCAGCAAAGTGGGATTTTAGAGTGAATGGGTGGGGTATTGTAATAGGGGCATGCGACACAATATGCGGTTGAGCTTGGAATACTATCTGTCAGCAGTCGTTGGTGTGACCTGACTGAAACATTGTTATAATGGATGCTTAACACTGCACACATGTACTAAAACTTAGTTATATAATTACAGGTTGAATTTGTCCTCAATATCTTCCCCAACCTATTAACATTCAAACTTAATAAACATGACAAACATCTAGTTGCCCTCAATAGGTAAATTGACCTCTATGGACTCTAGGGTCAGACACCAAAGGTCATGTGAAAATAAATTTTGTTTTAAAAAGGTTATGTATCCATCGTCTTACAAAATAGTCTGGTATTGTTTACTGTAGCAAATTTATCACATTTTGTAGGAAAATAACAATTACAGCACAATTTTTGTAGTGTTCATGAATTAAAGGTCAATGATCAATTTGAAATCCATTATATTAGTTTAAAAAAAAAACATTTAAGCTCTTAAATGATTTGTGGCAGGAGTGCAAAATAATAATGAACGTAATTATCTGGTGCTTGTTTCACAAACCTTCATAAGTCTTATAAATTAAAGATTTTTGTACGAACAAATTGTGACACCTAAGCAACATTTCTTTTGTATAGTACTTTTGCCATTTTTAAAAGAATACTATCTACAAGGCTTTCTAAAGTTTATAAAATGATGCAAATGAAAACGGAAATAAATTGCTGCAATGTTTTTTTGTAACTTTTGATTTTACACTAAAAACTCATGAACGTTAGCAAAACGGGTCCCAGATGTGCAGTTAGCCGACGTCTATCTGCACTGACGTCTATCTGCCCAAGAGATCACGCACTCAAGAAAAATGCACTAACAGATATTAAAATTGCACAATTTTTACTGTTAAAAGGATATTTGACATAGTGATTTGGAGCAAGCATGTGTGACTTTAAAATGATGGTCAGTAACTAGGTACCATAGGGAAATAAATGTGGAGAAAGAAGAACACCCTATTTCAAATGAGTTTCCATAATCTGAAATTTGAGTTAAGAGAGAAGTCCAGCCTGTATTCTTAACAATGGCTGAAAGTGGCAATAAATATAATAAAGCTTATTTTGTGACACCAGCGGAAAGGTTGGCCATCATCTATAACTATAACCTCATTCCAAACATCAGGGGACTTGATCTTTGCAAATTACTTACAGGCCTGCTGAAAGAATGACCACTTTAAATGGACTTTTTGACAATAATTGGTTGAGCAAACTGTAGAGTAAAACAGTTTAAGAGTGCATTGGACATCTGAAGTGGTATTTCTGAAAAGATGTATAGAGATGGATGTTTTCCCTGGAAAGAATTCTTTGCTTTTAGAAGATGTTGATTACAAGAAATAATATAGTATTTGTATAAGAAGTGTTTTTATTGTGGCAGTGATTAGTTTTGTGTTGAATATATAGTTCTGGAGGAGTACTAGACGTACATGGATTGTTTTTATTGTGGCAGTGATTAGTTCTGTGTTGAATATATAGTTCTGGAGGAGTACTAGACGTACATGGATTGTTTTTATTGTGGCAGTGATTAGTTTTGTGTTGAATATATAGTTCTGGAGGAGTAGTAGACGTATAAGGATTGTTTTTATTGTGGCAGCGATTAGTTTTGTGTTGAATATATAGTTCTGGAGGTGTAGTAGACGTACAAAGATTGTTTTTATTGTGGCAGCGATTAGTTTTGTGTTGAATATATAGTTTTGGAGGAGTAGTAGACGTACAAGGATTGTTTTTATTATGGCAGTGATTAGTTTTGTGTTGAGTATATAGTCTGGAGGTGAAGTAGACTACAAGGATTGTTTTTATTGTGGCAGCGATTAGTTTTGTGTTTGATATACAGTTCTGGAGTTGTAATATACAAGGATTGTTTTATTGTGGCAGTGATTAGTTTTGTAATGAATATATAGCTCTGGACGTGTAGAAGACGTACAATGATTGTTTTTATTGTGGTGGTGATTAGTTTTGTGTTGAATATATAGTTCTGGAGGAGTAGTTAATAGACGTACAGTGATTGTTTTTATTGTGGCAGTGATAAGTTTTGTGTTGAATATATAGTTTTAGAGGTGTAGTAGACTACAAAAATTGTTTTTATTGTGGCAGTGATTAGTTTTGTGTTGAATATATAGTTTTAGAGGTGTAGTAGACTACAAGGATTGTTTTTAGCTCTACTGGCCAAAGGCCAGAAGTGCTTATGCGATGGCGCGTTGTCTGTCGTCCGTCGTCTGTCGTCTGACGTCTGTCGTCTGTTAGCAGCACTTTCTCTGAAACCACTAGGCCAATTAAACTGAAACTTCACATGGGTGTTTCTATTGCATAGGAGACTATACAGAAGATTTTTTTTTTTTCAATCTGAAATTCAAGATGGCCGCCATTACTAAAAATAGTCCAAAACTTAAAATATCTTCTTCTCATAAATGGCCCAACAGATTTTCAAAATGTTTATATAGAAATGATGACCAACTATAGTTTTGTTAGATTTGTTCAAATGGTGTCCCTAGGGTTAAATATGACCCCGCCCCGAGGGTTCAATAAGGGGACACATGTCATTATAATATTTTTTTATTAATTTTTTTTAAAATGGAAATGATTTTGCCTATATCTTCACAGAAGCATTGTTTGGTGAAGGAGGTTCAGATTTGTAAAAATGACTGGGTTCCACTGTCTTAAGGGGTCAGGAGGGGCCCCAAAAGGGTAAAAATTGGGAATTACTAAATTCGTTTTCTTAACAACCGGTATGTCAGATATGTTCATATTTTGCATAAATTATCCCTATGTGCAGGGGTTTGATTGCAGATAAGAATTTAGGGGCTAAAATTTATAGGGGCCCTGTAAGGGGACTTAGAATTTTACATAGGGATACTATGGGAAAACAGAAAATTCTCTTTTTCTTTCATCTGTTCTGAAACCACTAGGCCAATTAAATTGAAACTTCACATGGATGTTTTTATTGTATAGGAGACTATACAAAAGATTTATTTTTTCTATCTAAAATTCAAGATGGTCTATGCTTCTATTGCATAGTAGAATTTCAAAAAGTGCTATGGCCACTATGAGTCAGTAGAGCGTCCTCAGGCCCTCTTGGGCCTCTTGTTTATTGTGGTAGTGATTACTTTTGTGTTGAACATATAGTTTTTGAGGTGTAATATACTACAAGGATGTTTTAATTGTGGCAGTGATTAGTTTTGTGATGAATATATAGTTCTGGATGTTAAGTAGACTACAAGGATTGTTTTTATTGTTGCAGTGATTAGTTTTGTGTTGAATATATAGCTCATGAGGTGTAGAAGACGTACAAGGATTGTTTTTATTGTGGCAGTGATTAGTTTTGTGTTGAATATAGTTCTGGAGGTGTAGTAGACGTTCAAGAATTGTTTTAATTGTGGCAGTGATTAGTTTTGTGTTGAATATATAGTTCTGGATGTTAAGTAGACTACAAGGATTGTTTTATTGTGGCAGTGATTAGTTTTGTATTGAATATATAGTTCTAGAGGTATAGTAGACGTACAAGGATTGTTTTTATTGTGGCAGTGATTAGTTTTGTGTTGAATATAGTTCTGGAGGTGTAGTAGACGTTCAAGAATTGTTTTTATTGTGGCAGTGATTAGTTTTGTGTTGAATATATAGTTCTGGATGTTAAGTAGACTACAAGGATTGTTTGATTGTGGCAGTGATTAGTTTTGTATTGAATATATAGTTCTAGAGGTATAGTAGACGTACAAGGATTGTTTTTATTGTGGCAGTGATTAGTTATGAGTTGAATATATAGTTCTGGAGGCGTAGTTAGTAGACGTACAGTGATTGTTTTCATTGTGGCAGTGATTAGTTTTGTGTTGAATATATAGTTCTGGAGGAGTAGTAGATATACAAGGATTGTTTGTATTGTGGCAGCGATTAGTTTTGTGTTGAATATATAGTTCTGGAGGAGTACCCTTGTCAAAAAATGCTACGTAAAACGTACGTTTAACATAGCTATAAAGTAGAGGTACAAGGATTGTTAGCTCTACTGGCCAAAGGCCAGAAGTGCTTATGCGATGGCGCGTTGTCTGTTGTCCGTCGTCTGTCGTCTGTCGTCTGTTAGCAGCACTTTCTCTGAAACCACTAGGCCAATTAAACTGAAACTTCACACGGGCGTTTCTATTGCATAGGAGACTATACAGAAGATTTTTTTTTTTCGATCTGAAATTCAAGATGGCCGCTGTTACTAAAAATAGTCCAAAACTTAAAAAAAATTCTTCTCATGAACGGCCTAACAGATTTTCAAAATGTTTATGTAGTAATGATGACCAACTATAGTTTTGTTAGACTTGTTCAAATGGTGTCCCTAGGGTTAAATATGACCCCGCCCCGAGGGTTCAATAAGGGGACACATGTCATTATAATATTTTTTATTTCTTTTTTTTTAAAAAGGAAATGATTTTACCTATATGTTCACAGAAGCATTGTTTAGTGAAGGAGGTTCAGATTTGTAAAAATGACTGGGTTGCACTGTCTTAAGAGGTAAGAAGGGGCCCAAAAAGGGTAAAAATTGGGAAATACTAAATTTGTTTTCTTAAGAACCGGTATGTCAGATTTGTTCATATTTTGCATAAATTATCCCTATGTGTAGGGGCTTGATTGCATATAAGAATTTAGGGACTAAAATTTATAGGGGCCCTGTAAGGGGACTTAGAATTTTACATAGGGATACTATGGGAAAACAGAAAATTCTCTTTTTCTTTCATCTGTTCTTAAGCCACTAGGCCAATTAGACTGAAACTTCACATGGGTATTTCTATTGCATAGAAGACTATACAGAAGATTTTTTTTTTTCGATCTGAAATTCAAGATGGCCGCCATTACTAAAAATAATCCAAAACCTAAAAAATCTTCTTCTCATGAACGGCCCAACAGATTCTCAAAATGTTTATGTAGTAATGATGACCAACTATAGTTCTGTTAGATTTGTTCAAATGGTGTCCCTAGGGTGAAAAATGACCCTGCCCCGAGAGTTCAATAAGGGGACACATGTCAATATAATATTTTTTTTTTTTTTTTTTTTAAATGGAAATAATTTTGCCTATATCTTCACTAAAGCATTGTTAGGTAAACGCGGTTAAGATTTGTAAAAATTACTGGGTCCCTATGTCATAAGGGGTCAGGAGGGGCCCCAAAAGGGTAAAAAATTGGGAATTAGTAAAATTGTTTTCTTAAGAACCGGTATGTCAGATTTGTACATATTTGATATAAATTATCCCTAAGTGTAGGGGTTTGATTGCAGATAAGAATTTTGGGGTTAAGATATATAGAGGCACTGTAAGGGGACTTAGAATTTTACATAGATACAATGGGAAAACATAAAATTCTCTTTTTTTTTCATTTATTCTGAAACCACTAGGCCAATTAAACTGAAACTTCACATGGATGTTTCTATTGCATAGGAAACTATACATAAGATTTATTTTTTCTATCTAAAATTCAAGATGGCCACCATTACTAAAAATAGTCTGAAACTTAAAAAGTCTTCTTCTCATGAACGGTCTAACAGATTTTCAAAATGTTTATGTAGTAATGATGACCAACTATACTTTTGTTAGATTTGTTGAAATGGTGTCCCTAGAGTTAAAAATGACCCACCCCGATGTTTCTATTGCATAGTAGAATTTCAAAAGGTGCTATGGCAACTATGAATCAGTAGAGCGTCCTCAGGCCCTCTTGGGCCTCTTGTTTTTATTGTGGCAGTGATTAGTTTTGTGTTGAATAGATAGTTCTGAAGGAGTAGTAGACGTATAGTGATTGTTTTTATTGTGGCAGTGATTAGTTTTGTGTTGAATATATAGGTAGACGTACAAGGTTTGTTTTTATTGTGGCAATGATTAGTTTTGTGTTGAATATATAGTTCTGGAGGAGTACTAGACATACAAGGATTGTTTTTATTGTGACAGTGATTAGTTTTTGTGTTGAATATATAGTTCTGAAGGAGTAGTAGACGTATAGTGATTGTTTTTATTGTGGCAGTGATTAGTTTTGTGTTGAATATATAGTTCTGAAGGAGTACTAGACGTATTGTGATTGTTTTTATTGTGGCAGTGATTAGTTTTGTGTTGAATATATAGTTCTGGAGGAGTACTAGACGTACAAGGATTGTTTTTATTGTGGCAGTGATTAGTTTTGTGTTGAATTTATAGTTCTGGAGGAGTAGTAGATGTACAAGGATTGTTTTTATTGTGGCAGTGATTAGTTTTGTGTTGAATATGTAGTTCTGGATGTGTAATAGACATATAAGGATTGTTTTTATTGTGACAGCGAATAGTTGAATATAAATAACATGGAGACTATAAGAGTAAACTCCAGGAATTAATCATTGATTTTCTGGATGCATTTTTGGTGATAAGAAATTAATGATATAAATATAACATAAGCTGAGTAAGAAGGAAAAGATACTAGAAGGTTACGGTGACACACAAAAATGTTGAAATGGATTGTTACACAAATCATAATCTTTACTGCTGTGAAGCTATGCTTATAAAACAATGACGTATATAGAGAAGGTAAAACAAATGTTGACATTTTATTAACACTCGCATATTCATGCAAAACCTTACGAAATCTCATTTTCAAATATCCTAACTTCCATTCGTCTTAGAAATACAAATCAAAATTCTTTCTTCGCACAATGAAATGCTCTACAAAACGTCATCAATTCCCAGTAAATTGTTATTAAAGTTGTTGATGTACTTATGATAAAAAATTTGTTATACTGCAACTAAAAAATCAATATTTAAAATTCAAAATCATTTTGCGTTTTTTAAAACATTATTTAACATCTAAGGTTACAAAATACACCTTACTTTTTATGTAAAAGAAATCAGTTGCCTGTTAAATTTTAATGATTACTTTGCCAAATGATTAATTCTTAGAGATATGTAAGTTTCCTATCCTTCTGTGCATGTCTTTGTTATAAAACTGCTAATCTCTAAGACTTGGCATTTATTAAACTCTTTGAAACTGGTATTTCTGTCTTCATTTACAGTTTTTATAGAACTTGCCGAGTGACGTCTTAATTTTGAACAAAATTAAAACTACAAAAGGATATTTCGGTGTAATCTTACTTATCATATCGATTTAAACAGATGATCGATTGAATATTTAGCTTCATTTTTCTGCCATCAAGGGCTAACAGATGATATGTTTACCTAACCACTGTTTCCTGGGATCCTGAAAGTTAAACAGTATGCAAGCACACCCATAATCTCCCCAAGTAACTGATCACTTCACTCACTTGAATCAGCGGTGAGAGAGGAATAATAATGAGACACAATGTTGTATATCAGTCATCATAGAGACTACAGTTGACTGTTGGGGATTCAAACTCACGACTTCTGGATTGATAGTCAGATGTGTTAACCGACTGAGCTAATCAGGCCCGGCAAAAATTAATATTTGTTACATGTATCAAGGTTCTATGTTCATTCTGCTTGTTCATTTGTTGCTGTGATGTCTTTTTTTCAATCTGTATGTTTAGTTGTTGCTTTTGGCGGTGAACATGGAATATTCCTTCCTGTTCGTGTCATGTAGCCACAACATGCCATAAAACCACAATTCATTTTAAGTAATCGGAAACAAATTGCTTGTGTGTTACCAATTTTTAAGCATGAAGTTTAAAGAAATTATAGCTAAACTGTAACACATTTTTTATGTCAAATGCACTTTAGAAATTGGTGCTTTTACCATAAAAGCATTTTGAGGTTGCATGATCAAATTTGATTAAATTGATGTTTTAGCTTCTGTGTGAGGTTGTGTTATTGATTTATAATTGTGGAATATTATTATAAAAACATGTTTTGACGCTTTGTAATCTCGCATAAACTTTGTCATTAGGCCAAAATAAATTAATTAAGATTTTCTTCCAAATTTGTTTAAAAACTGTGAGTGAGCTAGCTACCAAGGGGATTCAGTTTTATTTTTAATTTTTCAGAAATTAAAATGGGAAAAAAAATATCATATACAAATACAGATTCTTAAATAGTTGGTTGATGGTTATAACTCCTGGTACATTTTAATATATTAGTAAAAAAATACTCATAAATAAAAAAAAAGGACATGAAATTTATGATTTGACTTTGAACTCGGTCTGATGTAATGAACAATTAAGGAATAATCTGTATTAATTAAACTGAATTGTAATTATAAAGAGTGAATAAACTTAATTAGATTATTCAACAAGAAAAAAAGTATGATATTAAGTAATAAAGTACACCCCTTTTAGAACTCTAAACAGCTTGTTTTTTTTTCCATTTTTTACTCTTCTGGCCAAAGTCCAGATGTGTCATCCGTTGCCTCTCTATCGTCATTCATGGTCTGTCCTCTGTCTTCTTTGAATCCTTCTGGTCAACCAACTGTGTGTTTCTTACATATATGAAACTATTCAGAAGATTTATTCAATCAAAAATAATTCAAGATGGCCACTATTTCTAAAAACAGTAACAATCTTAAAATATTTTTTTCAAGTACGGTATGAACTCATTGTGTAAATTGCACTCAAAATCAAATTCATTTTCAAATAATTACATGTATGCTATTATTTCTAATCAGAATCTATAGATTTCTCTGGCAATAATGATATTGATAGACACATGTTCTTCAGGCTTGTCTTGCAGACATTTTAAATACATTAAGTATTCATAATTTAGTTCTGAAATAATTGAGCACAATTTAAAAATTTCAGTTTGAGTGCATACTCAAGTTGAGATGTCTCCCAATTTAAGTCTCCTTTGAGAGATGTCAAAATATGTGCAGCTCCTTTAAACAGTCATTTAAATGAAACTTGGAAGTTGATTTTGGACATTTGCTAAATTGTGTGCAGGCAGAAAATTGACTTTTATTTGGCCAAGCAGGGGACATTTATTACCAGTTGCCATTAGCAATTCTCAAGTGCATCAATTCAGTGTCTTAATTTCCCCCCAAAAGATTCTTCCAATGCAGCTGAAATTCTTTTTAGGCATTAGCTAATTTGGGTGAAGATAATGCGTAAAATATGTATATACGATGCGATGCATTAAAGCATCTGGAGTTATGTTCTTGATATATGCTTATTTCTATGAAAATTTACTATCTCGCCTTGTGAGAGTATTTCAATAGAACATAACTGTAACCCATACTATTAGCTTATTATTGATGATTATAAATGTAGTTCTGTGTACTGGGTTCTGGTTCACAAACAATTTCTTAAATTTTTTCTTAAAAACTTGAATTTGGCTCGTTTTGTTAACATGTAGATTTCAATGAAACAACTGCATTTGTTTTGGAGTCAGTCAAAAATCATGATAAACCAGATGCTTTTCAAATATTTACATTGTTTATCATGACACCTTGATGTAAGAAAATTTGGCATAGATTTAATTTTTTGAATGTATTTATTAAGTATATATCACTTAAATATGTCAGTCATATATACTCAAACCTGGTCAATTATTGGGACCTATATATATATATATATTCATATTATTTTGCCCCAGTATTGGGTCAAAAATTAAATTACTGGGTCCAACCCAACAGTTCATGATCACAGTGATATGTTCATTTTACACCTGATTACGGTATTGGGTCTACCCCCTGCACTACTAAATAAGTATGAACTGTTGGGTCTAGACCCAACAATCGACTTTCGGACCAAACAATTGACTCTGGACCAAACAGTACGGTCTCACATTTATAAAAGACGTAACTGTCCACCAAGTTTAAAAAAAAAAAAATTATTATGTTAACGTTGGCATGGATTCAACTTAAAATGTATGCTTTAAGTTAAGGGTTGGTTGAATCCATTTTCTCTTTGCAGAATATTCCCACTTTTTAAGGCACCCAGGGGAATATGCACAATTGCCTTGTTGATGGTGCTGGATCAATAACTGGTAATCTTAATATGGCCGTTTATGGACAGATTTATGGCAAAATTGATCCGGCCTTGTTTGTTAAGTAGATATACAATATTGATCATGCGATGAACTGATCTATCTAGAGCTAAGAACATAAATTCATTCTTGGTGCTCTCAAAGTAGTTTTAACCCCCAATTGTAAGTTGTTTACCACATCGGTAGTCTGGTGGTAAAGTGTCTGCCAAAGGTTACGGGCTCGATCTCTGACTGGTTTATACCATAGACTTGAGAAATGGTTCCTCACTTGATACTCAACATTTAGAGGAATGTTCTAGGTCAGGTCGGCCCTTGATCAGTATATGACCGGATGGGGTATTGTAACGCGTGACTGTGGCATGATTTTTATTGTGGCACTCTTTAAATATAATGAGTTTGAATACAAAGCAATGTAAAATTGTCATCATTGCGTGAAATAATGTAGAAAACCTGTTGCATTACATAACTGAGACTTTCAATATAGGGGGTCTTGAGTTCAAATCCCAATCTGGCCACAGTTGCCATGATGATTGATTTACGACATTCCGTCTGATCATTGTCATTTGTCTCTCACTGTTAATTGATCAATTAAATTAGCAAAGATAGGCATGCTCAAGCACTTGTTAACCTTCCAGGATTCCAGGAAAAAGTGGTTTACGGTTAACTGATCTTCTGCAAGCCCTCAAGGGTATAAAAATGGCAATAAACATCGGAACAAACATAGTATAAATTACATTATAATGTAAATGTAGCCAAATTTCCAACTGTGCACATCTGTCATGAGTAATTCTTTTCACAATGCAGCTCAATACAAACTTGTTACTTCTACTGGCCAAAGGCCTTAAGTGATAGAAAATACAATTCGGTGCAATAGAGGATTGAATTTCTATAAGGGGCCAGTTAGGAAGGGCCAGAATATGGTTAAAATTGGGAAATTTCATCAAACATGTCAATACAGTCAAACCTGTCTTAAGCAGCCAGTCAAGAGAAGGAGCAAAAGTGGCCTTTTAAGACAGGTTGTTGCTTAATACAGGTTAATTTACTTTTAAAGCATAGAAATGGGAAATAGAAAAAAATATGGTTGCTTAAGACAGGTGGCTGCTTAATAGAGGTGACCACTTACACAGGTTTGACTGTAATAGATATGAATTATTGTCTTCAAATCTCTATGTGGGAGTGATTAAAGTTTTGTCTAGTCAAGGGGCTCACCCAGGGATGTTACGGAATTATAATAATACATGTATCTATTTTAAGCTCACCTGCTGTCCTTCGTCTGTTGTCTGTCGTCCCTAGTCTGTCGTCTGTCAATAACTTTTAGCTTCTAACAACTTCTCCTCTGAAACCACTGTGCCAATTTTGATATAACTTCACAGAAATGTTCCTTGGGTGAACCTCTACCAAGTTTGTTCAAGTCATCTTGATTCGTCAAAAAACATGGTCACCAGGGGGCGGGGCAAGTTTAATTAATTAAAACTTAAAAAATCTTCTTGTCAGAAACTACTGGCTTTATTTTAAAATAATTTCACAGAAATTTTTTCTTGGAGGACCCTTCACCAAGTTTGTCCAAACCGTAGTGATTCGTCAAAAAACATGGTTGCAAGGGGGTAGGGTTAGTTTACTATATAAGCAATAGTAAAACTTGATTTTAAAACAATTTCGCAGAAATGTTCCTTGGGTGACCCTTTAACAAGTTTGTTCAAGCTGTTGTGATTTGTTAAAAAACATGATCAATACAGTGAGTTGCTAGTTTACTATATACTGGTAGGCAGCTAAAGTAAAAACTTCAAAAGCTTTTTTGTCAGAATCTACTGACCTGATTTTGATGTAATTTCACTGACATTTACCATGGGTGAACTTCTACCAAGTTTGAACTCTTCTTCGCATCTGTTACATCTTCAAAACAAATCAAAATTCCAACTACTCGCCCATCTCGTTTTTCTGGGATTTTGAGTGTACATGTATTATATAATCTACTTCAGTTGGAGACTCAAGATCAGTAAGGGGAGCGATATAGGGCCATCTTAGCCCTCTTGTTTTACAGATGGTATTGAAATTTTAAATATTCCTTTTCGTAGAAATTAAGTTTTTGTTCAGTATTGGTGTGACGGGGTATTTAACTATAAGAGATTAAGATGACCCCACCCCACCCACACACACACCCAAAAGGGTTAATATAGTGAAGTTTCAAAAAGTGATATGGTCACTACATCCTCAGGCCCTCGTTGGCCTCTTGTTTTTTAAGTGCCTGTTGATTCTGGATATAATTTCTTTCAGATAGACCTGTTGATAACTGGGCAGAATGTTTATACTTACCCTAGGGTTGGTATCTTCCCAATAAAGGTCAGGATTTGAAGTCAAAGGTCACAGCTATCATTGTCAGTGAATATTTGGTAACAAGTCCATAAGTATTTATCCTGACAACTAAGTTTTCCAGCTTTGTCAAATGTTATACCAGTCTGTATTTTATGTATAGTTTGTGTCTGGACTAGAACTTCAGAATTACCAATGGGATTTGCATTAAATTTCAAACAAAATTAATATTCTATCTAGCTTTAGTGTCTGATTAACAACAGCAGTTATGGTGTCATCTAGTGCTGACTTCAAGCATTTCATAAAGTAGTAAATTATTCCCCATTAGTGGACAGACATAGCAATGTCCCTATACTTTGGTCTGTCAGTTGGCCTCCTATGGTTTTCATGCAAATCAGTCGGCACTTGAGGAATAGCCTCAACATTGTGAGACTGCGAATATGCTCATTTATTCTGATTGCTGCCTAATTGGATAATTTCCAGAAGAAATTATGCTCCCTTTTTAGATTTGGCCATTTTTTTGAGAGTGACACCAGTTCAATGACAGAGCTTGTTTACATGGTTCCTTCAGTGAATTCCTTATTTTAAAGTTTTTTGTAGCAACAGTAATCTTGTTTCCCACGTCTTGTCTTCTAATTTTTTTTTTATATTTCTTATACAAATAACTCCTCCTCGCAATAACGGGATGTCTGCAGATTGATTTATAAACAAATGGTATAAAAACCGCAGGCATTAGTCACAGTTTCTGAAATCAGTTCTTGTTAATTTCTAATAGAAATAACAATTCCGACAAATGCCTACTTAGAAGTCGTCACGTTCCTTGTGAGAGGTTTGTGCATCATGTGACCAGACTGTACATTAACAGACAATATATCCTGCGAATAATATTTCAATTTTTCTTTTCCGCTAATTTCTTCCGAGCCTCTGGGCCATTTGTTTACAATGTGAGTTAATTGGTTTTATGGCAGAAAAATTGAAAATCAATTCATCATCTGCAAATGCAAACAACGCTTGAGATGGATCAGAGAACAGGAAAGAGGAAGGGAAATTAAAACTTTTGTTTGGTTTTCCTGATCAAGACAATATGTGTTATTTCTGTTTTCAAAAGTCTATATTTCTATCTGCTTACTTTCCTAATGCATATTTTGCCCTCCATTAGAGCAATAGTATAAGCCGCCCAAGTTGACTAAAACTTCTTTGTTTTATGGATGTCATTATATTGTAGTAAGTGAACTGTTGATTAAAAGGTTAGCTGTACCAAGTGCATGTATGTCAAGAGTCAGATTACAGGAAGGTGGGGGTATATGTTTAAGACCCTTGAAAGTAGTTTTTTAGCTTTTCTTTTTTGAAAAAGGTTTGATTTTTTTTTTAAATCTTATTTTATTTTTCAGTAATAGGTATTAATTTTGTAAACTGATCACCATTGTGTTAAAAGTTTACATCACTGATCTTGACCTACTTATTGGCCGAAGATAAGCGTCTGCGCTGCTTGTAGTGTGTGGTATGTTTAAATTAACCAGTCAACATTAGATGAAATTTGGCAAGCAATGACTTTAACCATTTGACTATAATTTTTTTATTATCTACATTTTTTCAGCTATAGATAATGATAATCATTTCTGAGATCCTCTAGGGCGTTACCAAGTACTTGACACCAAATGTCAGTCAAATTTTACAGAAGTTTTGATCCCTTTTCTATTAAATTTTTGGTAAAATTAACAAGCATATGTGTTTCTAGTTTACATACAGCCAAACCTGCGTAAGATGTCACCTCTATTAAGCAGTCACTTGTGTTAAGCAACCATATCTTATATTCCCATTGCTATGCTTTCAGAGTAAATTAACCTGTATTAAGCAACAACCTGTCTTAAAAGGCAATTTTTGCTCCTTTCCTTTACTGGCTGCTTAAGACAGGTTTGACTGTATTTATTTGAGAGTAAAAAATATAAATGTCTTCAGTCTTTGGTGACTCATTGATAGATTTACATTCTTTCTGATATTTCTATTCTATCCTACAAGTATTGTTAACCCTATATTATGTTTCAACAGTCCTTTATGATAAATGATTCAGGTCTCGCAGTTTGCCTTGAGTAAACACTGTTAATTATGCTGTATAAAACATGAATTTGCAGTATTGTGACTAGTTAATTGCTAATCAGTCATTAATCTGCGGATATTGCCACCACTGCTGGAAGAGAGTTGGAAGATGCTGTTTGTAAAAAGTGTAGTAAAATAGCTTAAATGACCAATAATTTCCAATACTGACTATCCATTTGCCCCGGACAAGTGTTGCGAACCAGAAATTGTTGAATATTGTGAAAACACTAGTTCATGTAAATTACGACTTTTTGGAAACTGTATACATATTGGAAAAGAAGTTTGTTGCTGCAGAGAGAAAAATCTGGGGCAGTTTTTATTTTAGTTCAAATGTTTGTTTGTTGTTGAGACAGTAAATATTCAACAGTTGGCTGTTTCGGAGTTTCTGCAGTTTATTTTTGATATTTTCTTGGGTAAATGATCAAAAAGGATTAAAAAAACGTTTAATTGGATTAAAGGGAGGTAATTAAACTTATTTAATAAATTTTTAGATGATTATAATTATTTTGTTCTGTTTTTGTTGTAGAATTAATGTGAAACTTAAGCTGAATATTGATCTGTTTTGTTTTTATATTGTAAATTCAAAAGACATTTTACTCATACTGAGTCAGTTAGCTGTTATTCATTAAACTTCTTCATTCATTATAGTTATGCTTTTAAGTATAGTTGAGTTTCTCGTTATAAACTTGCGTTTGTCATGATCTCAGAAGCCAAGTTTATCTAGCAATTGTCATAATCCTAGGGTAGATAGCATCATTTACCTTTCACTGCCTGGATCTTGAGTTTGAGACCACTGTGGACTGAGGATTTTGTGAGGCAACGTTAACTAGTTACATGGGGGAAGCCTAATGTGTTTAACTCAGAGATTCATTCTGAGATCTTATCCTGTTTGGACACTATCTCATTTACCTCTTACTGTCTGGATCGTAGATTCAAACCCAGCTGTGTAGAAAATAGTGTGCAACCTCATTCCCTCTCTCCTTCCACATAATCACCTTCCTCTGCCCTCCTGCCATGGCTGCAAATGTTCTGGGCTCTCAACTGTCTTGTGCAGTTTTAAGGGTAAAATATTTTTATTTTTTTGCAAGTGATGACAAATGGAAAATGCGTGAAGGAATCAGTTTTGTTTATACAAATTTATTTAAGCTCAATCGCAAAGAAAGCTCAGAGCTAGCTTATATGGAATGCTCTTGAGTTTGATTCCTTGGTAGAACCAGTACTGTGTACAGTGGTGTTTCCTTGGTAGAACCAGTACTGTGTACAGTGGTGTTTCCTTGGTAGAACCAGTACTGTGTACAGTGGTGTTTCCTTGGTAAAACCAGTACTGTGTACAGTGGTGTTTCCTTGGTAGAACCAGTACTGTGTACAGTGGTGTTTCCTTGGTAGAACCAGTACTGTGTACAGTGGTGTTTCCTTGGTAGAACCAGTACTGTGTACAGTGGTGTTTCCTTGGTAGAACCAGTACTGTGTACAGTGGTGTTTCCTTGGTAGAACCAGTACTGTGTACAGTGGTGATTCCATGGTAGAACCAGTACTGTGTACAGTGGTGTTTCCTTGGTAGAACCAGTACTGTGTACAGTGGTGTTTCATTGGTAGAACCGGTACTGTGTACAGTGGTGATTCCTTGGTAGAACCAGTACTGTGTACACTGGTGTTTCCTTGGTAGAACCAGTACTGTGTACAGTGGTGTTTCATTGGTAGAACTAGTACTGTGTACAGTGGTGTTTTTTTAGAGGCATTTGTAGAGTTGGGGATTGAACTCACGACCTCTGGCATGAGCAGCCATCACTTCACTTAATCTTCCATTTTCAAGTAATTACAGGTTATATATGGCATCTAGTTTTATTGCTGGAGGACCTTGGAATAAATCTCGGGTAGAACCACTGTCCTTAATCTGCAAGTAACTGGCAAACTTTCCTAGTAAACTGAACAGTGTGACTTGTCCACACTTTAACTTGGAATCTCTAGTTTCTGACACACTGATGTGACTGTCTTTAGACACAGTAAAATTCAAACTTAATTAATCATTTTCAACATCTTTGATTTAACTTATAGACAATGCCCAGCTTATTAATAATACTTTTAACATTTCATGCATGATAGGAATGGGAACCAATAACTCAGTGTGAGTATTTTTTTTATTGGAAAATTTTCTGTTTTCAAAATACCAAAAAATTACATGTCAGTATTGATTAAACTTCCTAAATTGACAAATGCTGTATTTTGTTGCTATGGTAACAGGCAGTTTTAATATAGAATTCACGAATATCAGATATAAGTAATGGCGTGGTTCATAGTTATGGTACGCAAGATGGACTTACAGTGTCCGTTTTATTTGAAATGTATTGCAAAAATAAAATCAAAGCAGCAGTCACAGTATCCAACAACTATATAATGCTGTTGTACTTGATTTATGTCATATTTGTGGGGTCCTCCCCACCCAAGAGGTGTATGGTACAGTTGCTAGCTAGCTGACTAACCTGTCACGAATGAAGTTACATGTTCAAGTCCAGTTCTGTAATGATAAAATGCGAGAAAGTTACTTCTGGAAAGACGGAGGCCCCACTCAGATTCATTCTGAATTTTTCCTCCACAAATAAAACTAAAAATAATTTTTATGTCATAAATAATTTATGTGCTGAATGTTTTATTTACCCCCAGCTCAGAGAAAGAAATTACGAGTTTCATTTGTTATTTTTTAATCTAATTTGTCAATTCAAATTAATATTCACAAAAATAATGTAATTATAATATAGACAAGTGACAACATTTGATAATTAATGTCAGAATTATGGCCTCTAAAGGGCCAAAACTATCTACCATTTTTTTTTGCCAATTAAATGTATAAACAATGATCTAGTAGTTAAAAAAATTATAACAAAAACAGTGTAGTGGAGACTGTGAAAAGGGGTTCTCTGATTTGAATAATGTATATAATAGCATGTATATAAAATCTACACCAGAGCAATCTTGCAGCTTTTATATTATGGTAGTTGGGGTTTTAAATCGTCCAAAAAAATATGAAATTTGACCTTTTGATTCATTAACAATTGAGTTATTTGTCCTTGTCTACTCTAGTACAGTTTTCATTGGATCCTCACAAAATATAAACAGTAGTTACAGAACAATAATATCCCAAACATTTAGTTCTTGAAGTGGCCATAAATTAAACAATAGTAATATTTCACCTTCTAACTTGAAAATCCATATTAAAGAAGCAGGAAAAAAGACTTGACATAGTATCATAAAAAACGATCTCTTTAATATTTTGAAAAAAAAAATTCTATGGCCATGCAGATCTAAATTTGTGAAAATATTTGTAAATTTCAGGCCCTTCTACAGGCCCATGATGTTGTTGCCCACGAGGTGTATGGTGATGATGCAGTTCGGGTGACTCCGCCCCCTGTACAATCTTTCCTGAATGGCAGCGTAGAGCCGGAGACGCCAGAAACAGAAATGGAGAACGTCACGCGTGTCCGTCTTGTGCAGTTCCAGAAAAGCTCTGATGAACCAATGGTAAGCCATAATTAGGTTTAAGACTGGTCATCAGGGTCAATTTTGATGAAATTTGTCTCTTTAAATTTTTTAATACCAGTATATTGAATTTTCAGTAAATGCTTATTGTTCCACTTTTCATTATCCCCCACTTTTCAAAAAAGCTTGGAGATAATGAAATGGCGTCCGTCTGAAACATTTTGGACCAACAATATTTTGCATGTTGTATCACCTGAGAAGTTTTTCAAGCCATATATTAAACCGCAGAGTCTAAAATGAGCCCACTTTTGGGCCTTACGAGTTTAACATAGAGTCATATAAGGGAAAAATAACAATTTTCTTCCCCAAAGATACTTTCCACGTAGGGTTGCTTTGTGGTCTGCTCTCAGGTTTGTCATGACCCAAGGGTCGAAATGGGTCTATTTACAAGTTAATATCTTTTCTAAAAGAACATGACATTGAGATTGTATATTAAAGACATTATCGTTGTTATTGTTATTGTATTACACATGTAACGTAAGTTAATAGCTGATATCAAGTTTTATCATGCCATCACTTTTGGTTATATATGCATAGATTTCAATCTTCTAGAGTTGACATTGAACAAGACATTTAAACTCACACTATTGTACTATGTGTATTAAAATTCTAATCCTTGAATCCATCGTTGATCTCTTTTGTTTTGCCCAAATAAGTTTTATTCAAGTTCATCAAAATGATGAGATGGAAGCCATTTTCTATTCAGGTACTAAGTCTATTTTCAAAAGAAATTATTGCGAGGTAAAAGATTTGATGATGATGATGATGATGATGATGATGATCTGATCATTCAAGGATTGTTTGGGGAGCAAAAAGTAGCCTTCTATAGAACTGACATAAATCACCTTGAGAAGCCGTGAGATAAGACAATTGACTGAGTTTAAGGGAATTGTGTTGAAAACTCAAACAATCCCATGTTCAGTGCTATTCTAGAAATGTGTTACAATCAAAACTTATTAATGTCCCTTTCTACATATAATTTACTTCATCACCATCAATTTTCCCCGTTTCAGGGCATAACTTTAAAACTAAATGACGATGGCCGATGTCTGGTAGCCAGAATCATGCATGGTGGCATGATTCATCGTCAAGGTACCCTACATGTCGGTGATGAAATAAGAGAGATAAATTCAGTTAGCGTTCTTAACCAAACGGTCGAAAATCTACAAAAGATGCTAGTAAGTGGAATTAAATCTCTTAAACCCCTTAAAGGAACCTCACCGATGAACTCACCATCGGATACCCACGTGTAATCCATTCCGATGCTCTCCATTTATCACCTGTGGGGTATTACACTAGCTTTGCTTCGCTTCTACCAAGCCATAATGCAATCGTGATTGGTTCATTCACAATTTCATGAAGGGAACGTTATCCAATCACTAGCTAGTTTCATGCAAATGCCGTTTTGATAAGACCTTTACGTTAGCTGTATTTTTCTGTTCTATTAAAAATAACAAAAAAACGATGCAAAGCTAGCGTAATTTCCCACAAGTGATAGATGGAGAGTATCGGAATTGACACCCTTGGGTATCCGACGCTGGTCCAACTGGATGTATTCTGAAAGAAAATCGCGGAAGAAATCAGTTGCCTGCAGCAATGTTTATTTGAAATTTGTGTTAGAAAGGTTGTCTGTAAACAAGTGTACTGTATTTAATTTTTAGGTTGTTTTTAGTGAAATCAGTTAAACTTGAAAACACTTAGCTTAATATTGGAAGTCCAAAGGATTGTTACAATACCTCCGTGCATTCGGTCACAAATGATAGTTTGTTGTTTTATATAGCTTTAGAATGGGCCGTGATTAGTACCAAGTGCATCTCTTTTGTATTTTGTTTTGATTACATTATTAGGCGATAAAATTATTTTGCACTAAACCTTGAATTGTTTTCATGCGTGTGCAAGCTCACTTTGCCAGAGATAGATTTATTGTAACCTTACTTTATGAAAGATGAATTTATTGTGAGCTCACTTCAGTTGGGATAAATTTGTAGAAAGTTGCTTCAGTTTTGAGATACATTTTATTTCGTTACAAGCTTAATTTATTGTAGATAGATTATCTGATCAATTTTGTTGTCTGTACTTCTGAGATAAATATTATTGTAAGCTCACTTCAGTTGAAATAAATTTTAATGTAAGTTTGTAAAGTGTTTTTTAAATTAGTTCTATTTTAATCTTGCAAAGTTGTTTATATTTAGATGATTTGGTTGTAAGCTCACTTCATCTGAGATAAATCTTATTGTAAGCTCACTTTATCTTAGGTAAATTTTATTGTAAGCTCACTTTATCTGAGATAAATCTTATTGTAAGCTCACTTTATCTTAGGTAAATATTATTGTACGCTTTCTTCATCTGATAGAATTTTTATGGTAAGCTCACTTCATCTGAGATAAATCTTAGGTAAATTTTATTATAAACTTCTTCTGTTGTAAGTTCACTTATCTGAGATCAGTCTTATAGTAAACTTACTTCATCTGAGATAATTTTTTTATAGTAAACTTACTTCATCTGAGATAAATTTTTATTGTAAGCTTACTTCACCTGAGATAAATTTTTATTGTAAGCTTACTTCATCTGGGAAATTTTTTATTGTAAGCTTACTTCATCTGAAATAAATTTTGTTGTAAGTTTACTTCATTTGAAATAAATTTTATTGTAAGCTTACTTCATCTGGGAAAATTTTTATTGTAAGCTTACTTCATCTGGGAAAATTTTTATTGTAAGCTTACTTCATCTGAAATAAATTTTGTTGTAAGTTTACTTCATCTGAAATAAATTTTGTTGTAAGCTTACTTCATCTGAAATAAATTTTGTTATAAGCTTACTTCATTTAAGATAAATCTTATTGTATGTTTGCTTCATCTGAGATATATTTTATTGTTAGCTCACTTCATTTGAGATCAGTTTTATTGTGAGCATTATAGTATGAGATAACACAACTTGGTTCTTTATAGAAATCTCTTCGCGGCACAGTGAGCTTCAAAGTAATTCCAAACCAGCGTGGACTGGTGACGTGGGAACGCTTTGAAAACAATAACCACAAAGAGGTAGGTGGTGTTGTATTTACAATCATGTTTTGTCTTTGTGCTGCAGTTGAGTCAAATTACCCCACCCAGTCTTTACTCTCCATATAGTTTCAAGCAATGGTGTTTCTAGCATCTATCTGTAAAAAGCAAATTGTTTGATTTTATTTTTGAATTTCACAGCGATCGCCTGACAATGCATCAATGAGAATCAGTGTTAGTTGCAGGATTGTCACTAGTTGTAAATGTGGCAAAATTATGAGAAACCGTAGTTCTTAACTTGTTTTTGTTGACAATTGACAACATCTTATTGTTGCTACCAGTTAGGAAACCAAATATAAATATAGAGTTAATAATTCCCATAGTTCGCTAATTATGTATAAAGACAGCGATGAATAAATAGGTGGACAGTCTGTTTGAGAATTAAATTTGCCATCTTTAATTAGGACTGTATTTTAGATTTTCTAAATGATTTACTGAATTTTATTAAGTATATACAGTCAAGCTTGTTTTAAGCAGCCAGTCAAAGAAAGCAGCAAAAGTTGGCTTTTTATGACAGGTTTGTTGCTTAATGCAGGTTAATTTAATCTGAAAGCATAAAAATGGGAAATAGAAAATGTGGTTGCTTGAGACAAGTGGTTGCTTAATAGAGGTGATCGCTAACAAAGGTGTGACTGTATTTTAATGTGATGAATTTCTATTATCAGTTTTACATTATCTGTCTATTTCCTCCTATGTTGAACTTCTTCTCTTTATTTATTTTTTTTTTTTTTTTAAATTGATGCATTTCAAAGTACTTGGTACACATGCATTTTAATTTTTTTTCGCTCATTTGGATCTGCAAATTCTCGTTGAATTAAAAAGTGTTTGTGTACTTTTAAAAATTGCAACTGAAATGCTCTAATCATTTAACATAATAACTTGGTTGTTGTTTTTTGCAATTATTTATTCAATCCTAACATGTATCATATACATGAATAAATTTGCTGGACCTAGTTAGCTCAGTCGGTAGCACATCTAAATTTCAATCCAGGCATCGTGAGTTTGAATCCCCGCACGGTCATTCTCCCTGATGATTGATATACAACATTGCATCTTATCATCAACTGTCTTTACTGCTGTTTCAAATGGGAAAGTTATCAGTTACTTGCGTAGATGGATGTGATTGAGTATTGGTTAACCTTCCAGGATCCCAGGTAGCAGTGGTTAGGTTAACTGGTTGTCCGTTAGCCGTTGATGACATAAAAATGATGCTCAATATTTAAACATACATGAATAAAGTTCCCTTTCTTCTCATTTTGATATGACAAAAATTCAAATTTTTAACCCCCCAAAAATGTAAAAAGAAAGTTTATCCCCAAAAATTTCATATCTGAGATGAATCGGGTAAGTAAAACAATGGAGAGAAATAAAACAAATGAAATTCGCAATTATAACAACAATTTTTTTTTATCAAAGACACATGGTGGGGTCACTTGACTAGCTGAAGCACACCATTCACTTGTGTTTGTCGTAACCATGACACTTTCATTTATAACTGCTTACAGAGAGCGGCCAACGGTAACGTTATGCTGAAGATTGTCCCCGGATATAGGGGCCACACATCACAATGTGAGGTAATACCACCCCCTAATGCCCCCGCATCCTTGTTCTGCCCGATATTGTAACTGTACCAGGTCAAGGAAATCCGCAAAACAAATTATTTGCTGAATGACATCATTTAATGAATGACAAATCTTTTACGTGTTAGTGTTGTTTGACAAATGCGCCATTCCAGAGCTGTAAAATAAAAAAAAATTTGTAACAGTGGCACTTTTTTTATTGAAATTTATTGACATGTTGTTTTTTTTCTTTCTTGAAAACATGTTTTTGTTTAAATGAGGACTATTATCAACATTAAATATGTCAGAAAAAAAACTATTTGGAGTTACAAACAATTCAGATAAAGAAAATTGATCAAAATGTTCTAAAAAATACTTACATCGTCATTTTTTAGGAAAGAGTGTCAAAATGGTGTAAAATCATCAAAATAACATTAAAAATTTCCATGCACTCTCACTCAACAAATTATTTGTCATTTGTTTGTTGTTTTGGTGATTTCCAAAACCTGGTTAATTAACACTTCCAACTGTGCTTGCAATTTAGCTACCTGAGACTTTATTACAATTCATTTTAAAAAATTTTCATTTGTATGTCGTAGGATAGTTTTGATTTTGTAAATAACGTGCCTGTACTAGACTAAGACATGAATGTTGCCTAGGCTCACAGGACACTTTTCCACCTAACTAGATTTGAATTAATTATTATAAAGTTTCGTTATACTAGGCAAAAATTACTGGACATATATTGAAATCACCAAGAATATATCCTCAACAACAATGCATGTCTTTGTTTTTGTCTACACTTTAAATAAGTTTGTGGGCAAAACTAAAAAGTTCAAGTAGAAAGATTTTCATTTTCTTGATTCCCTGATCATATTGAGGACCTATTACCTTCATTTACTGCATGGTACTTTAAACAGGTGGTATCACACACACACACACCCTACTCAACCAGCCCACCCACCCGCAAATAATGAGATTGACCAAATCGACATAAATTAAAAAGTATCCAAATTCCTTAACAAAAAGTCATATACACACAGAACTAATGTGACAAAAGCAAATGGCCATTTTGTATGTAAGGGAAGTAACTTTATAAAATACAATGTTACTTTGATATATATATATATATATATATATATTTACTTCCCGTAGTATTTCAATAAAAATAAGATACATGCACAAAAAAGCTGCTTTTGTTGAAAGTAATAATTATTTGAGTCACTACCTCACTACAACACCATAAATAGGAGTAATGACAGTCACTTTTATATTCATAGCAACCCAAACCATTATGTATGACCAAGGACTTAATATTTAGAGAAGAAAAAGCAAATGATTGAGATGTTATGAACGCTGGCATATTCATGCAAAATCTTGCATTTTCTTCTCAGAAATACAAATGGAATTTCTTTTTTGCACAAAGAAATTCTTCACATAATGATAAAATTCCCAGCAAATTGTGTTTAAAATTGATATACCGCGGTAGTACTTATAAAAAAAATCACAAATTTAATTGCAACTAAAAAATCAAGGAAAATATTTGGAATTTTACTTCAAACTGCAATATTTTAAATTCAAGATCATTTTGAGTGTTTAACCATTTACGACATAGATACACGTTTTTCCGCGTCAATCACAGAAGTAACGAACAATCTGAACACTTCCTGCACTGTTTTCCACTCTGTCAGCTAATATAAACATAATTCACCCGTTGCTGTTATGTGGTGAATTAATGCTTTCAATATAAGAGGTGTTCAAAGGCGTCTATATGAAGTAAAGGGTTAAAACATTATAAAACATCTTAAGGCTACATAGACGTTACGTTATATGTAATTATTCATTCTTTGCATGCTATTTTATCAAAATTTCATATCCAATACTATCATACCCAACCTGAATACATTCTATATTTTATCACCAGATAAACGTAATTAAGAGTTATCTCCCTTATTAGCTTGCCGGGACGAAGTCCAAGGAGAGCTATTGTCATGACCCCGGCGTCGGCGGCTTCGTCGGCGTTGTCTGTAGACACCCAGGTTAAACTTTTGCGTACAAGTTTCAGATATCTATGCAACCACTCATTGGATATGAATGAAACTTTGCATGTGTGTTAACCATCATCAATGGAACACACAGAGATAAGAACTATAACTCTGGATTGCATTTTGGCACAGTTATGGCCCTTTTTGGACTTAGACACCCAGAGGCGAGCTTTGTTGGTCTTCTGACAACTCTTGTTTGAAAATTGATGTTTACTCTAAGAACATCAGCAGCAAATTCTGCCAAAATAAATCCCTACCAGTATTAAGTGCTATACAGTATATGGATTCTCAAAATACTGCAATATGACAGTATGATTAAATTTGAAGGTATTTTAATCTTTGATCCTTTCTCTAAGATTAATCAACCCATTTGACAAAAAATATGCATCCACCTGTTTAAATATAAAGTGAATGCCTATATCGTTAATTTTGTCATAAAATGCTAGTTTCCTTTTTACTTTTAATCTTAAGTTATGGTTGTATTCTTTTACTTTAGTTGATAAATTCATGTCAACTAATATTGAACATTGATTCTTTTGTTACCACCATTGAGGTTTAATTCCATGAAAATGCTATTTTGTCAGACTTAAAACTGTTTTCATACATTCGCCATTTATGATTGAGGGGGTCATATAGAGTTGCCCTTGTCCATCTGTATATAACACTTTATTGTCCGTTCTACTACTACTAGATTTCTCAACCAATATTCACCAAACTTGCTCGGGAGTATCTGAACATGAAGTCCAGCTTGCACATGTCATTGCCATGTTCTGGTTCATCAACTTAAATTGTTGTAGTCATGGCTTTTCGATTATTTCAAGGGTGAATCTACTTATGCACATCACATCTGTTTCTCAGATCTAGTACTCATCCTAACTTTGCTGAGGGGAAGTGCAGGTATTAAGTCTAGTTGCACATATTGTTGTGGGGTTCCGGTCCATCAACTTTAAGCAGAGTTATGGCCCTTTCATTATTTAAAAGTTTTAATCTTGTCCACACTACTCCGAAACTTTTTAACTAACTCTGGTCAAACTTATTCATGATTCAAAGTGGTGACTTTTACTTGAAAAAGACCTTAAACATTCTGTAAATTAGCTTGCTTTTCCCAGATAAGCTTGTGACGGCCATCTAGGGCCACTTGTTTTGTATTTTGCATGATATTTCAAGAATATGTTTTGGATGTCTAAATACCTGAAATGGTGTACAAGATTATAAAACTTGTGTAGCTCCCCTATGGGTCCTTCAATCTGTCTACTTACTTTTTTGTATTCAGGAAAACTCAAGTTGTTGTTTTTTGGTGTGTTTTTTTCATGTTCAATAAAACAGTTTAATATAACTTATATATAGCCTAAATGGAGAGGTCCTGTTGGCATCACGTATATTCTGTAAGTGCAGTATGCATATTTACTAGCATTACAGTTCTCATTACTAGGTTTATCATGAATCATTTAGGATAGCATATATTTTTATCGGGTACAAAAATTTATGTAATTATCTTGAGCTTTGATAATTTAACTGTTCTGTGCCATTATTTTGATGGAACTGTTATCGGAGACTCAGTGCCGTTTAGTAAACTGATACAAGTAGAGTACTCCCAGGACAGATGACTTTGGTGTCTTGTTTGAAAGAGTTGTAAAACTTACGATTGTAACAATGAATTCATTCACTAAAATTACAATGGTTCCACTGACATAACAGAGAAAATCCATATTGCAATGGAAAGACATTCCATGAATTTAGGGAGAATTGAATCTGAGTAAATGCCTTAAGGGGCAAATCATTTTACAAAAAGGGGTGGTGTGAGGCAATTGGGTGCAATTTTTTTTTTTTCTAAAATGTTTCAGACCAAATTTGTTAGTTTGGAGGGCATTTATTAGGGGAGAGGAGTGTTTATATGGAGTAACACAGTATATTATAATACATGACAATGGCATTTCACCTGAAGCAGATAGGGCAAGTAATCAATGCCAAGTATGTAAATTTATTGTATGGAATTTTTCATTTTACCACTTGCAGAAACATACTGCATTTGCATCAAGGATTACATTACCATAGTGTTTTGTAACAAATAGATCATATGGACATAATACATTATTTAGAGGAAATAATGATCATAACATATTTAGAACTTGGAATAACATGAAATGAATATTTATTTCTGATACCAAATTTATTTCATTTGTGACATATCAATCTTATAGAATAGAATTAATGTTGCGTTTAGAACAAATATGAACATAAAGTATTTAGAATTCCAAATCAAATCAAATAGCAAATTGTTTCAGATATCTGTATAAGTATTTGTATAAACTTTGCTCTATCTAGTATGTAATTCCTCTAACTCTATCATGTTATCTCATGTGCAGTGTTTCCATCTATCCCCCAAAGTTTTGACATGGAGAATTAGCATGTACATGTTGAGAATTAGCCATACATGATGAGAATTAGCCTTTACATGTGAATAATTAGCCTTTATATGTTGAGAATAAGCCTTTATATATTGAGAATTAGCCTTTATATGTTGAGAATTAGCCATTACATATGGAGAATTAGCCTTTATATGTGGAGAATTAGCCTTTATATGTTAATACTTAGCCTTTACAAGTGGAGAATTAGCCATTAGCCTTTACATGTGGAGAATCAGCCTTTACATATGGAGAATTATCCTTTACAATTATGATGAATTACCCTTTACATGTAGAGAATTAGCTTTTACATATGGAGAATTAGCCTTTGCATGTGAAAAATTAGCCTTTACATGTGGATAATTAGTCTTTTTATGTGGAGAATTAGTCTTCATATGTAGAGAAGTAGCCTTTACATGTGGAGAATTAGTCTTCATATGTGGAGAAGTAGCCTCTATATGTGGAGAATTAGTCTTCATTTGTGTAGAAGTAGCCTTTACATGTGGAGAATTAGCCTCTGCTTGTGGAGAAGTAGCCTCTATATGTGGAGAAGTAGCTTTTGCACATGGAGAATAAACCTTTACATGTGGATAACTAGCCTTTATATGTGGAAAATAAGCCTTTATATGTGGAGAATTAGCCTTTATATGTGGAGAATAAGCCTTTATATGTGGAGAATTAGCCTTTATATGTGGAGAATAAGCCTTTACATGTGGATAACTAGCCTTTATATGTAGAGAATAAGCCTTTATATGTGGAGAATAAGCTTTTATATGTTGAGAATTAGCCTTTGCACATGGAGAATTAGCCTTTGCACATGGATAATTAGCCTTTACATGTGGAGAATTAACCTTTGCATGTGGAGAATTAGCCTTAAGACAAGGCAAATCAGCCTTTACACTCGGAGAATTAGCCTTTATTTTGTGGAGAATTAGCCTTTATATGTGGAGAATTAGCCGTTACATGTCGAGAATTAGCCTTTGCATGTGGAGAATTAGCCTTCATATGTGGAGAATTAACCTTTGCATGTGGAGAATTAGCCTTTGCATGTGGAGAATTAGCCTTGATATGTAGAGAATTGGCATTTACATGTGGAGAATAAGCCTTTACATGTGGAGAATTAGCTGTTACATGTGGAGAATTAGTCTTCATATGTGGAGAAGTAGCCTTTACATGTGGAGAATTAGCCTTTGCATGTGGAGAAGTAGCCTCTATATGTGGAGAAGTAGCTTTTGCACATGGAGAATAAACCTTTAAATGTGGATAATTAGCCTTTATATGTGGAGAATAAGCCTTTATATGTGGATAATTAGCCTTTGCACATGGAGAATTAGCCTTTACATGTGGAAAATAAGTCTTTTTTATGTGGAGAATTAGTCTTCATATGTGGAGAAGTAGCCTTTACATGTGGAGAATTAGTCTTCATATGTGGAGAAGTAGCCTTTACATGTGGAGAATTAACCTTTGCATGTGGAGAAGTAGCCTCTATATGTGAAGAAGTAGCTTTTGCACATGGAGAATAAACCTTTACATGTGGATAACTAGCCTTTATAGGTGGAGAATAAGCCTTTATATGTGGAGAATAAGTTTTTATATGTGGAGAATTAGCCTTTGCACATGGATAATTAGCCTTTACATGTGGAGAATTAACCTTTGCATGTGGAGAATTAGCCTTAAGACAAGGCAAATCAGCCTTTACACTCGGAGAATTAGCCTTTATTTTGTGGAGAATTAGCCTTTATATGTGGAGAATTAGCTGTTACATGTGGAGAATTAGCCATTGCATGTGGAGAATTAGCCTTTATATGTGGAGAATTAGCCTTTATTTTGTGGAGAATTAGCCTTTATATGTGGAGAATTAGCTGTTACATGTGGAGAATTAGCCTTTATATGTGGAGAATAAGTTTTTATATGTGGAGAATTAGCCTTTGCACATGGATAATTAGCCTTTACATGTGGAGAATTAACCTTTGCATGTGGAGAATTAGCCTTAAGACAAGGCAAATCAGCCTTTACACTCGGAGAATTAGCCTTTATTTTGTGGAGAATTAGCCTTTATATGTGGAGAATTAGCTGTTACATGTGGAGAATTAGCCATTGCATGTGGAGAATTAGCCTTGAAATGTAGAGAATTGGCATTTACATGTGGAGAATTAGCCGTTACATGTGGAGAATTAGCCATTACATGTGGAGAATTAGCCTTTGCATGTGGAGAATTAGCCTTTAGACAAGGAGAATTAGCCGTTACATGTTGTGAATAAGCCTTTACATGAGGAGAATTAGCCGTTACATGTGGAGAATTAGCCTTTACACAAGGAGAATTAGTCTTTACATGTTGTTAATTAACCTTTACATGATGAAAATTAGCCATTACATGTGGAGAATTAGCCTTTGCATGTGGAGAATTAGCCTTTACATGAGGAGAATTAGCCGTTACATGTGGAGAATTAGCCTTTGCATGTAGAGAATTAGCCTTTGCATGTGGAGAATTAGCCGTTACATGTGGAGAATTAGCCTTTGCATGTGGAGAATTAGCCTTTAGACAAGGAGAATTAGTCTTTACATGTTGTGAATTAGCCTTTACATGAGGAGAATTAGCTGTTACATGTGGAGAATTAACCTTTGCATGTGGAGAATTAGCCTTGATATGTAGAGAATTGGCATTTACATGTGGAGAATAAACCTTTATGTGTTGTGAATTAGCCTTTCCATGTGGAGAATTAGCCTTTAGACAAGGAGAATTGGTCTTTACTGTGCATGTGGAAAATTACCCATTAGGTGTGGAGAATTAGGTGACAGCACTATCCTAGATATTTGATGATCTTGTTAGCAATTTAAATGTTGTAAATACTAGAACAAAATTCTACATTACCGATATGTTTTACTGAGACAGTTAATTTAATTTTCAGATTTATGTTCGCGCCTTATTCGACTACGATCCTCACGGTGATGACCTCATTCCATGTTCGCAAGCAGGAGTGCCATTTAATGTTGGGGATATTCTCAGGGTATGCCACATATTGTTTTAATGTACTGAATCTCTATAAAGTAGTAAAAGTAAATTTTAATTCTGGCTTTTATGTTTCTGAATTTGATGCTGGATTTTATCAGCCATTTTTTTTATTACTTATTGTTCATTTATAGGTTATAAGTAAGGAAGATTCCAATTGGTGGCAGGCGAGAAAATATGATGCGCTTCCAAGTGAGCCTGCAGGCCTCATCCCCTCACCAGAGTTGCAGGAATGGCGGACAACAACCACCGCCCAGGAACGTGCCAAACAGGAACATTCAGGTAAGTAAACCGGAGCTGTGTCCCTTTGTATATGAATTCATTTAATTGACTGCCAGTAGTGAATACAGTTACGTCAAACAATGTTATTTATTATATCATTTGATTTTGTCAGTTTAATATTTCGTATCAACAATGCTGAGCTGATTGCAAACTTAACCAAACATCTAAATGATCAAAAATGACATCTCGCCACTGAGGTGGTAGATTCAGACCCAGCTCAGTGCAAACCCTTAATGTGAGAAAGTTGCAGAAGAATGGTGGCTCTACTCAGATACTTGCATCTCAGTTTATTTTTTCCACCAGTAAAACTGGATGCTAATTACAATATAAAAGGTTGGTCAACAACTTCCTCCAGTAATGCAGATAAAACATAAAAATGGAATATTTACCCCCATTCAATTGACCTGACGCGAGAGCAACTGTAACTCCGCACATGGCCAATGTGGCATTGTTTGTCCAAGTAAATACAATGTAATACAATGTAATATTTACTTAGAGATGGTTTGCGTAGCAACTAATATTGCTCACTGATCAGATTAATGACTTGTTTGACAGACAG
The DNA here is from genome assembly GCA_029582155.1 of Panopea generosa. Classification (NCBI taxonomy): domain Eukaryota; kingdom Metazoa; phylum Mollusca; class Bivalvia; order Adapedonta; family Hiatellidae; genus Panopea; species Panopea generosa. Next base: position 35,969,380 of record CM055907.1, read on the forward strand.
TCTCTGTCGGGTCAGTTGGAAGTTTGTTGTATTGAAGTTTTGAAAATTTGAAACAAAAATGCATAAAAACTTTTCTCATCAAATTTTAAAGTATTCTAACAGATATCTAATAAGGAAACACATTTATAGAAGCTTTGGATTTTTTTTTTATAATCCTTTTTACTCATTGTAATAATGTACTGAATATATATAACAACATTATCATGTTGAATATGCAAAGTATGTGCATAAAGTATTGTATAAATTTAAAATGAACTTTGGAATCCTTGAAATTATATAAGATTGCTGAAGTTAGGTCTGAGTGACTTGGTGTATCATTTTTGGGTTTCATTTTTCAGTTCATTGTTCCTGGTTTGGGAGAAAGAAGAAGGACAAATACTTAGCCAAACACAATGCAATTTTCGACCAATTGGAAGTTAATACTTATGAAGAGGTTGTACGGTTACCGGCCTTTGTTAGAAAAACTTTAGTTTTATTAGGTAAGTTTATTTTGTTTGAATATTTAGCACCATTTTTATGCCATCGACATCTAACAGAAGATCATTAACCAACCCACACTTTTCTGGGATCCTGGAAATTAAACCAGAACTCTACGACATCTATCTTAGCAAATAACTGATAATTAAAAAGTGTTGAGAGATGAACAACAATGAGATGCAATGTCATATCAATCATCATGGAGACTAAGGCTGGGCGGTGATTGAAACTCACGACTTCTTGATTGATAGTCAGATGTACTACTGACTGAGCTAACCAGATCTGACTACATTATACCTTGATGTCGTTTGTAATGAAGGTCATTTTCAGGTGTGAGATGAACAAGGAGGTGTGGTTATGCCCCAAACCTCAAGTGAGTCACGAGTCTGAAATAGTCTTTCTTGTGAGTCATCATTATTATAAGTTCTTATTGTATGCAGTATAATTCATTTATTTGTGTTGTCTGCTTACAGGTGCTCATGGAGTAGGAAGAAGACATATAAAGAACACCCTCATCACCACCCATCCTGATAGATATGCATACCCAATCCCTCGTAAGTAAAAGTTTCCTCTTGAATTCCCTCTTTACCCAATTCCTCATAAATAACAATTTCCTCTTGAATTCCCTCTTAACCCAGTCCCTCGTAAGTAAGTTATCCTCTTGAATTCCGTCTTTACCCAATCCCTCATAAGTAACAGTTTCCGCTTGAATTCCCTCTTTACCCAATCCCTCGTAAGTAACAGTTTCCACTTGAATTCCCTCTTTACCCAATCCCTCGTAAGTAACAGTTTCCTCTTGAATTACCTCTTAACCCAATCCCTCGTAAGTAACAATTTCCTCCTGAATTCCCTCTTTACCCAATCCCTCGTAAGTAACAGTTTCCTCTTGAATTCCCTCTTTACCCAATCCCTCGTAAGTAACAGTTTCCTCCTGAATTCCCTCTTTACCCAGTCCCTCGTAAGTAACAATTTCCTCCTGAATTCCCTCTTTACCCAGTCCCTCGTAAGTAACAGTTTCCTCCTGAATTCCCTCTTTACCCAGTCCCTCTTAAGTAACAGTTTCCTCCTGAATTCCCTCTTTACCCAGTCCCTCTTAAGTAACAGTTTCCTCCTGAATTCCCTCTTTACCCAGTCCCTCTTAAGTAACAGTTTCCTCCTGAATTCCCTCTTTACCCAGTCCCTTGTTAATAATAATTTCCTCTTGAACCCTTTTTTTAATAGTAATAGCTTCCACTAACACACATGGGCACTGGTTAATGAATTTGCGCAATTCAATAAGTCCAATATGTTTAATATTTCACACAGGAAACCAGCGTGCGCTATGCAATAGCCTTGTTTTGAATCGGAAACTCCATAAAGTTATCTTAAAAATAACTGAAATAAATCTTCGAATATTTTATTTTCATAATGATCAGTTTACGGAATTCAACAAGTGTATCGGTATGTCATGAGCATATCTTGATATTGGTTCTGTAATGCTATATATCGGTATACCGGTAATACTGCGCACTACTAGTTTGTTATTCACATGATTTCACATCTGGTTCATTATGCAAACAAGTCTTACTAAATATTTTATACTAGTGGCTTCCTTATCTGGTTCTAAGTTAATCAGATTGTCCGTATCTTCAGATACCACTCGGCCTCCGAAACCAAACGAAGAAGACGGCAAGAACTATTATTTTGTTACACATGAGAAGATGATGGAAGATATTGCAGCGAATCTGTATTTAGAATATGGAACCCATGAGGATGCTATGTACGGCACTAAATTGGAGACAATTCGACAAATACATGAAAACAGTCTCATGGCTATTTTAGACGTGGAGCCCCAGGTGTGTATATTGTACAGAGTTATTGTACAAAGTTTGTTTTTTTCTTAACAACTTTGTAAAGATTGGTGATATTGATATATTCATATCATATCAAGTATAACTGATATAGGTATGGCTTGTCAATCTTGTATATTCATATCATATCAAGTGTAACTGATATAGGTTTGGCTTGTCAATCTTGTATATTCATATCATATCAAGTATAACTGATATAGGTATGGCTTGTCAATCTTGTATGTTCATATCATATCAAGTATAACTGATATAGGCAGGGCTTGTCAATCTTGTATGTTCATATCATATCAAGTATAACTGATATAGGTATGGCTTGTCAATCTTGTATGTTCATATCATATCAAGTATAACTGATATAGGTATGGCTTTGTCAGTCTTGTATGTTCATATCATATCAAGTATAACTGATATAGGTATGGCTTGTCAATCTTGTATGTTCATATCATATCAAGTATAACTGATATAGGTATGGCTTGTCAATCTTGTATGTTCATTTCATATCAAGTATAACTGATATAGGTATGGCTTGTCAATCTTGTATGTTCATATCATATCAAGTATAACTGATATAGGTATGGCTTGTCAATGTTGTATGTTCATATAATATCAAGTATAACTGATTTAGGTATGGCTTTTTCAATCTTGTATGTTCATATCATATCAAATATAAATGATATAGGTATAGCTTTGTCAACCTTGTATGTTCATATCATATCAAGTATAAATGATATAGGTATGGTTTTGTCAATCTTGTATGTTCATATCATATCAAGTATAACTGATATAGGTATGGCTTTGTCAATCTTGTATGTTCATCAGGAAGTTTTAAGTTAGCATTTTGTTTATTTTAATTTATTTCAAATCGTTTCATGTTACACAGTTGATAGGGAAAAATTGTAATTTAGATTAGGACAAAATAATATCTACAATGAACTATTACAAATATAGATTCTGTTTATTTATCATATTTTTATTTATATTTATTATATAAATGTCATGACATAGACATTTATTTAGCAAACTGATTTCTTGTACATAAAATGTAAATTGTATGCAACCTTTGATGTTTTATAATGTTTTGATCTGACATGCAAAATGATCTTGAATTAAAAATATTGTATTTAAACGTTTCCATCATTTCCATCATTTTAAGTAACATTATACAAATTTTGTAATCGCAAGTACTTTAACAAATTCAAAATTCCATTTTGAATGGAATTGTTTGTTTTAGAGAGAATTTCTTCATGCAATGTAACAATTCTGATTTGTATTGAAATGCATGGATATTGAGATACTCGATGCGAGATTTTGTAAGATTCATTAAAAGTCAATCAGTTGCTTTTCCTTCTCTGTATAATTGTTTGCATCATGACTCTGATTCCTAACTCTGCGTTTCTTTACAAATTATATCTTGTATATTGTGTGTAAATAAAATTGGTGAATTTGTTTCAGGCGTTAAAAATCCTGAGAACGCGAGAGTTCTGTCCCTTTGTGGTATTTATTGCAGCCCCGACTATTCATCCGATCCAGGAGGTAAATGATGACATGCAACTCGCCACTTTCAGAATGCCGTCATGTCACCCGTATAGCGACATTCTCATTTCTTAATTTGTATAGAACTACATGCTAATTAATAACATTGGAAAACTTGGGACTGATTATGTAAATTATTGATGAAATAGATGTCATTACTACTGCTTATTGTTGGCTGGGAAGGTCCAATGATTCGGGCAATACAGACTCAGCAAAACTTAATTTACTATGCAAGCAATATTTGTCAAATACACAAGGAATTATCCATGCATTATACAACCATTGGACACGGGAAGTGATTCTGTGTGGTAGTCACGTAATCGCAATGATAAATAAGCCTTGATTTTTTTTATTTAAAATTGTGTTTTCTTTTCTTTTTTTCTTTTTTTTTTTTCTACTCAGTCAATTACGGGTCTGACTATCAATCCAGGGGTCGTGAGTTCGAATCCCCCACCCGGCAACAGTCTCCGTGATGATTGATATATGACATTGTGTCTCATTATCATTCGTCTCTCACCACTGATTCAAGTGGAAAAGTTATCAGTTACTTGCGGAGATGGGGTGTGTTCGAGTACTGGTTAATCCCAGGAAACAGTGGTTAGGTTAACTGTTCGTCTGTTAGCCCTCGATGGCATAAAAATGACGCTAAATATTCAATCAATCAATCAATCTTTTTTCTAATGCTCATTTTGTGATATGAATGGCATATTATGATGTATTTGGAACATTTTGAAAGCATTGACATGTCTGTATTGTGAATTAAGTGGGTGGGGGAATTGATGTTGGAATGAATACACTATTTCTGATGTCTACTTTCACATTGTCAACAGTGTACAAACTGTACAGAAAAAAATCTTAGGATGAAATATGTCTCCTATTTTTTGCATCATATTTTGACACATAAGACGTCAACAATCAATAAAATCCAAAATGTAAACTTCGTTTCATTGATTTATGTCTTGCTATGACTGATAAGTCTACAAAAATTTATTCACTTTAGAAATTAGAAATAAAACCAATGGTGGGCTTGCACTGCACCTCCATAACTTAGCCCAAAGTGTCACTTCAAGGTCACATACCACACTCTGCTGAGGCTATTCAAGCCCAGTTAATAAAAAAAAAAAAAAAATATTCAATAAAGTTTGCAAGTACTTGTGAATTGGTGGTTCCTCTGCTTAGGTTCACAGTGAGGTCTTCTTCTTTTAAGATTATTGTCCTATGTAATGTGTGATTGGTTGAACATTGAGGATTATTGTCCTATGTAATGTGTGATTGGGTGAACATTTAGGATTATTGTCCTATGTAATGTGTGATTGGGTGAACATTTAGGATTATTGTCCTATGTAATGTGTGATTGGTTGAACATTTAGGATTATTGTCCTATGTTATGTGTGATTGGTTGAACATTTAGGATTATTGTCCTATGTAATGTGTGATTGGTTGAACATTTAGGATTATTGTCCTATGTAATGTGTGATTGGTTGAACATTTAGGATTATTGTCCTATGTAATGTGTGATTGGTTGAACATTTAGGATTATTGTCCTATGTAATGTGTGATTGGTTGAACATTTTGTTACATCTTGTGTAACTTGCAAGTTTTACAAATAAGTTTTAATTTTAAATGTTAAATATGTAAGTATTCAAGAAATCTGAAGTATAACTTATAAAATCTTTTATACAGTAGTGAAAAGTAGATGATAAAAAGTCCTGAGTTTTCCATCTACTCGGTCAAAAGTAATAGAGAGAGAGTCAACTTTGAAATAAGAGAAACATATAGAGAAACATTTAGTTGAAAGAAAAAAAATTTTCCCTGACAAGTTCAAAACTGCTAGAAAATTTTTAATGTATTAACTAATATTTGATAAGCCAACTGAACCACGGGTTCGCTGTAAATGTTTGGTAAAATGATGATGAGCAAATGAATTTGAGAGTTGTTTGCCTGTGTTTAATCTCATGACTTCAAGCCAAATGGGTAGACTGCTGCTCTAATTTATGTTTAATATTCGTTAATTTGAGAAGTATTAATATCTATAACCATAATTATCATGGTTAAAGTAAATGAACACAGTCCAGGTGTATGAACATTTTTTAATGACAACTGCACACTACAGATTTGGTTGGTGAACTCTCCTCTATTATTTTAGGCCGGGGTTACACTGTCAATATGTTCATTGATTGAGCTTCACTAGACCGTCATTGTGTATGTTCAGTTACTTATTGTATCATTTATGTGTATTACCCGGTAGTTGTTTATGATGAGGTTCGCGAAAAGGTGAATTCCGCCTTCACATCTCCTAAACAAGAACTTAGAATGGATAGAAAATTCTATTACGGTAATTATTAACCTTGTCAGTGATAAGTTGCACATTTAATTCAAAGCTGGACCTTATGGCATCTCAAAAACAATTTTCACGACTCTTTCTACCAAGGAAACGAAATCCAAAGTTATTCATATGAGCTTTGAGATTACTTGCATTCTAGCTAAAATAATTTAGTTTAAACAAGTAATAAATTAATGGTCTAGGTCAGGTTTCACCAACAGTTACAAAGTAGATGTAGAAGGATTGTATAGACATCCAAGTAAGACTAACATTTCTGCCTAATTTTAAGTTTCACAAGTCATGGGTTCAAGCCCAGCTTGGTCCAAAAACTTCATGAGAGAAAGTTTGCCAGTTACAAGTTGAAGAACAGTTGTTCTACTCAGATTAATTCTCAGGGTTCCTCCACCACTAAAACTGGATAAGCCATAAATAACCTTTCATGTGTTGGAAATAGATTTAAATCCCAATAAAAAAAATAAAGAAATAAGAATAAGTTCTTAATCATTTACTTAGTAAAGTGACTGCTGATGAACAACTCTGTGTTTACCCTTAGTTTTCATCCAAGCTTAATGCAAAAATTGAGACTATAAATATTATTCATTTTTAAAAAAAAATCTTCCTGTTTTTATGTCCTTCATTATACAAACTTTTCTAGATTTTATATCAAAGACTTAGAAACTTAACATTTAATGAAAACTATATTTTTGCTGTCTTTAATTCCAATTTCTGCTATACAGGATAAAAGCATAAAATCTGAATAATACAAATATTTTTACTTGCCAAGTATATCATTATCTCTGAAGCTTTGAGATCAGTAAAATTATGAAGTTTTATTTTTACCTGCCAAATATCTCAATATCTCTGAAATTTAAATATCAGTAAAACCATGAGTGTTGTTGTTTTTACCTGCCAAATATCTCAATATCTCTTAAATTTCAAGATCAGTAAAATTATGATGTTTTTTTACCTGCCAAATATTTCAATATCTCTTAAATTTCAAGAACAGTAAAATTATGATGTTTTTTTACCTGCCAAATATCTCATATCCCTGAAATTTTGAGATCGGTAAAACCATGAATTAATGAACATTTTGGCATGTGTAGATATTAACAGCATGTTATTATATGTTTATTAATGGCTGCGGCTGGATAACAGCATGATTACCTTTCTTTGCAGATTTGCATAGCGGCTGATTAGTATTTGTATTTATTTCTGTACATGAATGAAAGCTTTAACAATATCTTCAGTTCAAACACTTGTACCTGTTCTCAGAATTAAGGTTGTGACAAGGATGTGTGATGGGAGATTATTGAACACACTTGGGTCCTAAATGGTCGATTGGTGTAAGGTGCCAACTCAAGATCCCTTACTTCTCACATCGGAGGTTGTAGATTTGGACTTGGCTCAGTACATACTTTATATAAAAAATTTGTGGACCTCAACTCAGACTTTTCTTCCATCAATCAGAAACTGGATGCCATGAATAACTTAAAATGCTATTTGCTGGAGAAACAAACAGTGAGACAGCCATAAGCACATGTTCAGTGCATGAACAGATTTCATCCAGATGTAGGGTCTTCCATGGCCTCAAGATTCCTTGCCTCTCACTGCTGAGGTTGTAGGCTCAAGACCTGCTTACTCCACACACTTTATGTGAAAATGTTTGCCAGTTACTTGCGGAAGGATGTTGGTTCTACTCAGATTTATTCTGAGGTCTTCCTCCACCAATAAAACTGGATATGCCATATATAACCTGAAATGTGTTGAAAATGGCATTAAATGTGGAAACATTAAAAAAACAATAACCTCCTAAATGTTTAACATTCAGGGATACAAGATGTTGATATAGAAGATATTGGTTAATATATTGATTATGAAGGAGGAAGAAAATTATGTGACAATCTTATCTTACTTCACTTTGGATAAATAAAAAATTAAACTATTTCTGGCTTTTTAAAATCATCAGTATATATCACAACTTGTATATTTCCAGTTTTAAGTTATTTATTATGAGCGATCATTTAATGGCCAACTGCAATACAAAAATGCATGTATCTTTAACATAAAATTGTTTTCTTCCTCTGTCAATCATGTGACCATATATATGATACTTTCTATTAATTTGCAGCAAGCAGTACGCCATGCATAGCTGTTGAACTAATCATTATTTTTATTTCAAATAGAACAGAAAAACTGTTGTTATTACTTAGCTTTTAAGTTCACGTATACCTGTATGTATGTACCACCAATAATAGCATGTTTGCCTTCATGTATATGATTCACAGGCCCTTAAAGTACTGCGTTCTGCGGAGTACGCTCCGTTTGTAGTTTTTATCGCCGCCCCAAGTGCCCAAGACCTCCAGCTAGCTAAATCTACAGGAATTGATGTAAGTCAGACTTGTCCTTTATTTAAAAAAAAAAGATAATAACATTTTTAATTTAAAAATAAAAAGTCTAAAAATACAGCAGTAAGTTTTCTCACCAGGTGCTGTTGTAAAATGGGCACCCAGCATGGTGAAATTCTGGAGTTTAACCGGTTTTTGTCCCCCACTTTGCGAAAAGCGAGAGACACTAATTTGGGTCTGTCTGTCCGCCCGTCGGTCTGTCTGTCCATCACACTTTGGTTTCCGTGCAATTACCTATGAATGCCTGAATCAGATCTTTTGAAATTCTAGTAAAATGTTTATAATGACAACACAGGCTAAGTTCGATTTTCGGGGTTGTGACTTTTGGCGTTGTAGACTTGTTCCCCTTTAATTTGTGAAAATCATAATTTCCGTCCATCTGTCACACTTTTGGGATTTCTGCACAATAACTTAAAAATGCCTGAATTATTTTAATACAGTGTTTATAATGACAATACACAAGTTAAGTTCAATTTAAGGGGTTTTGTCGTTCTACAGCTATGCCCCTTTAATTTGTGAAAAATCAAATTTTGGGGGGTTCCATGCAATAACTTAAGAATGCCTGAATTATTTCTACTTTAGAGAATAACTTGAAAAGGAAATGGGATAACTCAGAAATTTTCATCAACAGTTTTGTAGCTATCTCCTTTGCAATCGTTACAGTTACAAAGTTCAAAATTTGGATGTATGATACTTTGCTTGCGCTTTGTGAAAAATTGGCCACTGTGACTTTCTTTTACAGAGAAAGTTTAATATTTCTTTTTATTGCAAAGCGGGGGACATAAATTCCCTGAATTTGCTTGTTAATCACAACCTGAATTCGATTACTTCCAAGAATTACGAATATCCTGCACGCATATTTCAATTTCCTTTACAAATATCAATATTTACAAAGTCATTGAATGCAGTAAAAATATAAAAAAATAATGCTTCTGATACAAGTAATAAAGTCGTTTTATGACATAGACCTGAAAAAATGTATTTCTCACTATGTCCATTTTTCAGTTTACAGAAAACCGTGACAAAAGATAGGTTTGTTTATAAATATCAATTCCAACCACGCCTGCTGAAAACTTTTGCATAACAGGTCAAGGTCGAAAGTTATAAACATTTACGCTTGTGCATGTCAGAAATTATAGAGGATCTGGAGGAGTACCCTTCTTATATAGCCTATAATAGGAATTTGTTAAAAAATGCATTTGAAATTATGACAGGACCTCATTTTAAATGTAAAATGAAAATAAGCAAACAGTTGAAAAGGTTTGTTAAGAAGTCGATAACTGATAACACTTCAGTATTTTTATGCCCACCTCCCCCAAATTTTTGGGATGGCATATAGTAATCGTAGTGTCCGTCCATCCATTCTTCCATCCGATATTTCGTGTCTGCCCTGTAACTTTGTCATGCATGGATGGATTTTATAAATACTTGCAATAAATGATCAACATAACATGACGATGTGACATTCGCATGTAACACCCAGATTCCCGCCTCAAAGGTCAAGGTCACACTTTCAATTTGTTTGATATTTCGTGTCTGGTCTGTAACTTTGTCTTATTTGGAGAGATTTAACTTGGCTCAATTGATCAACATGACATGATGACGTGTTGCATGTAAGACCCAGATTCTTACCTCAGAGGTCAAGGTCACACTCTCAGTTTGATATTTCATGTCTGGTGTGTAACTTTGTCTTACATGGAGATATTAAAATATCGTTACACAAGTGATCAACATGCCATGATGATGTGTCACCTACATTTACCTGTAGATATACTCAGACCTTTACATCAGATGTCAGGGTCTTACAAAGGTCAAGGTCACACTTTAATGTAAAAAAAAAACAACAACAACATAAAATTGTGCGTCTAGTCTCAAATGTCAGTCCATTACTCTTGATATTTATGGATACATTTAAATCCCTACCTACTATTAAAATATATTGTTATTTTCACAGACCATTTGGGGGGCATGTGACACTCACCAATGACATTTCTTGTTTTGTTTTTCATGGACAGATGGGTGGGATGAGGTGGGGGGAGGCCTTATTGTGGGGAGGACGAGTGTTTATTAGTGGAAATACTGTAGTTGCCACAATATTCTTACTTATTTCTTTTTATTATTTCTCAGGATGGCAGCCTAGAACGACTTGCAAAGGAGAGTGAATTGCTTGAAAAGGCGTATGGACATTACTTTGACTTCAAAATAGTGAACAATGATATATCTGAAACTATAATGAAGTTGGAAAAAGCGATTGACGAAGTTTGCACAACGCCCCAGTGGGTGCCCGTCAGTTGGGTGTATTAAATATATAGTATCAGATAGATAGATAGCGCCAACGGAGTTATTACAGATATATTAAGATATATATGGGACATGATTTCATTATGGACCCTGGACAAGATGGGGAAGATGTGGGAAGTGTAGTAGCAGAGAAAGGCAAAGTGTTAGAAAACAGTAGACGTTTGGTGTAGATGTGATGTATCCAAGTTCAACACAATAAGACAACATGGATCGTGTGAAAATCTGTTGCAGTGTAATTTGTCATGAAAATACGATGGTGATAGTATTAATGATGATGATGTTGCTGATGATGTTGGCAATGCTGATGTTACATGTATAAGTATACCGTGATTTTGTCTTCTGGTAGTAGAAACAATTTTTAAACAAATATAATTATATACCGGTATGTGTAACACAAAGCATGTATAAAGAAGAACACTAGAAGTGTTTTGGAGAATTGAAATTATTAATTATTTAGAATGAATATAAAGCAGGTAACATACAACTTAAAGGCCACCAGAGTCGTATAAGGGGTGTTTTATGAGTTTAGACAAGACGATACAAAAAATCACATCAATTTATTTCCATATTGATGTTTATACTACATAATTATGGTTTCTCTCCTGACTACCAGTTTACTTGTAACGGTATTTGGGATTGGTGAAAAAGTCACATTTAGTTTTATTTCAATATAATTGAACATAATAACCATCTTCTACTTCTACAATATTGTGAAAGCCAAAGAATAATACTTGGTTTATGTATAATGAGATAAAATTGTTGATTGGTAAGCGAGACAACTGTAGCTTCATGACTTGCTAATTTTGAACTATATACATTTAGTCAGAATGTCATTCATAGGAAAAGAAACAGGTCTACATCATACAGAACTCTGGGAAAAAACAACAAATGCCCGTCTACTGTTTTATAAACAGAAGGAAGACATTAATCTAGTTATGCTTACAGATGAACATGATAATGATCTTGTCAATTTTTATCATAAATAGGAGGGATAATTTGATGAACAGTTATTGGAAACAAAACCAGTAATAATGTTTGTGATTAAGATTCAACAGAGCTCAACAATAGGCAGGCGATTTGTCAGTGGACAAGGTCAGAGGTTACAGAATCTAAATGGATATTTCTTTTCGACTTTTCTCTTGATAAATCTTCATGATGTTGAGTATGTCGTCATTTCCTAAAAATGTTCCATTATTGACCAGGTCATTTGTTCATACGTCTCACCTTCACTGTATCATGTCATGTGAGTGTGTTCGGGTCAAGGTCATTGCCGATTGTCACCCACAAGAGAGAAAGCATCAGCACATCATCTGTTAAACAGTTATTTCCTTAGTCAGATTAGTAGGCTCTCATTATTCTTATAAAAATCATTTAAAGGGACACTCTGCAATTTTGACAAATTTTTAAATAACCCTATTATTTCTGAAAATAATACAGCTACATGATGCAAATATGAAATCAGTATACCATAGTTTGTTTGCTGATTTGGAAACAGGACATTATAACCCTTGTGAACACTGGATCTTTGCATGATCAAATGTAAATGAATCTAAAATATAAAGTTTTGAAGACCTTAAATCAATGCAATGTAATGAGATTTTGTCCAGCTCTCTTTTTTAAACAGTTAACTTGGCGACAACATACCTTTAAATCAAATTTTCTGTATATCTGTTAATGTTTTTTGGTGGAAATTGCTTATTCCCATTCAAAAGTTTCAGAGTACAATGTAAGTGCACTCGTTACTTTGCAGGGTGTTATAATATATATGCAATTGAGATGTGATTTGATGTGACCATACAATAGTTCTATGAACTGTTTCTTGTTTTTAGTATGGAGAAACATGTGATGGAAGTGTACCAGTAGTTCATGCCAGGACTATATAAGGTAACATGCAGAATATATTTTTTATTTTTGTCCATTCACTTTCATACCAATGAATTTGAGACACTGTCAACTGGGTGATCGTGGTATGTATATATACAAAGGAGACAACTATAAGAATGTAGTTACACATCTTCTACCCTTTTTGTTTCCCCCATGAAATCCGGCAAACCATTGGCTTTACAAATTTTAGCTTTAAGTCATTTAATGAAGCAGTTTTCATTGTCTTCAGAAAAGATAGCATATACATTAAAGTTATTTCATCTGATCAGGATTGGTCAACCAATCCAAGGGTCGTGAGTTTGAATTCCCACTAGGCCATAGTCTCTGTGATGATTACTTCACGCCAGTGTAATTGTCTCTCTTTGCTGATTCAAGTGGGAAAGTTGTCAGCTACTTGCAGCGATAGGTGTTCTTGAGTACTGGTTAAGCTTCCAGGATCCCAGGAAAGATTGGTTAAGTTAACTGATCGTCTGTAAGCCTTTGATGGAATAAAAATGATGCTAAACATTCAAACAAAACTGTATTGGTCAGTCACCTGTGAGAACACCGTATGTAAAAATAAAAGCAATACTGAGGACAGCCGCAAGCACCATGTAAATAGTTTCTTTCAATTTTTTTTATGAAATAAAGAATTATTAACTTGAAATGATGAAAGGCACAGTATAATAGTCCGTTCATCAGAATGTTCGTTTGAATATTAAGCATCATTTTTATGCAATTGAGGGCTAATAGACAATCTGTTAACTAACCCACTCTTTCCTGAGATCATTGAAGGTTAACTAGTATTCAAGCACGCCCATCTCGGCATTCTCAAAATTTAACTTGTATATATTATACCAGTGATTAAATACAAGACAATGAGAGTATGTTGTCATGTTAACACGTAACCTTAGTAATTACTTCCATGTCATGTGATATAGCTTGTTGTATTGGCAGAGAATGTCATTAAAGCATCACCCTGATAGAGCCAATAAAGTGATCATGTGATTATAAATGAAACCACTGATTGGCTGATGAGTGTGCCATGATTAAAGTCTTTTGGCTAATATACACATGTAAACATGTGAAAATTATAAAGCAATAATATTGAATGAGTTGGAAATGCAGAACCCATTTTTTTACCAAAATTTTATGTCCATATAATGTAATTTTTCAGGTGATATTCTATGCCCTGTTTTTATGTTGGGAAAATCATTGAAATGGAGTGCAAGACGTGTTGTTTAGTTTTATATATAGCGTGTAATGTTCTGTGTACGGTTCCCACGTGTTTATGAACATGTTATTGTTATGTTTTAGACTGTGCGTATATTTAATACTGTGGTGTATATTCAGATTTTGCAGTAGTGCTAGGGTGATTGATTTTTATTGGTCCATTTCTGCGTTAATAACAGCTGTCCGATTATATTTTTACTCTGCATTGTTCCACCTGCCGATGCCTCAGTTTTTTTTAAAGGGAGATTTTTTATACGATTAAACTTTTTTTCTTCTTTTGTAACATGGGTGGGGAAACAAAAATATTACCTTTTTAATAGATTGAACATGCTCAGACCATTGGCAAGTGTGGAGCCCATGGTCCTGTGGTAGGGCATCAGACCCAGGATAGTGGGTTTGATCCTCTGCCATGGCTATGTGTTGTGTTCTTGTGCTAGACATTTTATATGCTTAGTACTGGTTCTACCTAGAAAGACTTCCAGTCTGGTTTGTCTAAGTTGTAAGAACTTGTTTCATATTCAATGTAAAATAACGAAGTTCAAATCAAATGGGTAAGTTTCAATTTTGAGTTTGGTACAAAGGGTAGGGTGTTTCATGGGGATTTTGTCGTATATATAATTTATGTCTAATCAATGAACAAATTGTTTCAAATAATTTATATTAATATTCTTGTATCATTTTATAATAGGAAATATGTGGATATTTGTTGAATATATTTTGTTTCCAAATTAAAGGTGGACATGCTTTCACAATATTTAATTGAATCTGTTGTAACATTTTAATGAAATGTACAAATTCAAGCAATGACATTTAAGTTTAATATGAAACATTTAGTTTAAAGTTGATGGTGCAGGAGATAGAAATATATTTAATATTCAAATAAGGCGTAAAATGTATCGTATTTATTTGAATATAACATGCACCTGAACATAATATGCAGGCTGATTTTTCATATTGTTTGGTTCATAAATTGGTCAGTCAAAGTGTTGTATCATGATTAACCATTTTAAGGCGTATATTACATCAGATGATTGATCTGCTCATGTACATTTGTTGTACATGTAATTGTATTATTGGAATGGAGTTGTGAAATACAAGTTTTTATATATTAAATATATATTTACCCTGCATCGGTATACCGGTATGTAAAATTTATCTTTCTTGTTTTTTTTTAAATTAATATATACAATAACATGTATACATTTGAAGTTTAATACATGTATAAAAATAAAGCTTTACATTATCCTGTCATTACAGAAGTATAGTCAAACCTGTCTTAAGCAGCAGGTAAAGGGAAGGAGGAAAAGTTACCTTTAAGACAGGTTGTTGTTTAATGCAGGTTAATTTTCTCTGAGGCATATAAATGGGAAACAATAAATGTGACTGCTTAATTAAGACAAGTGGCTGCTTAATAGAAGTGACCGCTTATACAGGTTTGACTGTACATGTTTTATTCAATATATTTAGCTCCGAAATATTTAACAGTTTAATTTGTAATTTTAATTATTCTAATTATAAGATTTATTTTTCAAATTTTTTTTTTTATATTATCTATTCATTCCTGTGAATCTGTGGTTGTCTTTTAAAGAAAGGAAATATTTCTAAGGAAGCAACAAAGTACTCTGATCTGGGTCTACTTTGTTTGCAAATGATTATTAATTATGAAAAAAACAACTTAAGTATATTTATGTTGGTGCTGTAAACCAGGTTTTTTGTTGTGTGCTTTTAAAACATTTTCTTTAACCTAGGGAGGTTACTTTCATGGATTAGGTTTATGATGCTGTTACAGATTATGTATATCATTTCCATATTTTCTTTTTAATAGCAAGGGAGGTTACTCTGATAAAGTGGATTTAAGATGCTATTGTTGATTATGTTTTTATAGTTAAGCAAGGGAGGTTACTCTGATGGATTAGGTTATATAAATAGATTATGTATGACATGTGTCAGTTTTCTTTTAATGGTAAACTTCTGGATTTAAGATGTTATTATTCATTATGTTTATATTTTTAAATGATCTTTTATCATTTTCAAAAAACAGCTAAAGCAAAGAATAATAAACCAAAACTTTAAAGGAGTTAAGATAAGTTACTGTAACCAAGTATATTTAAGTATGTATACTTTCAACTTAGTTTTAGTAGAATTGATTTCAGTGATGGTAGAACTATATACGGTACATAATATTACCTGATATATACAGTAAAAAAAAGAAAATACAGTTTGTAGAGTTATTTCCAGAATTTATCATAATTTATCTTACTAATTTTTTAACTGGCATATATATGAAAGTTGTTATTCGACACAGTTTTGCCTGTTGTTTGATTGTTAGAACATTTGATTGGGTTGTTTGTAATATTAATGCAAATTGCTTCATCACATCTTAGTCCTTTAAGAGTTGACCCCTGAGCTATATTGATACCTTCAGTAGAAAACATTGTGTAGTCATCCACAGGTGAACATGTTAAGATACTGGACCAAGAAGTTGTGTATTCTCCAAATAAAAATAAAATATGATATAACAAACTTTGTATGGTGTTGGATTTAATTATTTATTTTTCCAATTAGGAGATTCTAGGTCCTTGTGACAACGGCTAACAGCTGTAAACCTCCGTGTCTGTCCGTCATTAACTTTTGCTTAAAAAAACTTCTGAAACCAATCTACAGATTTTTATCAATTTTGCTGTAAAGTATTCTTGTGCAGAAGACCCAGAATCGTACGTCAACAATCAAGGTCACACTTTCATTCTGTTCGACAACACTAAGTCTGTTTGAGATTGTGTGTCTAGTCTGTAACTTTGTCAGTATTACATGGATGTTTTAACAAGAGGCCCAAGATGGCCTGAGGATGCTCTACTGACTCATAGTGGCCAAAGCACTTTTTGAAATTTTCCTATGCAATAGAAATATCAGGGCAGGGTCATTTTTAACCCAAGGGACACGATTTGAACGAATCTAACAAAACTATAGTTGGTCATCATTACTAACTAAACATTTTGAAAATCTGCTGGGCCGTTCTTGAGAAGAAGATTTTTTAAGTTTTTGACTTGTTTTAGTAACAGTGGCCATCTTAAATTTAAGATAGAGAAAAAAAATCTTCTGTATAATCTCCAATGCAATAGAAACATCCATGTGAAGTTTCAGTTTAATTGGCCTAGTGGTTTCAGAATAAATGAAAAAAAAAGAAGAGAATTTTCTGTTTTCCAATAGTATCCGTATGTAAAATTCTAAGTCCCCTTAAAGGGCCCCTATAAATTTTAGCCCTTAAACTCTTATCTGCAATCAAACCCCTACATATATGGATAATTTATATAAAATATGTGCAAATCTGACATATCGGTTCTTAAGAAAACGATTTTAGTAATTCCCAATTTGTACCCTTTTGGGACCCCTCCTGACCCCTTAAGACATAGGAACCCAGTCATTTTTACAAATCTTAACCTCCTTTACCTAACAATGCTTTAGTGAAGATATAGGCAAAGTTATTTCCATTTTAAAAAAAAATAAAAAAAATATTATATTGACATGTGTCCCCTAATTGAACTCTTAGGGCAAGGTCATTTTTAACCCTAGGGACACCATTTGAACAAATCTAACAGAACTATAGTTGGTCATCATTACTACATAAACATTTTGAAAATCTGTTGGGCTGTTCATGAGAAGAAGATTTTTTAAGTTTTGGACTATTTTTAGTAAAGGCGGCCATCTTGAATTTCAGATCGAAAAAAAAAAATCTTCTGTATAGTCTCCTATGCAATAGAAACACCCATGTAAAGTTTCAGTTTAATTGGCCTAGTGGTTTAAGAACAGATGAAAGAAAAAGAGAATTTTCTGTTTTCCCATAGTATCCCTATGTAAAATTCTAAGTCCCCTTACAGGGCCCATATAAATTTTAGCCCCTAAATTCTTATCTGCAATCAAACCCCTACACAAAGGGATAATTTATGCAAAATATGAACAAATCTGACATACCGGTTCTTAAGAAAACGAATTTAGTAATTCCCAATTTTTACCCTTTTGGGGCCCCTCCTGACCCCTTAAGACAGTGGAACCCAGTCATTTTTACAAATCTGAACCTACATTACCAAACAATGCTTCTGTGAAGATATAGGCAAAATCATTTCCATTTTAAAAAAAAAAAATAAAAAATATTATAATGACGTGTCCCCTAATTGAACCCTCGGGGCTGGGTCATATTTAACCCTAGGGACACCATTTGAACAAATCTAACAAAACTATAGCTGGTCATCATTACTACATAAACATTTTGAAAATCTATTGGGCCGTTCATGAGAAGAAGATTTTTTAAGTTTTGGACTATTTTTAGTAATGGCGGCCATCTTGAATTTCAGATCGAAAAAAAAAAAAATCTTCGGTTTAGTCTCCTATGCAATAGAAACACCAATGTGAAGTTTCAGTTTAATTGGCCTAGTGGTTTCAGAGAAAGTGCTGCTAACAGACGACAGACGACAGACAACACGCCATCGCATAAGCACTTCTGACCTTTGGCCAGTAAAGCTAAAAATCACTTGGGTCAAATGAGCAAAATGACATGATGTGGCGTGTGTAATACCCAGACCTGTACTTCAAAGGTCAAAGTCACACTCTGAGTGTGTTTGACAAAAAATTTAGATTCTAGTCTGTAACATTGTCATACATATATGGATTTCAAAAACACACATAACTGATCAGTATGACATGTTGCACATAAGATTAATAACCATAACTCAAAGGTCAAGGCCACATTTTCATTCTGTTTGAGATTTTGTACCTTGTCTGTAACTTTGTCTTATATAGATGTACCGGTATTTTAAAAAAACTTGGCACAAGTGATCAACATGTCATGACTATGTGACGGGGTACATTTTACAAGCCGGAAGATCTGATGACAAGGTCATAGACAGGTCAAGGTCACACTTTAAGGTAAAATAAAACACCATGAAATTGCATGTCTAGTATGTAACTTTAGTCCATAACTCTTTATATTCCATACTTATAAAATATATTGCTATTTTTTCAGACCACTTGGAGGACATGTGACACTTACCAGCGACATTTCTTGGTTTTTTTTTCAAATATTTTGATAATATCTGAAAGTGCAAGTCCTGGTGATGTTTTACATGAAGTACCCACATAGGATAATTTTAATTAAAAAATCTTCTCGGGAATCGACCATTGATCCCTGCGAGTTGGGGTCACAAGTTTAAAAATGAAAACTGGCAAAAATGAAACAACAATTCCATATAAACTCAAGTTACCTAATATTGAAAACTTAAGACCACCTTGAAAATTTAACAAAATGCAGTTTTAAAACTTGAGACCACAGGTAGAATCCCCATTTGCACATTGTAAGAAATAGAGCAAGACTTCTGGGGTCGCCCATTGTCGGGTCTACGTAATCCACAAAACAGCAGAGTATTGGCTAATCATCAAATCATTTGTTGAACTTATGCCAAAAATGTATAAAATAACAAGTCAATACTGGTTCTACCTAGAAAACAAATTAAAGAGTGGTTCATTTAAGCTCTGAGCTTTCTTAGCAATCAAGCTAAAATAAATCAGTACTAACTATAAAACTAACTACTATAAAACTAACTATAAATCTAACTATTATAAAACTAATTATAAAACTAACTATAACTCCATCAAGTTAACTGCTTTTGATTTCCAATTTACTGAAAGTCTTAAAGTAAGATACAAGTTAAATAAGATCCAATAAAGACTAGAGTAAGAGCAGATAAGTGGTCCAGTGGTTAAGGCCTTGGACTGCAAACCCAAGGGTCGCAGGTGCGATCTTCGCTCCCCCAACTAAAAAAAATACTTGTCCGTCTTTCAGATATACAAAACTAGCACAGGGAAGAATGATTCATTCTGAGGTCTTCCACCTCTAATAAAACTGGATATATGCCATATATAAGTGTTTAATATAACATTAAATTAATATCATCGTATATTCACTTAATGCAAGCCATAGGAAATATTAAACCTTAAAAATAAAAACATTCAAGACCAAAAAATTTATGGTTTCATAAGAAGATATTTCTTAAAAACTTAAATAAGTTTTGACTTGTTACTTATCTAGTATTATATAATCAATATCATTGAAACAATATGCAATTTTACTGGAACCAGTCTAAAATCATGATCACCGAACTGCTTTTCTTCAATTTAAGTTTTTTAAGTAACTGTTGGTGAAAAGGAGCCTGGCCTGGTTAATGTATTACAGGGGAAGGAGAGAACAAGGTTCCAACACATAATTCATTTCTCACATTTTTTTTATTAAAATATCTTTTTTATAACATAAGCTACAAATACTTTGTCAACAAAACTAAAAAACTTTAAAAATGTCAAATGAAATGAAATAAAATAAAATTGAATCAAATTTATAAATAATTAAGAATTTATAAGTTGAGTAAAAAATAACATGAATAATAACATGGTTATTTAATGATAACAATACTATATACATGTATATCATAAGTAATTAACTATATTGAGACACGCACAATTGTCTGTCATATTTTTTGTAAAGTTTTATGTTTTTATACTGAAAAAAGACATAATTATATATTTAAATGCATTCCAAGAAAATGGTTGGTTATTTGATATTTTCTACGCCATGTTATTTCTACCCTGCTTAGATGTTGATCTACTCTCTAGTTCCTGTGGAGATTTCATTGGCGGATGAAGTAGGTCAACATCTATTGACAGTCATGCCATTCCACGTAAAATGGAATTTTCTATTTTGAAAAATACGAGTGATTTTATTTGCTGAAAAGGTAGGACAACATTAAAAATCTTTGTTGCATACTGAACAAGTAAGGCATCTGGCATTATAACAGTGTCCTTACTTCTATGTGGTTAAATACAAATTGACTGTGTCTGGTGTTTTGCTGTTTCAATTCTTTCAAATATAACAAATGTACCTGGGCAGATGAAAATCCAGGATAAAAGCCAGTGATGACTTATACTCCGAGTAATTAAAAATATAGCTCCAGTTTCCTCATTGGAAATGTCATATAAATAAATATAATAATTCATTTAAAGAAATATAATGATTTAACACAATGTTTTATAGTTTACCAAATGGTTATTGCAAATAACTCACCCTGGGGCGGTATCCACCAACCATTTTTAAGAAAGTCTTAGACTTGAACTCATGAATGAATTTTGAAAAACACACTTAAAGATTATTTTTGATTATTTTTAAGGACATCTTATATATAGTCAAACAAACTATCACAGTTCCTGTTTCTGTCATGGTAAACTTGATATCTAATTTGAAATTTGTATTTCCAAGCTCAAGTCTAAGAATATTCTCAAAAATGGTTGGTGAATATGATCCCCGGACTAACAGCATACTGTCTCTTCTGGTATACAAAAAGTACATACATCAATTATTGCTTATTGCTATACAGGTGTACACGAAATATCATTTACCGGGTAAAGACATAGACCTTTACTAAAGCTATTGATCAAAAACTAATTCGACTTCGTATGACCATATGGACGTTCTCACAAATGCGTATTTAAGTGGCTTCTTTGCACCCAGCTTATTACTTGTGTGGCTGAGCCAAGAAAATAGCCACATGAAAGCTGTTTTTAAGTGTCTAGAAACAGCCACATAAATTTTTTTCAACTGTCCAAAAAAATTACTAACCCTAAACCCAATACACACTTAACTACCCATTTGTTTGTGCGCAAGGACAGATATAATGCCCAACCACTATTTTTGAATGGCAGGGACATAAAAATGTCTGTGATTATGGGGTGGTCTCAAAATCAAGGTGAACACAATGTCATATTTTTCTGTAACATATATTTACATAGCACCACATTTCCATCACACCTGTGAGGTGGAGGTCACTTATATGAGGCAGTCACACCTGTGAGGTGGAGGTCACTTGTATGAGGCAGTCACACCTGTGAGGTGGAGGTCACTTGTACGAGGAAGTCACACATGTGAGGTGGAGGTCACTTGTACGAGGCAGTCACCACTCTTTAATTAGTCACATTTTATCTCCCCACCCCGAAAATTCTTAATTAATTCTCCTGCCTTTCAAGGCCACTTTAGTTCCTTCTTCCACTGAGTGGTTACTTAAGTGGAGTTTGGCCAAATAACCACTTGTAATATCCCATACAAATCTGAACTTCCACAGGATGTACCTATAGTTCCCAAAGCAGCAGAAAATGGTGCATCACAATCATCAACAGAAATCTGGAATTATCAAAATAGTAATCATGTTCTTTCCTTTCCACCAAATGTTATCAAAGAGAGCTGGCTGCAAATGGCAGTAACCAACACAAATTTCCTATACCAATATGGCTGGTTTCCTTGTCTGATATTTTAATTCATCTTACTGAGTATATTCCAATGGCAGATCTACTCTTTAAAAAAACGGTGTACACCCACCTTTAAACTCCCATATTTTATTAAAATTAAAATTTGCTATATTTCTACTAAAAAACATGTGTGCTCAATCAGATTTTGTGCTGCCTCACCTAAGAACGCCTCCTCTAAACTGGAATCCTGGATCCACCCCTGTATTCTACTCGTCATTGCCAATGACAACACTTCACATGATTTTATTTTCAAAAACCTTATACCAGCACTTCCTCTTTATATAATATGTGTAGTTCTTCTCCCTTACACAAATACTAAGCAGACGGCTCTTTTGTCATTGTCAGCATAGAAAGTTTTGTTTAGGTTTGCCTTTTCAAAAATGATACGCTATGTCCATTGTCTTTTGTTCAACAAGTTACAAAATATCAGATGTTCTTATGTTGCTCATCCATAGCATCCATCATGGCCTTGAACTTGGATTTAGAGCTCGCCATCAGAGTTTTTGGCTGGCCATATTCGACAACCTGGGGATAAGTATCAGATATTTGTACAAAAATAGAATACAGTAAGACAAAATCTTAACTCTTCATCAAAGTTATTTGTGTTTGAATATTTAGCATCATGTTTATGACATCGACGGCTAAATGATGATCAGTTAACCTAACAAGTCTTCCCTGGGATCTTGGGGAGGTATTTGTCAACATTTCTCAAGAATATCCTTAGACTTGAACTCATCAATGAATTTTGTAAAACGCACTTAGAAATCATTTTTTGAAACCAAAATTTGCAAGCAGATGGGGCCACCTAATATATAGTCAAATATGGCCACCTTATATATTCTCAAATAAACTCCCACAATTATTCAATCGGTTATGGTGAACTAGATATTTAAGGATGAAATTTGAATTTTCAAGTTGAAGTCTCAGAATGTTTTCAAGAATGGTTGGTGAACATGACCCCTGGAAGGTTAACCAGTACTCGAGCACAGAAATCTCCGCAAGTAACTGATAATATTCTCATTTGAATCAGTGGTGAGAGAAGAATGACAATGAGACACAATGTCATATATCAATCATCTTGGAAACTGTGGCTGTTCATGAATTAAGACTCGCGACCCCTGGATTGATAGTCAGATGTGCTACCGGCTGGGCTTATTGGGTCTAGCTCATCAAATATATGTTATACATAATGTAGATACAAATGAGATATTAATGTACATGTAAGACTGTGGCAACATTCTAAATACATTCTATGTACAATCAAATCTGTCTTAAGCAGCCACTCAAAGAAAGAGCAAAACTGACTGGCAGGTGTCTGCTTAATACAGGTTACTTACCATTAAAATTAAATTTAAGACAAGTGACTGTTTAATAGAGGTGACCACTAACATAGGTTTGACTGTACGTCTAAGAATATATAGTCTGATTTTATAGTAAAATAGTCAGAAAATAATGTTCATGTAGAAAATACTCAGACATTCACGTAAAATTATACCATTTCTTATAGACAAACATTTGAAAAGGTTAAGAATAAAAATAAATTAAAATGGAAGAAGCGAACTAGATGGCTTACAAACAAATTACTATTAAACTGACCTTTCCTTCTTCCATCACCAGGATCCTGCTACAACCTAGGACAGTATTAAGTCTGTGAGCTATAATTAACATTGTGCAGTCAGAGAACGTTTCTTTTATAGTCGTCTGTACCAGGGCATCAGTCTCTGTATCTATAGCTGCAGTTGCCTCATCTAACATCAGTATCTATAAATAGTAACAGTATCTATATATAGTAACACTATGATAGTCTAAATAAAGAACTACTTGTCAGCTATTTACTATACTGTATACACTTAATGGTGCTTAATTTTACCCGAGCATTATATTCTTCATGGTGGTGTCTACTTCGAACAGTCAAATACCATAGTCATACTGAAGCACCATGCTGCATACACATGGCATTATACCCCACCCAGTCACATTATAACTCTAAGTCAACCAGTCCAGGATATATAAATACATTCCAAATGCTGAGATTCAAGTGAAAAAAACACAAGTGTCTTATTTAAAGGGAAAATTGTTAAATTTTGTTATTTTTCCCCTTAAAGGGAGAATATCAGGATAAAATGCTACAAATATCTTAAAATAAAATAATTATCAAAAAGATTAAAAAGCATCTCACGATCATTAAAATATAAACTGAATAGTTAAGCATGTTAAATCCACCAAAACTTAACAAAATCTATAATAATTACATAAATTGAAGTGGTAAAATTGAAACGAAATCCCCATTCTAAAAATAGACAACACTCAACTGTTTGACAACCTTCGCATCATCATTTAGAAACGATAAACCGCAATATTACATTCTTTATCAATTATTTTGAAATTTATTTTATAACATCTTTCTACCTTTCCTTGGAAATTTTCATCAAAATCTATCGCGATTATCACTTCTTTTTATTGATTTGAATCATACAACCCACATTACTTAAATTCACAAAATCATTATCTTGTATAGCCTCCTTGCTCATTGACGTATGGGGGTTGTATGTTTCAAAGCTATGTGTCCTTTTATTGATTTAAGTTTTTATAGTGACGGCATTCTTAAATCATAACTAACAAAATTTTTTGTTTATTACAGCCCTCACCTTTCCTGCCCCAAAATGTAAATTCATTCAATCTTCTTCATAAGTAACTTTACAATTTTTTTAGAAAAAATAATGAATTTGGCTATGTTATTTGATTTTTAGTTTTTTAGAACAGCCCTCCAATATCCTATCCCAAAATACAGAATAATTTATTTATTTCTTGAAATCTCAATATCTCAATAAAACCCTCACCTTTCCTGGCTATCTCAAAATAAAGAATCATTATTTCAATACTTGACTACTTACTTTACTGTTTCTAAGCAAGGCTCTCGCCATACACAGAAGTTGCCGCTCCCCAACAGAGAAGTTCTCGCCATTCTCCACCACCATGTGGTCTAATTTCAATTCAAGTGATGAAATCTGAAAACAACAATATAAAGTTCTTTATTACCGTAACTTTTCAAAAAATAAAACACTATTTCACAAGTGTTTTGGAAGTGCCACAAATGGTGTCATTCATAGGTGAAAAAAATATGGATGATATTAAAATTTACTTTAGTGGCTTGCACTGAAATGGCAAAAATTACATGTAATAGCCCCACCCACCAATACAAAGGTCACACCAAACACTAATTTACTTATAGTATCTTTAATGTGGCACTTCCCTGAATCTTTTATTGCTAGAAAGCTTTATTTATATCATTGTGAATACTGGTAAAGAAGTTGTTGACATTTGCATGACCTGCCTACTTCTACAATAGCCCCGCCCACCAACATAAAGGTTCAACCAACCAATAAGTTACTTACAGTATCTTTTACATGGCACTTCTCTAAGGCTTCCCAAAGCTCATTGTCTTTATGGTGACCAAACGGGTCCAAATTATATCTACAAAGATATAGAGAAGACAAGGTCAAATACTGTGTATAAAGTTATCTACTTGTAGGACATATCTAGTTTATCAGTGTAACAAAATAGTTAGGTAGTTGTGGCCTAATTTAGAAGTGTCAGCTAGTATGTGTCCATTGTAATGATATAGTTAAAATGTATCAATAGCTCAATAAGAACAACATTTTTAAGATTTTTTTACATTTTCATTCTTTGGTTAAAGAATACATCATTTTGATGTTCATTTCATCAAGTTCTATTAAGTATTAAGAAAGTTAGAACAATTAAACCGGATTATTTGTCATAAAACTAATTTGAGTTTACATTGGCCTAATAGTGTAAAATCCACATGGTACGATATTGGAATGTTTGTTGTTTCATGATTTGCACGAAATTCACTTATGTATGTGGATTGTTTTGCTATATATTCTGACTGTATTATGGGGAAACTGTCCAGTATAGCAAAACATCTTTGGAGTTGGCGTGACGAGAAGGATTGAGCATGTTACTGTTCCAGTACATAACAGCAGATGGGTATGTGAATTTTATATTATGTTGTATTTAAATGTCTGATAGATATATTTCGACATAATAAGATTTAAGTAAAGTTGTATAAATTGTTCATATCCATTCCAACAACAATGTCTGTAATTTAATACACATCTGCGGTATTGAGAGGCGTTTTGTTAGAATATAGGCAGAGGAATCTGAGAACGTATTTTGAGCTGTTGATATCATGTTTATGAGGAAGTATTGAAATTCACCATGTTAGAATTGATTGATATGTGTAATTAAATTTTGTTGATGCTTATTCTGATATTCACAATGTGAATAGATACAGAATTGGTTGGTAATTTATATTATAATGAGAAATTATGTAGAAATATCATTGCTATTTTGAGAATGAAGGATGGTCATTATATGAGATGTTGTTTAAACTACCATGAAACTGCAGATAGTAAGAATTGAATGAACTGTTATCATACATTGATAAATCTACCATGAAACTGTTAGATGGTATAAATTGAATGTACTGTTATAATATGTTGATAAATCTACCATGAAACTGTTAGATGGTAGGAATTGAATGCACTGTTATCATATATTGATAAAAATACCATGAAATTGATAGATGGTAAGTAATAATGGTAAGTCATGTCATTACATATTTGAGTAACTAGTAAACCTGAGTTTATATATATATTGTAGCCGTTTTAAGACGTAAGCGAGGTATGTGTCCACTACGTCAACAACGTATCTAGACGTGACAGGAAGTCAGCTGGTGGTAGCACTATCATAAGGAGAGTAACCCTCATAATTGTCATATGGACGATTTGACGGTCCTGACGTCGGAGTACAGTTGATAGTCAGTACAAGGCAAAGTAAAGCCAGATACTCAGTATAGAGTTCTAGGGAAGATAACCCAGTTTATATAGCCACCGCTGCAAGAGACGAGTGATACTAAATCTACGATAATCCGAACATGGTAGTAGTGTCTTAAATAAGTGCATTTTTAAAAACAGTTTTAACATTCAATAAATGATATAAGCAGTTTGGATCACGATGTAGATTACGGAACGTGTAGGAGACAGAACTGTGTAAAAAAAAAAGTGTTAATACCATCATAGGATCTTTTTAACCCAGCTGTGTTTTTTTGTTGAGTAATTATCTTTAATTTGTATATATTGTATAATTGTATATTCGTAATTTTATTCATGTAAAATTAAAATTGTAAATTTTACTTTGTGTATGCTTGTATTCTACCCTCATGAGTTGTCGGCCCTTAGTCATTTTGCTACAAGCAGGATATTATGAAGTTTATTAGGCACATGTATAATTTTGGCTGTATTTTTTTTTGTAAAAAGAAAGTATTTTAAATATTCTGAAACTGTTTGAACATAATCAGACCTATACAACAACCATGGAATGAACTATAATCAGCACAAAATTAAACTGACGGCATTGCTACTCTTGTAAACCGCATATCTCTGAATGTGATATTTATATACATAGCTAGCACATGTACCAGCGGAGACCACAATTTTGAATGATTTAATTGTCATAATTGTATAAGTGTTCAGGAAAAATGGATTAATTTGATTCTGAAAAATAAGAACTATCCAGAACAAAGAGAGTAGGCAGGTTTTTAGCTGATTATTTAAACTGTTTATCAAGTCTTTTGGCGCATTTTCCTCCATTTATCTGAGACAATGCATGAAATGAAATGAGGTCCTTGGATGGCCTCATACCTCAAGTGACATACCACAATTTGGCACAAGCCCATTGTTGTGTTGTCAGTCAAATTTGATCATAGAATTTTAATCTTGAAATAGCCGTTACTTAGAGTAACTGGAGTTGTAACACTATTAGAATTATTTGAGTAATTAAATTGGGCGCTGGCTGAAAACAAAAACATAAGTTATTGATTCCAACTGCATTCCCAGTGCATAGTTGCCTTTACACCAAAAATGCCCAGGCTTGCACATTTTTTAACTCTTTTTATTTTCTCCCAAATACATATTTATGCCCTTAGAACACAGAAAATGGATCCTAAAAATAAAAAATTTGATGTTCCTAGAACCCCCTAGAAGCTAGTGGACTTGTACATAATTTGTTTTTGGTCAGCTATGCTACTGATTCCAGAAAATATTGGTAGAATACAAAAACAGCTATATGACAGTCATGGTTGAATATTTGCCAAAAAAAAGCATGTACCTCACTGGACCGACAAACAGGACAGGGTCCTGGGGAATGATGGCAAGATGAGATCTCAGGTCCTCCAGTCCAATCTTGGTGATGTCTATACCATCTATGTATATTGTACCAGCAGCTGGTTCCACCAATCTGAACAAAGCCACACCCAGGGATGATTTACCTGCAGGGCACAAGCTCAGTTATAAGTATTATACAATTTGATTTGTAATTCACATCAAATTAAATTCTCAACTAAAATTGTAATCTTTAAAAAAATACCACAAAAAGACCACACAAAAGGTTCCCTTGATTCAAAACTCTATTAGAAATACCCATAATCCAGAAATTAACACTGCATATTATACTGAAATAAATATTCTCAGTGTCCTTGTTTTTATTTAGCTGTGGAGCAGTGGATAGTGTTGACTGACTACACCTGCAGAAGTCGTAAGTTCAATTAATGGCCTCTCAAAAACAACATTAATTTGTTACTCGAAAAGACTGCAATTCAAAGAAGCTTTAAGCAAGCTATGCATAAATGGGTGGAAAAAACAGTGGTGGTTTAGTGGCCAAGCATCTGTCTCTTATGCGAAGGTTGTGAGTTTGATCACTGTCTGGGTCATAAAGGGGGGGTATCATACTATGTGTCTGTGGTGTGATACTCCAGTGTGGCAGCACTCGGAATACAGTCTCAAGTAGACACCATTGCGATATGACAAAAAAAATAGTTGAAAGCAATGTTAAAGACCATATAACAACAAATTCAATGGAAAATCCTTTTATATGCCATTGCACTCAGTTTTAAAATCAGACATAGTTTGAGAACACCAGACATATACAAAACTCCAAACGCACAATTTTGTGGAAGCAGCTTTTTACACAAAATAACTTACCTGACCCTGATCGTCCCACAATTCCAATTTTCTCCTTCTGTTTAATTGTAAACCCTATACCCTTGAGTGCTAAAGGGAGATTATCTCGGTATCTCAATTTGTACTTTTCAAATTTTATCTCCCCTTCTTTTGGCCAGTCTGCTGGTGGTCTGTTGTCCTTGATGATAGCAGGTGCTTCTGACATCACATTCTGTGTATAAGAAATAAGATCAGATCCAATCTCCAGCATACATGTAACTACTTTATTGAAGTTCAGCAGATTCTTATTTAGAACATGTTACCGGGTACATAAAAATTAGCTAGAAATTGAAAGCTATGAATTTTTTAGTAAAATTGTATTCCATCTGTAATTGTACCTTTTTAAACGCTCCTTTTTTTCCATTATTTATCAGGGAATTATATAGAGAAGGAAAGGCGACCTATAGAAATTCAAATATTGTTGGAGCCTCTATACTTGAATTACCTACGAGTACTGATGGAGCCTCTGTACCTGACTTACCTTCGAGTACTGTTGGAGCCTCTGTACTTGACTTACCTTCAAGTACTGTTGGATCTTCTGTATTTGAATTACCTTCGAGTACTGTTGGAGCCTCTGTACTTGACTTACCTTCGAGTACTGTTGGAGCCTCTTTACTTGACTTACCTTCAAGTATTGCTGGAGCCTCTGTACTTGACTTACCTTCGAGTACTGTTGGAGCCTCTGTACTTGACTTACCTTCAAGTATTGTTGGAGCCTCTTTACTTGACTTACCTTCTAGTACTGTTGGAGCCTCTGTACTGACTTACATTCAAGTATTGCTAGAGCCTCTGTACTTGACTTACTTCTAGTACTGTTGGAGTCTCTTTACTTGACTTACCTTCAAGTATTGTTGAAGCCTCTGTACTTGACTTACCTTTGAGTACTGTTGGAGCCTCTGTACTTGACTCACCTTCAAGTATTGTTGGAGCCTCTTGACTTGACTTACCTTCGATTATTGCTGGAGCCTCTGTACTTGACTTACCTTCTAGTACTGTTGGAGCCTCTTTAATTGACTTACCTTCAAGTATTGTTGGAGCCTCTGTACTTGACTTACCTTCAAGTACTGTTGGAGCCTCTGTACTTGACTTACCTTTGAGTACTGTTGGAGCCTCTGTACTTGACTTACCTTCAAGAACTGTTGGAGCCTCTTTACTTGACTTACCTTCTGTTCAAGTATTGTTGGAGCCTCTGTACTTGACTTACCTTCGAGTACTGTTGGAGCCTCTGTACTTGACTTACCTTCAAGTACTGTTGGAGCCTCTGTACTCAACATACCTTCAAGTACTGTTGGAGCCTCTTTACTTGACTTACCTTCAAGTATTGTTGAAGCCTCTGTACTTGACTTACCTTCAAGAACTGTTGGAGCCTCTATACTTGACTTACCTTCAAGTATTGCTGGAGCCTCTGTACTTGACTTATGTTCGAGTACCTTGGGAGCCTCTTTACTTGACTTACCTTCAAGTATTGTTGGAGCCTCTGTACTTGACTTACCTTCGAGTACCATTGGAGCCTCTGTACTTGACTTACCTTCAAGTATTGTTGGAGCCTCGGTACTTGACTTACCTTTGAGTACTGTTGGAGCCTTTGTACTTGACTTACCTTCAAGTATTGTTGGAGCCTCTTTTCTTGACTTACCTTCAAGTATTGTTGGAACCTCTGTACTTGACTTACCTTTGAGTACTGTTGGAGCCTCTGTACTTGACTTACCTTTGAGTACTGTTGGAGCCTCTGTACTTGACTTACCTTCGAGTACTGTTGGAGCCTCTTTACTTGACTTACCTTCTAGTACTGTTGGAGCCTCTGTACTTGACTTACCTTCGAGTACTGTTGGAGCCTCTGTACTGCCACAAACTTGGCCTCGCTCTCTATTGCCTGCCTGATGGTAAACTGGAAAAGTCCTGTCATCTGCAATGTTTAAATACAACATTATGTTTCATCAGTAGCTACAAGTAAATGTATCATTATAAGAATCTTACATGGGTTTGAGGTTCGAATAGAAAATTCTGTCCCAAGGGTTCACTCTTTTGGCAGGAACAATGCTTTACTGAGTTCCTGCGAAAAACAGTTCTTACAATTAGGAAGGAATTTTCTATCTGAGCTGAGAATGCCATGAATGATTCTTTTAATAGCATATCAAACAAATTGAATACTTATTTTAACTTAATATATCATCATAATATTTACAACGGTTACTTTTAAGATATTAAATTATATGATTTCAAAATTAAGTCTAACATCACAGCGCAAGAATTTTATCTCAGCCCTAGTAGGGTGAGATAGAAATATCTAATCCCGGTAAAAATGCAGATATCCTTATCCAGTGTGCAAGAAATATATCTTTCTTTGTCGAATGTAGTGCTATTTATTTGTATTTACAACATATCTCAACTAGAACAACTTGAACAGGCACTAAATAGGAAATGTACAAATAATACATGTAGTCAAACCTGTCTTAAGCAGCCAGTCAAGGGAAGAAGCAAAAGTGACAGTTTGTTGCTTTATACATGTTAAGTTGCTCTGAAAGCATAGAAATGGGAAATTAAAAATGTGGCTGTTTTAGACAAGTGGCTGCTTAATAGTGGTGATTGCTGATCCAGGTTTGACTGATCAATGTACAAATGTATTGGAATCAGTTTATGTATCCCCTAAGTGGAAGAACAACAAGAATACAAAAATAAAACAAGAGGTTGCCATTAACATAGTCGTATTCCCTGCCACCTCGTAAACCTTAGAGGCATTTCCAGAAAAGTGGATTTAAATTATGCAAAATAAAAAAGTCGTCGAGCACAGAAATCACATGTAAATGCCACAAACTGAAATACCCGGTATGTAGCCGACTGTTATATGACACATTGTCTTGTCCCAGTGAGCACTGGTGTGATGTTCTAAATCGAACCATAAATACATGTATGTAAGTTATAACCCCAAAACAAAACAAAAACTATCTTTGACGAGCAGACTCAACTCATTCGTATGACACATCGTCTTGGGCTGGTTTGCATTTGTGCCCATTTATTTAAAAGTCCAATCACAACTAAAGAAGATATGGTCTGAACAGCAGTGGACGGATGGAGCTGTGACCTTGACCTTTGAAGAACAGATCCATGTCATTTGCATGACACATCATCTTGTCCTAGTTAAACATTTGTGCCAAGTTATTTAAAAATCCAATAACAACTAAAGAAGATAAGGTCCGGACAGCAGCGACAGAGCTGTGACCTTGACCTTTGACTAACAGACCCAAGTAAGTCACATGACATATCGTCTTGTCATAGTGAACATTTGTGCCAAGTTATTAAAAATGCAATCACAACTAAAGAAGATACGGTCCGGACAAGAGGAAACACAGAGTATACATTGGATTTCCAAACACTTTACCTTGAGCTATGACCTTGACCTTTGACGAACAGATCCAAGTCATTTGCATGACACAACGTCTTGTCCTAGGGAAGATTTGTGCCAAGTTATTTAAAATGCCGATCACAACTTAAGAAGATACGGTCTGAACAAGAGGAAACACAGTGTATACATTGGATTTCCAAATACTTGACCTTGAGCTATGACCTTGACCTTAAATGTAATGTCCTAGTGAACATTTGTGCCAAGTTATTTAAAATTCCAACCACAAAATAAAGAAGGTACTGTCCGGACAAGAGGAAACACAGTGTATACATTGGATTTCCAAACACTTGACCTTGAGCTATGACCTTGACCTTTGACGAACAGTCCGCATGACACATCGTCTTGTCTTAGTGAAATTTGTGCAAAGTAATTTAAAATTTCAATCACAACAGAAGGAGATATGTTGTGGACAGCAGGGGACTCACGGATGGACACAGCCCATTTCTATATCCTTTTAACCAATTGAGGTTAAAACTCAGAGTAAAACATATGTATACCTGAATTGCAAATGACATGGCTAGGCCAGCCAAGGTGGGTGTGATACTGTCGTATGTGAGTACGATACAGACTCCGGTCACTCCGACCATACTGATACTGATCAAGTCCAGACGCAGTGCAAGCCACCGATTGGCACAGCAAAACAGGTAAAAGTAGGTAGAGTTTTTGTTCACTAGGGCATCAAACCTGTAAAAAAACAACTATTATATATTAAAGAAAATTACTTGACAAAAATGGAAGTAACTGTCAGTTAAACAGTCATGTTAATGATTCCCCCACCTGTTGTTTGTAATATGTGGAACTGCACTGAACCAGCCTTATATGCTCAAAAATAAATAATACACAGTGAAATTGATTTCCCATATTATATGTATTTAATGATTTTGTTTTTACAACTTATATAAATCAGGCTCAAGTCTTCCTGGACAGAATCAGTACTAAGCATATGCGGAAAGACTGTCTTGCTCAAGGACACCACACATAGTCGTGATGGAGGATCGAACCCATAACACACTGATCATGGGGCCAATTCTATACCAATGGACCATGCGCTAGTCCGTCCGCAAGTAACTGGTAACTTTGGTTATGCTGGTGTGAACGACCCTAGCAATGAGATGAAAGTGTGTCATGTCTTAGGTATGCCTCCACTATTAAACTAGAAGTCATATTAGGAATGCCTTCACTATTAAACTAGAAGTAATGTATAGTGTGTTGAAAATGGTATTTATTTAAAGAGTAAGATAAAATCATCTTTATATCTTTTCAATTTAATCTTGTCGCTGTCGCCCTGCACTTACCTTTTGATAAACTCGTCAGTTTTACCATAGGCATGTATTGTGCTTATTCCCTGGATTGATGCTGTCACATGACTTATAACTGGAGACTGCGTGATGGCAACCATGCGCTTCAACTCACGCACCTTAAAATAATAAAAATATTGCAATCACACATCTGCGTTCTGAGGGTAATACTAAAACAATATACCACATTATGTAACTCTGTACTACAAACACGTGGTTACAAACACGTGGTTACAAACAGCACTTTAATTCTTAGCAACAGATAGCAAGATGCCAAGCGACAGACCAGAGTGCCACTCCGTAAGAAACTGCCCTCTCTGGTCAAAACGCCTAGTTTATATAGGCCCGACACCACATACAACAGAAAGCAAGGTGCCTAGCGACAGACCAGAGTGCCACTCCTTAAGAAACTGCCCTCTCTGGTCAAAACGCCTAGTTTATATAGGCCCGACACCACATACAACAGAAAGCAAGGTGCCTAGCGACAGACCAGAGTGCCAATCTGTAAGAAACTGCCCTCTCTGGTCAAAACGCCTAGTTTATATAGGCCTTACACCACATACAACAATATTTCACTGTGACATTTAATTGAGTTGTAACTTGTAAATGAATCAATCAAGACATACAAGCTTTTATTATCTCCCTGAAAATACACACGAGCCCTTTTATGTGGACATTTGACTGACTGGTTAGAGCATGGCAGCACATGTGGTCCACGGAACACACCGGTCAACTCACCAAACTACACACGAAAGGTTTAAATCATGCCACTTTCTAGCAACATGCTGGGGTTAATGGCTAAAGTGATGACGTACAGTCTGACCCACATGGGGCAAGTCGACCTGGGCCAGTTTCAATACACATTTGTAACATGCTGACCGATATTAACACAACTCTATCTATGACCACAAAACTCACTGATTTTCATTAGAGGTATAATGGTTATATTCAATAATTATATCAGAGTTTGTTTAGAGACCATAAAAACTCACTGATTTTCCACCTCATCTGTCATTATGGTTATATACAGCATATTAGAATTTTATTCACATAAAATCAAAACAAAACTTTTATTGAATTAACAAATAAAAAAGTTGTATTTTTAAACATTCAAGGGCACAAAAAATCCCCCGATAGCAGTTAAAATAAATGAACCAATTTCAATGTTATCCAAAGTCAAATGATTATATTTGATATACAAGATGAAAAATGGTGTATTTTACCAATTCATTGCTTTTTTATTGGTTTTTTTTAAGGGCTTTTCCAGAATTAAATGTATGGGGGGGTCGGACAGCAGTATAATTAAAATTTTATGCCTGGTGGGTGTTTTCATAAAAAAAATGATGCCTTGTGGGGTAAAAGTTTATTAAAATTTTACGCCCTGCCGGTATTTCCGTCTCTGAGCCGAATTTTTTTTCAACGCCGTTTTTCTTCTCGAAATTTTATACATTTTCTGCCCAGATATTTTCTCCCATCGTATACAAAAACATAAAATTGTCCTTCCCCATGTACCGCAGCGAGTCAATATCCTGCAGCGTCAAGATTTCGGCATGCGAATACAGTTGGACACTCGATACACTGGTGTTGTTTATGTTAGGGATTGTCTTCAATTAACTTTTTCATCTCAAACTGATTGATCTTTTTTTGTTAAGACCGCTATAGTATAATTACATCACCCGACAACAACATATGATTTAATTTGTTTGTTTGAAACCAAGTATAATTATCTACCATCGGACTTCCCGAAAAGTGATAAGAAACATACTCTTGGTCGTGAATATATTAACACGGAAATGTACGAGCTAATCAGATGGCGGAATATACTCGTAGCAGGCCGTAACCCGTCTTCTTTATTAAATTGATGCCAAGATGCCGTGTCACAAAGTTATCTCTTAAAGTAAATTTCACGAATTATATATCAATATTTGACGTATACGAATATGAATACATAGATGTGTATAATATTAAATTCTGCAAAAACTACGATTCAACTCTACGGCGACATTGCTATAATTGTATGCGCATCCGCGCTGTTTGTCAGATGGTGGAAAACGCTAATTTATTCGGCACAAAAAGAAACACCAAGAAATGCAAAGTCTGTTGTGACAAAAAATCTAAATTGGGACATTGTGTCATTGGTGAAAATAACATCCACATTCTCAGATTTGTCATCCCACGCCTAACGCCTCATTCTTACCCCAGCGTCTTAAAATATCATGAGTAAAAGCAGATATTTCTTAGCGGTCATACAAAAACATAAATTAGACTGAAATTGTCTTTGAGCATCCATAACCGGATTGTTTGCCATCGGGTGCGCGAAATGAGGTCAAACTAGATCAAACCTTTATTGAAAGTAGGGAGTAAATAACATGTGTCATAATAATGTTTGTTTCACTGTCAGAGTGACGTCATCGGACATTTGCACAAGGCGCTAAGGAAAGGGACAGCGTGTTCATTCTGTGCATAAATTTAGGCATGTGTAGTTATAAACATAACTCTCTTTACGGATTGTATCAATTTAATAGTAATTCTTTTTTTAAGAAATTAATATACTGAAAATAAACATTTTAGAAGACAACTAGTTACAAACAAACACTAACCTTTAATTAGTATTATGTTGGGTTTTTTTTTCGTTTGTTATCTGTAGTGTCCCTTTATTTAATTCTCGACCTGAGGTGAATTGTGACGTAATCACTTGCATATCGGCATTAGATCAAAAGTGTAACTTCAGCGTACTTCAAAGAAAGTAGGCAACCGTTCAGACTAGTAGTTTTGCAAGCGTTACAATGAGAAAACATTAGAAAGGGGATTTTAGCCTTTTTTTATTTTGTGCATGGTGGTATTTTATCAAATTAAAATTTTATGCATGGTGGTATATATCACAATTAAATTTTATGCCCTGTGGGTAAAAAAAATAAGTGCCGTCCGACCCCCCCCCCCCCCCCCCCCCCCCCCATACATTTAATTCTGGAAAAGCCCTTATGGGGTTTAAAATCATTTTCAGCACATTTCAACACATTTCTGTTTATATATGGCATATCCAGTTTTACTGACAGAGGAAGACATCAGAATGGATCTGAGTAGAACCACCATCATTCCGCAAGTAACCGGCAAGCTTTCTCACATGAAGTATATGGGCCTTAGACAATCAGCCATGGAGGATCCTCCTTAACAATTCAAGGGCAGACGATTTGGATTCACAGGTCAAAATTGTCAAAAATAATAAGAAGTCTAGTCATTATATGAAAAAACTTTACTAATGAAATACTACCAGACCTTATGTAATACTTACCCCAGATGTGAAAATGACATTTAAAACTCCGAAACAAATAATCAGTGGAATGAGGGCAAACAGAAACCATGGTGACACATAAACAATCATGGCTATGGCATTCAGTATCAACAGCACATTCTGTAGAAACATTTCACTTGAACTTGGCAGCCGAATGTCAACTGCAACATATAAATAAGAATTATATGAGCGTAGAATGTCAGCTGTATTTTGGTGAGTGTAAAAAAAGTAATAAATGAGAGCCTTTAGCAAGCATTTTTTTTTGTCACAAGCCAAAAAACAGTTGACATTCTAAGCTACTAACCATGTAATTTATTATCATGAAACCCTATCTGTTATCACCACATTCCATTTTAAAGGTGAAAATAAATTTATAATTTGTCACTGCACAAAATACCACAGTTAGCATATTAACTTTAAGTACAACATTGTGTACTGGTGTATCACCTTCAATAAAGAAATACAGCCAGTTATGGGAAGGAGCAAAAGTGGCCTTTTAAGACAGGTGTTGCTAAATACAGGTTAATTTGCTCTGAAAACACAGAAATGGAAAATAGCAAATGTGGCTGCTTAAGACAAGTGGCTGCTTAATAGAGGTGGCCACTTACATAGGTCTGACTGTAGTTTGATAATCGAACCAAATATTACAGTGGTTTTGATTTTACTATGTGTATTTAATTTTTCTAACTCAAAATTTATATTTTTACCTAATCATACAGCTACAAAATGTTCTTGCAAATACAGCATTTACTCTAAATTTAAAACTAGATGAGGTAAAAAGTAGTAACGGCTACTAGCATAAAACAACTTGGTTAGCTATATTATGTTAGTAAAGTTAAAAGGTGCATCATAAAGTTCAATTGGTAACCACTTAATTAATCAAGTACAGCCAAACCTGTCTTAAACAGTCACTAAAGGAAAAGTTTTAAAATGACCCCTTAAGACAGGTGGCTGCTATTACAGGTTGATAAAAAACTTAAATTATAACTATAACTAAAATTAAACCAATGATGTGTGGCTGTTTAAGACAAGTGATTGTTTAACAGAGGTGACCACTACAACAGGTTTGCCTGTAATTTAATAAAATTGATATTGTAGTGACATAATGTGTTTTCTGGCACGATGTAACAGTTTGCTGTGAGTTCAAGCTAAAGTATAACTATTTCATGTTTCATTCCATTCCCACCAACAAATGCAGACAAATTGACTTACTTACAGACAATTTGTCGGACGGAGGTTCTAACAAATGGATACTGCATGGCCAAAACCATTTCTTAAGTGTCGAGAAACAACCACATAATTTTTTTTTTCAACCATTCAAAAAATTTACTAACAGAAATGGATGGACTGACAGAAAGAATTCTGTAAATCAAGCACGTGAATTGTTTTGCAATCCTGGGTCTACATATAACAATAACTTTGGTTTTCCAACTGAACAAAAAAATTTAAGTGGCTTCTTTGCACCCAGCTGATAAATTGTGTGGCTTAATTTTAGCCTAATAAAAGCATTTATAAGTGTATAAACGGTCACATATTTTTTTTTCAACTTTTTTTTTAACCGTCCAAAAACATTAAAAACCCTAAATCCTAGATTACTTAAATATTCATTTGTGCGTATTGATAACCCATAATGCCTTGTCATCATTCAGGGGCATAAAGTTTTTTTTAAACTAAAAAAGTGCCAACAAAAAAGACTGTAGCAAAACCATAAAACTTACTTTCATCTAAATCAACAGAAAACCTGTTGATGATTCTGCCTACAGGTGTCGTGTCAAAGAACTGCATGGAGGAAGTCATCATCTTGGAAAATATGTTGTTGTGCATCGTACTGGAGGCACGTAATGTCGCCTGTCACATAAAAAAAGAAAAATAGAAAAAATGTGTTTATCTATGATGGCATAAAAATGGTGTTAAATATTCAGATAAATTTATATGTCAGCTGTTGTTTCTTGGAATTACAAAAACATTTTCAACTGAAGTTGACTTCATATAAAATTCTACGACTCTTCCATCTCCATTAGGCCAAAGATTGTCAGCTCTTTCTCCCTCTTGTTCTCTCTCTCCCTATCAATAAAGCTGCCAGCTTAAAAAAAAATCAGAATTTTGGTAACAGCGTTTTTTTCCCAGCCAGACAATCATAAAAATTATATGTATTGTATTCGTTGTATTATAATTATGATACCACAGTCTAAAAAAAGAAACTGAGCATCAGTCTGTATAATAAAAAGTGCCAATGATTTAAGGCTGTTTTCAACACATTTCAGGTTAAATATGGCATATCCAGTTTTACTGGTGGAGGAAGACTTCAGCTGAGTCAGACCGAGTTGAACCACTATCCTTGCACAAGTAACTGGCAAACTTTCTCACATAAAGCTTTTGGAGCAAGAGGGACTCGAACCTACGACCTTAGCAGTGAAAGGTAAGTGATCTTGAGATAACGTCTGAGACCTCTCAATTGCAGAGGACCCTTAAGATACCAATGAATTCATGTAATCTACATTGTAACACTACAGTTAGTTTTATCATTGGATAGCATACTTGAAAAAAAAAAGATATTAAGCAACTTTTCTTTTTCATCCCCAATACAGGCCCCCTCAATGTCGATCTTTGTAGAAGGGTGGGAATCCTCCAAAATGTCGATCTTTGTAGAAGGGTAGGAATCCTCCAAAATGTCGATCTTTGTAGAAGGGTAGGAATCCTCCAAAATGTCTATCTTTGTAGAAGGGTAGGAATCCTCCAAAAGGTAGGAATCCTCCAAAATGTCGATCTTTGTAGAAGGGTAGGAATCCTCCAAAATGTCAATCTTTATAGAAGGGTAGGAATCCTCCAAAATGTTGATCTTTGTAGAAGGGTAGGAATCCTCCAAAATGATCTTTGTAGAAGGGTAGGAATCCTCCAAATGGGTGTAATGCCCATTTTACTCTTTTTTGTCATGTTCATGAGTGTGATTACTTTATCAAACCTGGTGTGGATCTAGGGTGTGATAAATAAGTGATGGCAAGAATATGACCACTGCAGCTTATGCGTGTCTTAGTGGTGACAAATTGAGTACTGGATAGAATATGCTGTAACTCTGCTACAGATTTTTGGGTAGAATGATTCTCACTTCAGCCTGCATATTTATCGGTGTTATGACTGCTTATTTATCTGTGTTATGACTGCTTATTTATCTACCATTTTTTAGTTTAAACTGTTTTAAGCAGCCAGTCAAGGGAAGGAGCAAAAGTGTTGCTTAATACAGGTTAATTTGCTCTTAAAGCATACACATGGAAATTAGCAAATGTTACTATTTAAGACAAGTGGCTGCTTAACAGAGGTGATTGCTGACACAGGTTTGACTGTACAGTGTACAATTGCATTGAAACCAGTTTAAAATCATGGTCACCTTAGTGGAAGCTTTATTCAGATTAAGTTTATACTTATTTGTTTAAGCTCAATCACTCTCAAATAAATTTTCATAGTACAACCAACACCAGGTGTTGTTTTTGAGAGGCTATCGAGTCAATCCTCGAATCGAAACCAAACCCCTGGCGTGAGATATATAACATTTTATCAAAAACAATTCTACCATGCTTTTATTTTGATTCAAGGTTTTAAGTTGATAAGTATTTTCTTAAAATCGATAGTGAAACCAAAGCTCTGATGTTACACATACAAATGCCATGTATAAGCTTACACCTACCTTCATAAAAACAAAAGCTCTAAATGCCGTGGTAACGATAATCACGCCCACACTCCCGCCGTAGACTGCGGTGTAGAAATATAGGTCAGGATGGTCTGATATACTCTGGCTGATCACAGTCACGTTGTCCACTATAATTGTTGTATTCTACAAAACACAATCATTTTAATTGTCATTGATCTAATTAAAACACCACAAATTGAATATGGCAGATGGTTGTTTTTTTTTGTGTGTTTTTTTCTTAATGTTGTTTAAACGCCATTTTCAACATGTTTCAGGTTATATATGGCATATCCAGTTTTATTTATGAAGGAAGACCTCAGAATAAATCTGAGTAGAACCATTGTCCTTCCGCAAGTAACTGACAAACTTTCCCACACAAAGCTTTTGGAGCGAGAGGGACTCCAACCTATGACATTAGCAGTGAGAGGTAAGTGATCTTGAGATGGCACCTTAGACCACCCGGCTAAGGATAACCCTGGCAGGTGGTTGTATCAGAAGTGGATGTACAATTGTATGTATTACGTTCATTCATTTCTGAGGTAACAAGACAATAACTGATGGTGAAAAATGTCCCCATTATTAGTAGAAATGCTACATAATCATCTTATGTACCGGCAATATTGAAAATGTGTAAATGTGATGTGAAAAAAAAAAATTTTTTTTTTAATATTCCACTTTTGGAAATGTGTGTATTTTATTATCCGATATTTAACTCAACACATTCTTATAATAGTATGTGTATATGTTTTTGCTACTTTATGTACATGATGAATGTATTTTTCCCGCCTGTTAATGTTACATTAAGATTGTTTGAATGTATGTATGCACATTCATTATGTGTCATCCTGGTGTTAACAGAAATAGATAAAATAGATCAATTAAATTCATGACTGTGTTGTTGAATTATCCATAATATTAAATGTGATTTGATAATAATTATAATTATTAAATGTGATTTGATGATAATTATATTAAAAAAACGAACAGGTGTAATGCTCAAGAAATATATTGAAATAATGTTAAAAACACAGTTCACTACAGCATAAAA
The DNA here is from genome assembly GCA_029582155.1 of Panopea generosa. Taxonomy (NCBI): domain Eukaryota; kingdom Metazoa; phylum Mollusca; class Bivalvia; order Adapedonta; family Hiatellidae; genus Panopea; species Panopea generosa. The sequence continues at coordinate 36,011,510 of CM055907.1, forward strand.
CCAGAAAATAACATATGTTAATGACAATTGACTTTCCCTCATTATCAGTGATAAGAGACTCATGGTCATAGAGCAATGTTCATTACCAACTGTCACAGAGACAGTGGGCCAGCAATGTTCATTACCAACTGTCACAGAGACAGTGGGCCAGCAATGTTCATTACCAACTGTCACAGAGACAGTGGGCCAGCAATGTTCATTACCACTTGTCACAGAGACAGTGGGCCAGCAATGTTCATTACCACTTGTCACAGAGACAGTGGGCCAGCAGGGTTTCAAACTTACCACTGCCTACATGACAGTCAGACTCCTGTTAAATGTCCATTGCGAGATATGTGTATTGTTATTTATGTAATTTATTATGCTATTTATGGAAGTTTTAAATGATGTGAGTTGAATATATGAAAATGGTAAAACTTAGAGTGGGAGACATAAACAACTGACCCGCCGTGAGAACGACTATCGTTCTGCCCACTGGTCACATGACATTGTTTGTCCAAGTAAATGTAGTTTTTACTAGACATTGTTTTGTTTGTCTAAGCACAATGGCCAAGTAGCCACCAATATCAATCGCTGATTGGATTACTGACTTGTTTGACTGACAGCCCGCGTCAGATACTTGAACAGTTCAGACTCTGTACAAGTAAAGATTGATTTCTACATTTCCACAAGTGACTTCTACACTTCCACAAGTGACTTCTACATTTCCTTCTACATTTCCACAAGTGACTTCTACACTTCCACAAGTGACTTCTACATTTCCACAAGTGACTTCTACACTTCCACAAGTGACTTCTACATTTCCACAAGTGACTTCTACACTTCCACAAGTGACTTCTACATTTCCACAAGTGACTTCTACACTTCCACAAGTGACTTCTACATTTCCACAAGTGACTTCTACACTTCCACAAGTGACTTCTACATTTCCACAAGTGACTTCTACATTTCCACAAGTGACTTCTACACTTCCACAAGTGACTTCTACATTTCCACAAGTGACTTCTACATTTCCACAAGTGACTTCTACACTTCCACAAGTGACTTCTACATTTCCACAAGTGACTTCTACACTTCCACAAGTGACTTCTACATTTCCACAAGTGACTTCTACACTTCCACAAGTGACTTCTACATTTCCACTAATGATTTCTCTACATTTCCACAAGTGACTTCTACATTTCCACAAGTGATTTCTACATTTCTACAAGTGATGTAAACATTTCCACAAGAAAATGGCTGGGAACCTATATGTAAATCAGGAGTGGCAAACTTAACTACACTCGCGGCCCGTTATAACACGGTTGCTAGGATCCACAAAATGAAACGAGTTATATGCAGAACCGTATTATAAATATCCAAAGGTGAATTGCGCTACACTATTTGGCAATCTTTGATCCAGTCGAAGTACCATAAACAAACACATGGCAATGTGTAATAAATATGACAGACCATTGTTTGCCGGCGTAAATCAATTAAAAGTGATGTTGTTTATAATAATAAGAAGTTCATATCACGTCAGGCTGAAGTATCAAGGTGTAATTGATGCACAAATACATGGCCACAGTTTGGAAAAGCAAAAAGCGCTCACAAACACTTAATGATTTAGTTGAGGTTTTCAATCAATTCATTATTATACACTCGGGTCCCGTTATAACGCGGATCTTGGGGTCCACAAAACGAAACCGCGTTATAGCGATAATTACCACAAAAAAAATCGATGTCGGTTTTTCACACCTATCGTGCTGTCCTACTGTGAATGGTATTGTTTGCATTGTAATATGATACAACGCATATTTAGTTACAACAGATACACTTAGATATGTATGAAATTAATACAAAAAAGAAAAGAAAGAAAAACGGAAGGAGAAAAAACGGTGTCTATATAAAAAATCGCGCTTCAATTTAAACTCAACGCTGTTAGTATAAAAATATTAAAAATATAAATCTGAAGTATTAACAACAATTAAATAATAAAAATAAGTTTGTGTTTACGATCCGATAAGATACCCGCGATATATTAATACCTGTCAACCGCTTCGTTGCTTGATCACGTGATCACTTGATAATAACAAAGTTTGCATAAGGCTTCCGTGTTTGGCGCATGTCAGCATTTATTGAAGCACTCGGGATTATTACAAACTGTTAATTGTCAATGCTGGCATGAATCAATCCCTTAAACAATCCTTTAAACCACCATGAGGTAATGGTTATAACAGTTTGTTATAATCAAGGCTAATTGGTGAGTAGAAGATGAGCAATTATCAAATCAAAACATGGCGACGATCTATTGTTTGGTTGTCATTTGGACATTCGCGCATATTTTGAAGTTTTGTATCACGACCTTTCCCCCCCGCCGAAAAATTGGGAGCCAAGCAAAAACCGCGTTATAACGGAATTCGCGTTATATCGGACCGCGTTATAACGGGACCGCAGTGTACCTCGAATCTTTAATAAAATATCAATTTTAAATTTGGGAGCCATAGAAAAACCGTGTTTTAGCGTTTTTTGCGTTATATTGGACCACGTTATAACGAGACCCAAGTGTATATGGATATTTGTATGTACAGATCTGATGTACTGATGAATAGACAACTGCAACAAAAGATATTGCCCCTTTTTATGGTTGGCATAAAAACAAACATTTATCTTAAACTCTCAGGAAAAAGACCATGATTATAAAGTCCAATGCTGCATGAAAACATCAACTCTAGAATGTAGGTTTTGATTAATTAAATTCACTTACCCCACTCCCCTGGTTCAACCAGTAAGACAGCCACCAGGTGGTAAATGACTGGGCTAGTATGGCAACAATGAACGTAAAAATTACGAAACATGAGACAACAAGACCTCCGGCTGCCTTCATGTATGACTTGTACACTGGCCAACCAACCTTTCCCTCAGCCTTCTCCTCTGCCACAATCAGTTTGCCTCCTGTGAAAATCATACACAACAATTTTTGTAAGATATATTGTTAAATTTAGCCAGTCCAGTTAGCTCAGTCAGTAGTATGTCTTATTATCAATCCAGGGGTCATGAGTTCAAATCCCCGCCCAGTTAAAGTCACCGTATTTATTGATATACGATATAGCATGTCATTGTCATTCGTCTCTTACCACTGATTCAAGTGAGAAAGTTATCAGTTACTAGCAGAGATGAATGTGCTGGGGTATGCATAAAGACAAGTTGGTGGAATTAGAATTTCAATTTAAATACAAAAGCATTTTCTTCAAATTTTCTTGCATACAGATAAGGATATCTGTATTTTTACCGGGGTTAGATTTTCTTTCTTGCATACTGGACAAGTATATTTTTACTGGGTACAGAATTTTCATCCTACACCCCCTCCATGCGCTCATCCTACCCTACTGTGACAGTGGAACAATTTATGATGTTACATATCGAAACACATGAAGTCATGTATTAATTTGATGTCTTAAAAGCCATCATGGTGAAATTTAATAATAATTATAAATTAAAATAAATATATAATTAATTATGTATTTGGTTTGCAAGAAATATAATCTTACATGGCTTTTTCTGTTCAGATAGAAAATTCAGTCCCGAGGGATAACTGTTTTGAGGGGAACTCGGCTGTCTTTTTCCTCCAAAAATTTATCCCTCGGGACATAATTTTCTATACAAACCTCCATAATCTCAGCCAAGTGCCGTGATAAAATTCACACGCCGTGAATTTAGAACCATCTGTGATTAAATTTAGTTAAAATAATGACTTAATGTGTATGGTATGCAAGAGAAAGAATCATTCATGGTTTGGAAAGATCATTCCGTCCCGAGGAATAACTGTTTTCGCGGTAACCAAGCTCTCATAACCTCAAACCCATGTAAGATTCTTATAATCCACACACATGATAGAATAATTAAAAACCAGAATGAAAAAACTTAAGAAAGTAACTTGACTTTTTACAATAAATTACACATAAAATTTAAAACTAAGTTGTTAGATTGAAAAAAAAATTGCTGACCTTTTTGTTGGGATGTTTCTTCTTCTACACTCATAGTTCTGTTGGACATCATGCTCATCTGACGGAGAGGGTCGCGCTTGGAACGTGGCGAACCTGAACCATCATCACTTTGCCGGGAACCCTGGGACATTGTCCTGGTCCGCGAACCCTGGGATAGAGTTCGTTGTCTTATCAAATATCCAGGATCAGCCGAGAACTGGCGATGTAATGATTTTGGATGGCCTGCAATGTGTGTTTTTCATGAAAAAGAAACAAAAATTTAAATACACTATCTGTAATATTGGTTATACACAATAATAATAATCACTTACCTCTCACTGGTTCGAGTCCTGCTTGCTCTAAAAAACTTTATGTGAGAAAGTTTGCCAGTTACTTGGGGAAGAACAGTGGTTTTACTCAGATTCATTCTGCGGTCTTCCTCCACCAATACAACTGGATATACTCATGCCATATAGAACCAGAAATGTGTTGAAAATGGTGCTTAACCTTTTAATTCTTTCCGTTAAACATCAAACTCTTTAGCTATCATGGCAGCATATCTTTTGTTTTCTCTAATGGAAGGCTGTATTTGGAAGGTTTTATGGCTGTCAACTGGACTAACAGTATTTTTTAGAAGAATTATTTATTGCATACACATAACAAAAGTTCTTACCGTTATTTTAGTGGTTTGACTTTTTCCTATTTAATTCACTATAGAAACAATGTGGGATCATTATTGCTTGTCTTTACTTTTGCCTTGATCCTTTTATCACATGATGTCACCAGGAACAATTCCGCAAGATTCTGAGTTTAGTTTAAACTTAGTCAAATCACACTCGAAGTCTTCCTGGGTAGAACCAGTAATAAGCATAGGCGGAAAAGTGTCTTGCTCAAGGACACCATACATAACAGTGGCAGAGGATCAAACCCATGACCCTCCGATCATGGGTTCATTGTTCTACCACTGGACCAAGTGTTACTGAGTATTACCTAAGACACAACTATTGATGAAGTTTGGGGTCTCCGAATCATTATAATTTTAAAGAAACCAAGCTAAATACACAAGCATACCACAAAGCATACCACAGCAGAACAAACCACAAGGTTCTGATCACTCAGGAGTACTACCCACCAAACAAAGGTAGTCCAAATATGACCACTCTGGGCCAACAGTTTCATAGAAATAAAGCGAAACACAAAATCTTAACATTTTTTAGACAAAGTTATTTAGTTAATTATCCGTTAAGGTCAAAATTGTCAGAAAAAAAACACCAGACATGACTGGGTTACCTTTCTGGAGGTACCATTGTTGTGACCACAATATAATGTTACGTTTTTTCCATTTAGCTCCGTTTTCAGAGTCACTAAATTGGTTGTGTAATGGGGTAGTACTACAAATTTTTGGATGACCTTCACATTCATGAGTCTATAGTCGAGACATCTGATTCGAGTTCTGACTCCCCTTGTTAGCGATACTACCATTTACACAACTATGGACCAAATATGGTGATCCTGGGCTAAAAGGTTTCAAAGAAATAGAACTAAATGCAAAAACTTAACATTTTGTAGATTACGTTATTTATGAGTAAAAGTCAAGGTCATCCAACAACATACAACATGACTTTGATCAGTACACAATTATGGACCAAATTTGGTGACGTCAGGCCAAACAACTTTGGGTAACAGAGCTAAAGGCAATAACTTAACAGTCTGTAGAGTTAATTATCCATAAGGTCAAGGTCAACCCAAAGAATGTGACACGGTTTTGAGCAGTACTAGTTTGCAAATCCTTTTTTAATTTATTATTTTAGCATGTTTATAAAGATATCTTTATGACAATACGCACTCAGTGAGTATACCTATATTATAGGCAAGGTATTTTGGAGAAAAACATTTTACTGGCCAGTTATAAAATTTTGTGGACTCACCGCCTATGCTTTCCAGACTGGCCTCATTCTCCTTTTCTTTAGTATAGTAGACCTTGATAAGATTGGCATACTCTGTGTCCTTGGCCATCAACTGAGAATGGGTGCCCAGGTCTGTCACGACCCCATCCTTTATAACCATCACACTGTGGCATTGGTTCAGGTACTGCAAAAATACAACGAAAAATAAAATATCAACTACTGTATGTAGCTGTATTAGTATTTTATTTTTCAGATAAATGAGATTTACTAATTGGGGCATACAAGAAATAAAATTGAAACATAATGATAGTAACTCCCTATGCCCTTTGTACATTAATGATACTGTTAATATTGCAATTTGTGCAACATTTTTTTTTAGAGTAGTTGGAGGAGACCCCAGAGTTAATGTGCTAGGTGCTGCAGGGGCCAAGGATCAAACACCCATAATTGTAAATGGTTGTAGAGATTCTGTTTTTTTGTAATATTAAGGTGTGAAAGTTCTAGGCCATTCATGTTAATTTCACCGATTTGGATGACTATTTTAAGATGATTCCATGAGGAATGATGATGTTGTCCTATGGTGTTTTATGACCAAGAAAAAGATGTTGAGAGATATTCCTACTTTTGTGTCTGTTGACAAGAACACCTACGCTGATGATCATAAATAAATTTATTAACTGAAAATTATATAAAAAGAATTCTTGTAAAATTTGATATTGACAAATATCGAACCTCACCTGTATTTTTTAATTATACAGGTATTCATAAAACATTAATAAAAAATTATTGACTTTGATTGAGGTAAATATGTAGTTCTATGAAAGGTGATAATGACCGAGGATGAAAAACATTTTCATTAATGGTTAAAAAATATTGATATATAAGATGGCTGTTGTGAATGACTTCCCTTTGTTTAACATGGTGCTATTTTACAGTGTCATAAAAATTATGATCTTTCATCCAACCTCTTTTGATCAATAAGAATTCAGATTTGATGGCCATATGATATTTAAATATATAGACCTCTTCAAAAGTGATTGATTGAAAAAGATTATGTAAAAAAGTTTGCCAGTCACTTGTGATTTGGTGGTGATTCTATCTAAATTCATTCTGAGGTCTTCCTGCAGCAATAAAAATGGCCACATGTAACCTGTAATGTGTGTTGAAAATGGCATTAAATCTCATTCAAAAATAAGAGGGCCAAGATGGCCTTATATCACTCACCTGACTGACCTTGAGTCACAAAACTTAAGTAGATTATATAATACATGTACACTCAAAATTCCAGAAAAATGAGATGGGCAAGTAGTTAGAATTTTTATTTGTTTTGAAGATGTAACAGATGCGTAGAAGAGTTCAAACTTGGTAGAGGTTCACCCATGGTAAATGTCAGTGAAATTACATCGAAATCAGATCAGTAGTTTCTGACAAGAAGGCTTTTGAAGTTTTTACTTTAGTTGCCTATATAGTAAACTAGCACCTTACTGTGGTGGTCATGTTTTTTAACAAATCACAAAGGTTTGAACAAACTTGGTAAAGGGGCACCCAAGGAACATTTCTGCGAAATTGTTTTAAAATCAATCTAGTGGTTTCTGACAAGAAGATTTTTTAAGTTTTTACTTATTAAACTTGCCCTGCCCCCTGGCAGCCATGATTTTTGACGAATCAAGATGGCTTGAACAAACTTGGTAGAGGGTCACCCAAGGAACATTTCTGTGAAGTTATATCAAAATTGGTCTAGTCATTTCAGAGGAGAAGTTGTTAGAAGCTAAAAGTTAACGATGGATGATGGATGACAGACAACGGACAACGGACACCAGGCGATCGCAAAAACTCACCTGTGAACCTTCAGCTCAGGTGAGCTAAAAATAAAAACAAAAACCCAGAAGAATCATCCAACTACAAAAAGTGATACCCACCTGTAGCTGATGAGTAACAAAGAGGACAGTTTTCCCCTGCAGTTGTTTCATGATGCATTCTGAGAAGATGTGTCGGCCAATATGGATATCCACCGCAGACAGGGGATCGTCCAGGAGGTATATATCCTTGTTACTGTACACCGCCCGTGCCAGACTGATTCTCTGCTTCTGTCCACCACTAAGGTTTATGCCCCTCTCACCGATCTAAAATGTAAGCGTAATCAATGGCAAGATAAACATTAAGAATTGTATCCCTTTTTGGGCCCCTGCTGGTCCCTTATGGACTTTGAAGTTCCATTAAAGGACCCGGTCTCATCTTCTATATCTAAACAATGTTCCAGATATCAAGATGATTGAAATAATTCCTACAAAAGATAATAAAAAGAGGATTTACTGTTTTCCAATACATAGTATTTCTATGTAAAAATCAAAGTCCCCTTACTTATACCCTAGCCCCTTCGTTTGAATAAACTAGAAAACCCTACTTATAGGGATCATTTATACAAAATAAGTATGAATTTGGCTCGTCTGGCTTTTGAAAAGAACATTTTTGTAAACTCACAAAGAACTGATGTCACTGGGGCGGGGCCAAACTTGACCCCATGATCATAATTTGAACAAACAAGTGACAGCTCCATGTAATAATGCTTTGCACATTTTTGATAAAACTCTGTTATGCCGTTTTAAAGAAGAAGTCGTTTGAAGCAAAAGTTAATGATGGACATTAAATGAACACAGGTCGATCACAAAAACTCATCTGTGAGCTAAAAAAATAAATTCTAAAGTAAAAATGCAGATTAAATTTGAATGGAATATGCTAAAATGTCCATGTTTTTATTTTGCCAAATGTATGCCTGACTAATAATCTTACAAATTCTGAGACATTGATAGATATGAATTTAGCATAGTGCACAGAACCCTGGGAGTAACTGAGCTATAAATAGTATGTGCAATTCATTCACTGACCATAAATGTTTTTTATTGATGGCGTACAATGTCATTGATCATGAATTTGTCATTTACCTCAGTCTGATCTCCGTCAACAAAGTCGCTGAAATCATCAATCAATGAACATGACTCTGCTACTGCTGCGTACCTGTAAAGAAGAACCCAGTATTTAATCATGCAGCCTTAATGTCATACTACACAGTTGCGCCCCTTTTTTCCCATTGTAACATATTCTTGTGCTTAAAAAAAAAGTCCATCATAATTTGGATTGAAATATTTTCCAAGGACTCCTTTTTTAAAAAATCATAGGATGTCACTGCATATGTGGAATATTTTTTTACAACGGAAATTCTAGACCTTATTTTATGTAGAACAAAGAACGAAAATCAACTGTGTTGTGAGACCTTATTTTATATAGAACAAAACAAAAATCAACTGTGCAGTGAGACCTTATTTTATATAGAACAAAGAACAAAATTCAATTGTGTAGTAAAACCTAATTTTATATAGAACAAAAGTAAAATTCAATTGTGTAGTGAGACCTTACTTTATACAGAACAAAGAATAAAATTCAATTGTGTAGTGAGACCTTATTTTATACAGAACAAAGAACAAAAATAAACTGTGTAGTGAAACCTTATTTTATCTAGAACAAAGAACAAAATTCAATTGTGTAGCGAGACCTTATTTTATATAGAACAAAATTCAATTGTGTAGTGAGACCTATAGTCCTAAGAGTGAACAACACCTAGTTCTACTGAAAAAGGTCAAATTGCTTGCCCTATATTTATCTTAACTTATTTATTTTACCATGATTAGTTTAAACATATTTTATTCACAAATTGTTTACAATTATATTGGAAAATGTCCCATATTGATAAACACATGCATATACATTATGAAAGGGATTCAAAAGAAAGCTTATTGCTTGATTGCTAAGTAACCTAAGAGCTTTTGTGAACTGACTCCTGTTTCACCAACATTTTCTCAAACTTTTCTTAAATACTTAAAACTTAGCTTTATTTTGACCAGTTACTATACCGGTACTTAAATATTTTGTAGGTCACTGAAACCAAAATCAGTTTTTCTTGAGCCAGTATTATAATTATGATCACTTGAACACTTTTCTTCGATTTAAGTTTTTTGTATTTAGGTATAGTTATTTATGTATTTAGGTATAATTATTTATGTATTTAGGTATAGTTATTTATGTATTTGTGTATAATTATTTATGTATGAAGGTATAGTTATTTATGTATTTAGGTTTATTTATTTATGTATTTAGGTATATTTATTTATGTATTTAGGTTTATTTATTTATGTTTTTAGGTATAGTTATTTATGTATTAAGGTATAGTTATTTATGTATTTAGGTTTATTTATTTATGTATTTAGGGTAGTTATTTATGAATTTAGGTTTATTTATTTATGTATTAAGGTAAAGTTATTTATGTATTAAGTTATAATTATTAAGGTATACTAATTTATGTATAATTTAGGTATAGTTATTTATGTATTTAGGTATAGTTATTTATGTATTAAGGTATAGTTATTTATGTATTAAGGTTTATTTATTTATATATTTAGGTATATTTATTTATGTATTTAGGTATAGTTATTTATGTATTAAGGTATAGTTATTTATGTATTTAGGTTCATTTATTTATGTATTTAGGGTAGTTATTTATGAATTTAGGTTTATTTATTTATGTATTTAGGTAAAGTTATTTATGTATTAAGTTATAATTATTAAGGTATACTAATTTATGTATAATTTAGGTATAGTTATTTATGTATTTAGGTATAGTTATTTATGTATTTAGGTTTATTTATTTATGTATTTAGGTATAATTATTTATGTATTAAGGTATAGTTATTTATGTATTTAGGTTTATTTATTTATGTATTTAGGTATAGTTATTTATGTATTAAGGTATAGTTATTTATGTATTTAAGTTTATTTATTTATACATTAAGGTATAGTTATTTATGTATTTAGTTATAGTTATTTATGTATTTAGGTATAGTTATTTATGTATTAAGGTATATTTATTTATGTATTTAGGTTTATTTATTTATGTATTTAGGGTAGTTATTTATTTATGTATTTAGGTAAAGTTATTTATGTATTTAGGTAAAGTTATTTATGTATTAAGTTATAATTATTAAGGTATAGTAATTTATGTATAATTTAGGTATAGTAATTTATGTATTTAGGTTTATTTATTTATGTATTTAGGTATAGTTATTTATGTATTAAGGTATAGTTATTTATGTATTTAGGTTTATTTATTTATGTATTTAGGTTTATTTATTTATGTATTTAGGTATAGTTATTTATGTATTAAGGTATAGTTATTTATGTATTTAGGTATAGTTATTTATGTATTAAGGTATAGTTATTTATGTATTTAGGTATAGTTATTTATGTTTTAAGGTATAGTTATTTATGTATTTAGGTATATTTAAAGTATATACTTAAATATATTGTGAAACAGGAGACAACTCTCAATTCATTCCTGGACAGAACCAGCATTTACTGGTAATGTTGAGATGCCATCAGGTACACCAAGACCTAACCCTGTCATCTCTGGCGTGAGTGACCTACATTGTATCAAATATATTACAGCTTGCTGTTAATCTAGGATGAATTTTAAATGTAATTATTCTATTAATGAAATAAATTGAAAATGATATGACCCTTAAATTGATGAAGAACAATAATTTATGGATATGAATTATTAAAAATTCTGTATACCTAAAAGGGGTCCACTGTGGCTGAGTGGTCTAAGGGATCCACTTTAGCTGAGGGGTCTAAGGGGTCCACTGTAGCTGAGTGGTCTAAGGGGTCAACTGTGGCTGAGGGGTCTAAGGGGTCAACTGTGGCTGAGGGGTCTAAGGGGTCCACTGTGACTGAGTGGTCTAAGCGGTCAACTGTGGCTGAGGGGTCTAAGGGACCCACTGTGGCTGAGGGGTCTAAAGGGTCCACTGTGGCTGAGGGGTCTAAGGGACCCACTGTGGCTGAGGGGTCTTAGGGGTCAACTGTGGCTGAGGGGTCTAAGGGGTCCACTGTGGCTGAGGGGTCTAAGGGACCCACTGTGGCTGAGGGGTCTAAGGGGTCCACTGTGGCTGAGGGGTCTAATGGGTCCACTGTGGCTGAGGGGTCTAAGGGGTCCACTGTGGCTGAGGGGTCTAAGGGGTCAACTGTGGCTGAGGGGTCTAAGGGACCCACTGTGGCTGAGGGGTCTAAGGGGTCCACTGTGGCTGAGGGGTCTAAGGGGTCCACTGTGGCTGAAGGGTCTAAGGGGTCCACTGTGGCTGAGGGGTCTAAGGGGTCCACTGTGGCTGAGGGGTCTAAGGGGTCCACTGTGGCTGAGGGGTCTAAGGGGTCCACTGTGGCTGAGGGGTCTAAGGGGTCCACTGTGGCTGAGGGGTCTAAGGGGTCCACTGTGGCTGAGGGGTCTAAGGGGTCCACTGTGGCTGAGGGGTCTTAGGGGTCAACTGTGGCTGAGGGGTCTAAAGGGTCCACTGTGGCTGAGGGGTCTAAGGGGTCCACTGTGGCTGAGGGGTTTAAGGGTTCCACTGTGACTGGGGGGTCTAAGGGTTCCACTGTAGCTGAAGGGTCTAAGGGGTCCACTGTGGCTGAAGGGTCTAAGGGGTCCACTGTGGCTGAGTGGTCTAAGGCACCCATCTCAAGACCACTTACCTCTCATCGCTAAAGTCTTAGGTATGAGTCCTTCTTGCTCCATGAAATTTATGTGTGAAAGTTTGTCAGTTACATGCAATGACGGTGATTCTACTCAGATTCATTCTGAGGTCTTTTCCATCAATAAAACAGGATATGCCATATATAACTTGAAATGTGTCAAAAATGGAGCTTAACCCCATTAAATATATATATACATATACTACAAAGAAACCATTTTTACTACCTGATTGCATCATACTCTTCACCAAACAGAATATTCTCTCTCACAGTGGTGTTGGTAATCCAGGCCTGCTGGGAAACATACGCAATGGACCCCTCTAACGCTATTTTTCCAGATACGTGTACCATCTAAAATATTTGGATAGCATTTATTATTGCGTGACTATAATACACCTTTGGAGTTGAGTGTATATAAAGATCTGCTGATAATTGCATGGTCAAATGGAAGAGCATCAAACTGAAGATCAGACAGACATTCTAAGGTTCATATTGGCAGAGTTATTGGTTCAAGGATTGTCATATTGGCATAGGCCATAGGTGGCGGTCCAATATGACTGTCTGAAGACCAACATCAGGGTCAATATTAAATCACATAAATAATGACAGTTTTATTAGTTAACTTCTTGTAATGACAAGGTCAGTTTTCAATTGTTTTATTTATGTGAGCTAATGAAATAAAAGTATATGGTGTACGGTAGCATACTATATATAGTAGGTTTCAGTGAACATTAATATGAATCGATACCTTCAAAGTGTCAACCTCAATGTTACAATGCCTTCTTTTTATTATGAGCTGATTTAATGAATGACTTTAAATACAAACAGCCGGAAATAGTCATATTGGCCCAGTTCTGGTTCATAATGGCTGTGAACAGTTCATACTAGCTGAGTTCAATTTGTATTGACTGAATTCAGCTTGTATTGGCCAAGTTTGCATCGTATGACATCATAACTTTCCTCGATAACAAGGCCATTACAATAAAATTAATTAATAATGTATGATATTAAACTGATACATAAGGTAAGTGCTTTCCACAGATACTGAACTGATTAAAATGCTAAATAAATACACAGTCGTGTCAGCGTGTCTGACTATCAATCCAAGGGTCCCAAGTCCAAATCCCCGCCCGACCACAGTGTACATGATGACTGATATATGACATTTGTCTTACTGTCATTCATCTATCACTGCTGAGCCAAGTGAGAAAGTTATCATTTACTTGTGAAGATGGGTAAGCTTGAGTACTGGTTAACCATCCAAGATCCCTGAAAATAGTGGTTAGGTTAACTGATCATCTGTTAACCCTCAATGGCATGCATAAAAATGATACTAAATATTCAAATACACGAGACACCTACCCTTCCGAGAATGGCTGATAGTAATGATGACTTTCCACTGCCAACACCACCACATATACCAAACAGTTTCCCCTGAAATTAACAATATATGGTTAATCAACAGGTCAGAAGTAAGATATCTTCTAACTCAGTACAGACCGTAATCCGTTCAAATACATCAAACGGACGCAAACAAAATAAATATCAAACGCGTTTTAAACGATATACAAACGGACTAAAAATACAAACGAAACGATAAACGAAACGATAAACTAAACGATGGACGGACGCAACAGGGCGAAGATCCACAAACGATACAAAAAGATAATGCAAACTTTAAATGCATCAAATAATAAAGATTCGGATATCCTCTAATATTGTCGTTGTTACACCAAAACCTTTCCACTTAGGGCTTTTCCAGAAATGTATATAAAAATAGTTCATGTATATATAACAAACACACGTAAAGGGTTGGTGTTTGTTTGTTACTGGGTATCTTCCAAAATGTTTGTTTTCAATATAGGCATTTGTTAAAAAAAGATTACTATTAAGCTGATAGAGTTATTAACAACTACACATACCTAAATTTGTGTACAGAATGAACACACTGTCCCTTTCACTATCACCTTGTGCCAATGTCGGATGACGCCACCAGTGAAACAAACATTTTATTCACTAAGTGGGTATCTTGAAAATTTTTGATGGAAGGATATCAGAGGAATTCTATCGGTGTAATGTACATAAAAGTCCTTGAAAGAGTCAGACGGAAGTACATGTACCAGCGATTTTAGAAGCCATGCCACAAGACATAAAACTTTTACCCTTTAAGGCATCTTTTTTATGGAAACATCCTCGCCTCCCCCTGTGCATTTACCGTAGTGAAATAGAACACAACGTTAAATGACGCAAGAAAATGTCAGAGTGACGACATTGCACATTGCCACGAGGTCAAAAATAAATTGTGTCGGAGTTATAGACATAAAGTATGTGCGTTCACTACATAAATTAAGGCATATGCGTTTGTAAATATATATTTATCTTTGCGGATTATATATCAATTATTTTGTTTAATGAATTGTTATAATTGTTTTACATGACAATCTATCGAAATTCATAACTGGAATTAAAATTGGAAAAATACCTGTAAATAATGCATTATTCCTGTAAATAAAATAAATACTTGCTGAGGTGTCTATACTCTGTTTCTTGCATAATAGCAGATTATACACCACTGCAGATATAAAAAACACGGACTGGTTCACATTTATTTACTATATACTGTTTCGATACCGTAATATTAACGTTAGTGTTAACTAGTCTGGCAATGTTTGGCCAATCGAATGATTACGTGACCGTAACGTGTTTATCTGATGTAATTGACATGCCCCGTACCATGTGTATTAAATTTCAATTATTGAGTTTTATGAAACATATTAATTTGCTGTCACGCTATAAATCATCAACTATATGGTAGACCATATCTAACATAGAGTGGCTTAGTTAGCAATATTTCATAATGATTTTAATCAATACTATTTTAATTTATTTAATTAATATATTATCATATAAAACCCGGTGATTTCTTTAAATATCTAGTTCTTATTATTTATTCTACTGCGGTGTTACAATTGGATAACCAGAGATGATGCGATTGGTGAACATGTCATGTAAATGTTAAATGGTAAAAGATACATGGTAAACGATACATGGTAAACGATTCGAACGCAAATGCAGGCTAAAATGTGTTCAGTATCGTTTTGAACTGCATTTTCGTATTTTTTCCTAACGTTTATCAAAAAAAAAAATGCAAACCATTAACAAAACTAAAATGCATATTAAACACAAAACGAACGCAATTGAAATGCATTTCTAGTGTACTTGAATGGATTACGATCTGTAGTTATTTCACCCCAGAGATACCCTATATGCTAATTGATTAATATACCAATCTTACATATTGATAAAGGACAACACCATTATCTCCCTTGAGTACTCCGGACCTACAGATGAAGGAGGTAGAAATAAAACTTAAGTTCTCTTTTTCTTTTTTTCTGACAAGGCTTTGTGCTGCAGTGATTTTTTTTTAGCAGTTAAATGGTCAGTATCTTAGAAATTACCACTGAAAATTTTATGAGGTTACCAGCTTTCTGGACAATTCTGTGTCATTTCAGAATTGTTGGTTTAAACCGCATCGTCGGCGAATATTTGACATATTATTACTCTGGAAATTGATAGGTCTCACAAAAGCATTGAATTAAAAAAAAAACAATCTGGTCATAGTATGCTTTTTTTCCTTTATAATGGCATTTCTTGAACCAGTGAAAAATTTGAGCCCTGACACAAGCTGCAGATTTTGATTTTTTCACTGTGTTTTGGACATAAATGTTACAATGGAGCCCTATGGAAAATGTAATAGTGGTGTGAGAAGTAACAGATATCTGCTGTTTTACTAGATAAAACATTTTGGCTGTGAAGCCGCATTTAACATATATATGTTGTAAATTATATAATTTGATGTCTTACAAGATATCTTGGTTATAAAGGATCATGATAAAATCAATTAAAATAATAATTCTATGTGATTGATATGTAAACTAGAGTGCACACAACAAAAAGTTCACAGACGGCTGACAGTTAACGGCAGACAGACACTGTGGGCTATCAGAATAGCTCACCTTGAGCTCATGTGCGCTAAAAAGAGAATCATTTATGGCTGTTTCAGTTTTGGCAGAGCCTCATCCCCACAATAACAGTTAATACTTCAGACAGGCACACAACAAATATTTTTACATTATGAAGTTTGTAACCATTGTTTATCCCTTAATTATCCGGTTGATTTCACTCAGATTCCAATAAATGACAATAAACTGAAGTTTTATACAAATAATAGAACCCAACTAATGGTGAACATTTTGGTACTTCAAGGGACATAACTTGGGAAAGCTAAAATTACACGTTAAAGAGCATGGAACCCTGTAACAATTCCATCATAAACAAATTCAACTGAGATTGCGGCAATATATCCACCATGCAGAAGAATTTCACCCAAACCAAAACTATTTGGTGGAAGTTATTATAGAGAAACTAAAATCAGAAATGATTTGCTGTGAAGTGAAATGCAGGCACAGTGAACCTATATGCTCTTTCCTGCCAACGCATTGTTTTATATTGTGGAGAGGGGTTGGGGCATAAAAATGTTAAAACAATACCCATAAATAGCTGTCAGTTAAGCCAGTTTTTCCAACAAAATCATATACCTTCTCTGCCATGAACGTGATATCCTGCAAGGCCGGTGTGTCGACAAACGGCACTCCTCCATTGGTCAGTTCTGTCGCATTCAACTTCTGTAGTTCCACATCGGCCATGGCACCATTTTTCCCATTCGCTTTGAACTTATCTGGTATTTTGGAAGGTATTTAAGATTAAACATAAAAATTAACATCCTGTTTTTGTTTATTTAATCAAAAGGAAAATTCAAAAGTCAAAACTAAAATAATTCTCTTTCAATGACCACATCTTTCTTCAGTTTTAGAACAGTCTATATTTAACCTGAGCACTGTTTTTTTCAGTCTGAGCACTGTTTTTGTTAAGTTTAAGCACTTACTTTCTTGAGTCTTAGCACTGTTTTTGTCAAGTTTGAGCAATGTTTTTCTTGAGCCTGAGCACAGTTTTTGTTAAGTATGAGCACTGTTTTTATTGAGACTGAGCCTTGTTTTTGTCAAGTCTGAGCACTGTTTTTGTTCAGTTTAAACACTTGTCTTTTAATTGATTCAGTCTGATCACTGTTTTCATTCAATCTGAGCACTGTTTTTGTTCAGACTGAACACTTGTGTTTTGATTAAATCGCACTGAGCACTGTTTTTGTTCAGTTTGAACACTTGTGTTTTTGATTAAATCGCACTGAGCACTGTTTTTGTTCAGTTTGAACACTTGTGTTTTGATAAAATCGCACTGAGCACTGTTTTTGTTCAGTTTGAACACTGTGTTTTGATTAAATTGCACTGAGCACTGTTTTTGTTCAGTTTGAACACTGTGTTTTGATTAAATCGCACTGAGCACTGTTTTTGTTCAGTTTGAACACTGTGTTTTGATTAAATTGCACTGAGCACTGTTTTTGTTCAGTTTGAACACTGTGTTTTGATTAAATTGCACTGAGCACTGTTTTTGTTCAGTTTGAACACTGTGTTTTGATAAAATCACACTGAGCACTGTTTTTGTTCAGTTTGAACACTGTGTTTTGATTAAATCGCACTGAGCACTGTTTTTGTTCAGTTTGAACACTGTGTTTTGATTAAATCGCACTGAGCACTGTTTTTGTTCAGTTTGAACACTGTGTTTTGATTAAATCACACTGAGCACTGTTTTTGTTCAGTTTGAACACTGTGTTTTGATTAAAACACACTGAGCACTGTTTTTGTTCAGTTTGAACACTGTGTTTTTTATTAAATCGCACTGAGCACTGTTTTTGTTCAGTTTGAACACTGTGTTTTTGATTAAATCGCACTGAGCACTGTTTTTGTTCAGTTTGAACACTGTGTTTTAATTGATTCAGACTGAGCACTATAATTTACTCCCTTTGGTACAATCAAACTAGTTCAAGAGTAAGTAAACACCTTTTATGCAAATGGCTACAAAATGTAAAAGAAGACATACTTAAATCTCACTCAATATGTGGGAGGTTGAGTACCTGAACACCAACTAGATAGTGCATGAATTAAAAATATGTTACATCAAATGTCATTGTGGCATATCATTGGACCAAGAGTCTTTTAACCCTTTACTCCAAGGATACGCGCTTTCCCGCAGCAATCACAGAAGGCCTTTGAAAACAGTGCAGGAAGAGTTCACTTCCTGCACTGTTTTCCACACTGTCAGTTAATATAAACATAATTCACTTAATAATTCAAGTCTTCTATATTAGGTGTCCAAAGGTGTCTATATTAGAGGTGTCAAAAGGCGTCTATATGAAGTAATGGGTTAAATGGCATTTTCTCTGTACCAGACTTAATTGCACTTAATTTTATTTTACTGAATTTGACCTTCACCCCTTTAACCATCAGATATCATAATGATCATTGGCCATTGCAGTTTTTGTCTTTAGCAGTCAGTGACCTTCACCTTTACATCCAGCCTACCATCAATGACCTTTACCTTTTTTGTTACTTTTGTCCTTGACCTCTGGCTTGTCTGTCACTTCTTTGTCCCATCTGAATGTGGCTTTATTGACAACAACTGCATATTTGTCATTGAACACTGCCCAGGGATGTGGTTCCATCTCGTCCATCAATAAAATACTCTGTCAGGGGAAAAATATTTATGTGTATACATTTTATCTAATCACAGAATCAATAATTGTCATTAGCAGAGGTTTCAGTCAAACCCAAAATCCCATTAATTTGTTTTCTGAATAATTTAACGTGTTTCATAAAAAGAACCTACTGAATCTTCATTCTACGTTTACAAGTTTTGTAAGGAGTCAAACTGTACAAAATGGTGTTTATTCAAAAGCTAGGGTCAATGTCCCATGACCCCCATCTTAATTGACCATGTATAAGCTCCAATAAAATATAAATCTTTAATTTCAAACTACCGAGTTTTAAATAAGGCAGTATTTTACATGTTCTGAATTTCCACCCCATGTAACCAAAAGTATTATCGTGAGGAAAATCTAATAGATAATATGTGATACTGTCTGTGTTTCTCCATCCAGGTACACGCAATACATCACAGTGTTTATCAGATTTTTTTTAAATGAGGTTTAACATCATTTTCAACAAATTTCAGGTTATATATGGCATATTCAGTTTTTGCTGGTGGAGGAAGACCTCAGAATGAATATGAGTAGCACCACGGTACTTCCACAAGTAACTGGCAAACTTTCTCACATGAAGTTTTTTATGAGTGAAAGGGACTCAAACCTATGACCTTAGCAGTGAGAGGTTAGTGGTCTTAGACCACCAGGCCACATCGGAAACCTTATTCAAAATTAATTGTTAAATAAATTGCATTTGTCAAAATGAGAACAGAAACAATTTTTGGGTACTCATTTTTGGGTACTAATTTGGCATATCTAATTATTTGGAAAAATCAATGTGACAACCACTACGGAATGCAAGCCAATATTTTCGTTCATTTTGCTTCCACACATAAATCATTAATTTGCAAAATGTCTTTTAAATATTATTAAGATTTAGTTTCTCCAGGTATAAAATTGCTGCTAGAACCTTTTTTTATTAACATAAAACATGCAGAACCTCTCCAATGGCAATAAAAGTTACAGTTAATTTACCTTGCATCTTTCAAAGGACACCCTTGCATCTGATATGGCTTTTACAGCAAAGGGAAGAACTCCGAGAGAAAATCTCATTGAATTGAGAACTGCAACAATTGTAAAAGCCTGCAAAAATAATCAAATTCTTACTTAAATCTATATATATAAATGGTAGTAGAAGCTTCCTCACTTGTCCAGTTAAGGACTGCTCACATGTTATATATATGATCCAACGGGTTTATAAATCTGTCCTTTATATAGCATGTGAGTAGTCACGAATCCTTAACTGGATCCTACTCATATAAAGCTATCACTTCATGTATGTAAATTTGTCCACCCTGTCCAGATGTGTTGCATGTAATTCCATAGTATATAAGTCATGGTCGACACCAAATTTATTGGTTTGGCAGAGGCCTTGATATTGTATCTATGGTTTGCATTGTAGCTAGGTGCACTCGCCGTAGTCTGGTCTGTACATTTATGTCTTGGTTATTCACAAATAATTATCTCCTTATATATATAGATCCCAAAAATCGTAAATTCCGTTGTTGTGAATTTAATTATCTCCCTTTATATATATATATATATATATATATATATATATATATATATATTATGCAGTTAACTAAAACACAGTTGTGAAACACAGGGTTCACTGGGCATTGTATCCTTGAAACTATCTCGATATTGGAGGGAATGCCAAAAAACATCATCAAAATATCAACATAGATTTTGTCTCAAGTTTGATATTTTTTTTCATCACCTAATAATTGTCAATTGTACTTTCACTTTCATATTAAGGTACATACAATAGAACTGCACTGTCATAATAAATGCTCATATCCGGGTTCTTCTTTGAATCGCTGGGCAGTGTGATATATACATGTACGTTAAGGCTGATTGATTGATCCAATGATATTTACTAATATATAATTTGCATGCAATCACTCAATTTGGTGACATGATGTTTGCACCATTCTGTATTAATGTAAATTTCACATGATACTTTAAACAGGAGTGTCAGGTGAAAGGAATAACAATGTGAAATTCACATGAAATTATTTTAAATTTCACATTATTTTTTTACTGTGAATCTTATAATTATGAAACAAAAATTAATCTGAAATATTTCACATGAAATTCACATTAATTTCACATGCAATTTTAATATTAAACAAGCTTTTTACAGTGAATCTCATACAAAATGTACATAAATGTATATAACATATCAAAAGTTTAACATGAAATTCACAGGAAATAATAATAATTCATGTGAAGAAATTTTGGTAGAGTAATAAGGCCATTATAAATTAATTGCTAGATTATCATCCAATTTTTTCTTAAAAATGGGGAGGAGGGTGGTGGATTTTATTTTATTTATTTTTTTTAATTGGTTAATTGTTGGTGTTTTTATAAAAGAAAATTCAATTATTATCATTTTTTTTATTTTATTTTTTATGAAAAAAAGGGGGTCGTACGGCATGAAAATTAGGGGGCAGGCGGGGATGATAATCTAGCAATTAATTTATTATGGCCTAAGAATTTCCAACAATTTGACACTCACCAATACTGGGGTTAACTCATTGCCAGTCAGGACAAAGCCGACAAACAGGAACACGGAAGCCATCACAGGGACTATAGGGGCCGTCGATGTACTTATACTCTGAACATAGGCACCACTCTCTAGAACTTTTCTCTCATCTGATCTTATAGCTGAAATATTTATTATTACATATTACTTATCTCTTCTTTTTTTTGTTTGTTTACACCAATTCATTTTAGCTTGATCGCAAAGAAAGCTCAGAGCTTATAATTATGAACTGCTATTGAGTCCACTACTTGGGTAGAACAAACAATAAATGTTGTTATTTGAGAGGTATCGGGTCGAGCTGGGGATCAGACCCGCAACCTTTTGTGTGAGTGGCCAACACTTTATGTACTACGCTCTGCCCTGACCCCTTCTTTTTTTCTAGTCCTCTTCTTCATATACTGCATGTAGTGACATGCAAAGACAAGAATCAACCAATGATACAATCCATTGTTTTATTAAATTGGTATTGTTGATCATTTAATATATAAAGATTAGATATAGGTGAACCTAGAAGTAAATTAAGTACAGTAAATAATAACAAAAATAGTAATAGTAAGTAATAATAATAAAAATTGTAAATAATAATAGTGAATAATAATAATAATATACAATAATAACAAATTGTGATAATAACAAATATTAATAATAAATAATAATAGTAATAAATGATACTTGTAAATAATAATAAATAATAACAGTAAGTAGCAGAAACAAGAGGATCATAATGGACCTCATCACCCACCTGTAGCATACATGGCCATGTCAAATAAAGCAATTTTGAGCCGGTTTCACCAACCTCTTGTTCTTAAGTCCAAGATTTTGTATGAAATATGGAGACAGGTTCAGATGTTTCCTTTAAGAATGTGAGTTTTAAATAGGAATATTATTTACAAGGCTTATGCAGTTATAAATTAATTGATAGATTATCATCCAAAGTTTTCTTAAAAAAGTTGGAGGCAGAACTTCATTTTTTATTTTATTTTTCAATTATTTGTCTTTTTTTTTTTTACAAAAATAAAAAGGGTCAGGGCAGCATTAAAATAATGGGACAGGCGGAAATGGTAATCAAGCTATTAATTTATTATGGCCTTACAATGAAGTTAGTAAGATATTAAATGCATTCCTTAGCTTGTTTCATAGTTGAACATTTCATGCTAAGAACTTCATAAAGCTCAGAGATTTTACTGGGTGTTGCTTACGAGAGATTATCAGACAGAGCTTGGGATTGAACATGAAATCTCTGGCCCCCACTTAAAAATCATTATGCTAAAATATAAATAAACCATACCAGCAATTGCTTTTGTGAAAGATTTCTCCCAGGCATACATTTTGATGAGTTTTATGCACGTCAGAAGCTCATTCATCATGCGTACCTGTAATTAGATACATGTAGATATTATATATTTGTACGTTATACAAACCCACTGGGAGAATAATTGTTGGCTTCAGTCATGGACTTATATAGAAGGATAGGAAACTGGTATCTCTCTACCAAGGACTTATATAGAAGGATAGGAAACTGGCATCTCTCTTCCAAGGACTTAATATATAGAAGGATAGGAAACTGACATCTCTCTACCAAGGACTTAAATACCCTGATAGGAAACTTGCATCTCTCTACAAAATGTGGACAAAATAGCATGCGAAGAATCAATAATTTGGCAAATTAATCATAAAGATTTCACAGGCAACAAATTTTTTATACATAAAATGTAAGCTTAATGTAATGTTATATGTTTTATGATGATTTTAACATGCAAACTGATCTAGAATTAAGTACATTGCAGTTTGAAGCAAAATTTCAAGTACTTTTCTTGATTTTTAGTTGCAGTACACAAATTTTGTGACCATAAGTGCTTCAAAAATGTTAAACGCAAGTTGCTGGGAATGGTCTCATTTTGTAGAGAATACTATTGTTCCAAAAAAAAATTTTGATTTGTATTTCTGAGATGAATGGAAGTAAGGATATTTAAAAACGAGATTTCCCGAGAATACGAGAGCATTCATGTCATCACAATCAGTTGCTTTTCTTTCTTTATATATGTCCTTGTCTCAGTAAAGTATCTCTTTTTATCGAATAATAAAGTCACAAGCGAGCAAGCCAAGTCCAGTGAAATTTAATTGTAATTTAACATTCTTATTTTATAATTAAAAACACTTAACATACCATTTCAATATAATTTCACTATTCAAACAGTTAAATTATCGAAAATAATTCACTAAAAATTTCTATAATTCATATAAAATTACATGAGTGTTTATTTATTATCTAATTTATTAAACAAGTTGGGAAAAATATATTATGTGAGGCTCTGCAAAACATTACAAGTATATGAGTTCTGCCAATGAGTTTAATATTCAATAATAGATGAGCATGAAGGTAAGATTCATTTTAAACACACTGTATACATACAACACGGTTACTGTACACATACAACAACAGTTACTGTACATACTGTTCACATGCAAAAACAGTTATGGGACACACTGAACAAATACAACAACTGTTACTGTACACACTGTATACATACAACAACAGTACTGTATACATACAACAACAGTTACTGTACATACTGTTCACATGCAAAAACAGTTACGGGACACACTGAACAAATACAACAACAGTTACTGTACACACAGTACACATACAACAACAGTTACTGTACTAACTGTTCACATACAACAACAGTTACTGTACACACTGTACACATACAACAACAAACAGTTACTGTACACACTGTACACATACAACAACAGTTACTGTACACACTGTATACATACAACAACAGTTACTGAACACACTGTATACATACAACAACAGTTACTGTACACACTGTACACATACAACAATAGTTACTGTACACACTGTTCACATACAACAACAGTTACTGTACACATACAACAACAGTTACTGTACTAACTGTATACATACAACAACAGTTACTGTACACACTGTACACATACAACAGTTACTGTACACACTGTACATATACAACAACAGTTACTGTACACACTGTACACATACAACAACAGTTACTGTACACACTGTACATATACAACAACAGTTACTGTACACAATGTACATATACAACAACAGTTACTGCACACACTGTTCACATACAACAACAGTTACTGTACACATACAACAACATTTACTGTACACATACAACAACATTTACTGTACACATACAACAACAGTTACTGTACACACTGTACATATACAACAACAGTTATTGTACACAATGTACACATACAACAACATTTACTGTACACATACAACAACAGTTACTGTACACACTGTACATATACAACAACAGTTATTGTACACACTGTACACATACAACAACATTTACTGTACACATACAACAACATTTACTGTACACATACAACAACAGTTACTGTACACACTGTACATATACAACAACAGTTATTGTACACTGTACACATACAACAACATTTACTGTACACATACATACCCTTCTGTCTGTAATAACGATACTCTTTCGTCTGTAGTAGTTTGTGAGTTTAGATATATACAACTGAAATAATAAACAAGAAGCTTACAGTAGAACTACAGTTATTCAATCATTGCTGATCAACAAATATGCTGTTTATGCCATGGATGTCCATCTTTGGAGCATTTAGTACACAACAATGTTGATTTTACTTGTGTTTACACAATTCAATCTTTACACATTTGTATGTATAAGCATATAGATACATTAATCTTCAAGTATTACTATCTGGAACTTTATAGTTTTTATATATAAAAAAAAAAATTATTAACAGTTTTATAAAACTTGTGATAAAATGTTAGTTTTGAAAATAGGCAAAAATCTTTAAAAATAATGATTGTTACTTCCTTTGTTATTGAAAATTTAGCTTTTCACCAAACTGTACTTACATAACACTTATGTTAATTAGTCAAAGAAAGAATTTGTTCATCGAATATTAAGTGATCGACGGCTAACAGATGATCAACAACTCTTTCCTGGGATTCTGGAAGGTTAACCAATACACAAGCAAGTAACTGATAACTTTCCTGTTTGAAATTAGCAGTGAGAGATGAATGATAATGAGATGCAATGTAGCATATCAATCATCTCTGAAACTATGACTGTGCGGGGATAACAACTCATGACCACTGAATTGACAGTCAGACGTGCTACCGAATGATCTAACTGGGCTCAACATAAAACAGAAATACATTGGATTTTAATATAATTTTCTACACTTCCACAGGTAAGTTGTAGCATCCAGTTTAATGTGTCATGAAGACCTCAAAGTGAACTTGAATGCAGGAACCTTCTGCAAGTAGATCAAACTTTCTCACATGAAGTCTTTTAACCAAAATAGGCTCAAACCTCCGAGGCAGGAGATAACTAAGACCATTTGGTCATGAAAAACTCCCCCTCCCTTGAATAATTACATGATTACATTGGAAAAACATACCATAAACGGATAAAAGGCTGCAAAGGTTCCCACAGCAATCAGTGCCCATGGACCAATCAGTAAGAGGAGGTATATAAGACCCATGATAAGCACTATTGGTCCAGGAAGCATTAGGGGTCCGATGGCAACAGCCTCAAATATTCTCTGACCATCATTGCTAAGAAGGTTCACAAGCTGTAAATATACATTTAAAAATTAAATTTACATTTAAAAACTAAATTAACAATTAAAAACTAACAATTAAAAACTAAATTTAGAAAGTAAAATGGTAATAATGTATGATTTACAATTTAATATCAATTTGCTGCTGAATAAAAGGCTCACAAAGAAAAAATGCTGAAGAATTAAGATGGACAAAGCAAAAAAGCTGTAGAATTAATATGGACAAAGCAAAAATGCTGAAGAATTGAGATTTACAAGCAAAAATGCTGAAGAACTGAGATGGCAAGGCAAAAATGCTGAAGAATTGAGATTGACAAAGCAAAAATGCTGAAGAATTGAGATGAACAAAGCAAAACTGCTGAAGAATTGAGATGGACAAGGCAAAAATGCTGAAGAATTGAGATTTACAAGCTAAAATGCTGAAGAACTGAGATGGACAAAGCAAAAATGCTGAAGAATTGAGATGGACGAAGCAAAAACGCTGAAGAATTGAGATTTACAAGCCAAAATGCTGAAGAATTGAGATGGACAAAGCAAAAATGCTTAAGAATTGAGATGGACAAGGCAAAAATGCTGAAGAATTGAGATTTACAAGCAAAATTGCTGAAGAATTGAGATTTACAAGCAAAAATGCTGAAGAATTGAGATGGACAAAGCAAAAATGCTGAAGAATTGAATTGGACAAGGCAAAAATGCTGATGAATTGAGATTTACAAGCACAAATGCTGAAGAATTGAGATTGACAAAGCAAAAATGCTGAAAAATTGAGATGGAAAAAGCAAAAATGCTGAAGAAATGAGATTTTCAAGCAAAATGCTGATGAATTGAGATTTACAAGCAAAAATGCTGAAAATTGAGATTGACAAAGCAAAAATGCTGATGAATTGAGATTTACAACCACAAATGCTGATGATTGAGATTTACAAGCAAAAATGCTGATGAATTGAGATTGACAAAGCAAAAATGCTGAAGAATTGAGATGGACAAAGCAAAAATGCTGAAGAATTGAGATTTACAAGCAAACATGCTGAAGAATAGAGATGGACAAAGTGAAAATTACTGATGAATTGAGATGGACAAGGCAAAAATGCTGAAGAATTGAGATGGACAAAGCAAAAATGCTGAAGAATTGAGATGGACATGGCAAAAATGCTGAAGAATTGAGATGGACAAAGCAAAAATGCTGAAGAATTGAGATGGACAAAGCAAAAATGTTGAAGAATTGAGATGGACAAGGCAAAAATGCTGATGAATTGAGATTTACAAAGCAAAAATGCTGAAGAATTGAGATTGACAAAGCAAAAATGCTGAAAAATTGAGATGGAAAAAGCAAAAATGCTGAAGAAATGAGATTAACAAGCAAAAATTCTGATGAATTGAGATTAACAAGCAAAAATGCTGAAGAATTGAGATTGACAAAGCAAAAATGCTGATGAACTGAGATTTACAAGCACAAACGCTGATGAATTGAGATTAACAAGCAAAAATGCTGATGAATTGAGATTGACAAAGCAAAAATGCTGAAGAATTGAGATGGACAAAGCAAAATGCTAAAGAATTGAGATTTACAAGCAAAAATGCTGATAAATTGAGATTTACAAGCAAAAATGCTGATGAATTGAGATTTACAAACAAAATGCTGAAGAATTGAGATTTACAAGCAAAAATGCTGATGAATTGAGATTGACAAAATAAAAATGATGATGAATTGAGATTGACAAAGCAAAAATGCTGATGAATTGAAACTGACAAAGCACAAAGCAAAAATGCTGATGAATTGAGATTGACAAAGCAAAACTGCTGAAAAATTGAGATTAACAAAGCAAAAATGCTGAAGAATTGAGATTGACAAAGCAAAAATGCTGATGAATTGAGATTAACAAGCAAAAAAGCTGAAAAACTGAGACTGACAAAGCAAAAATGCTGATGAATTGAGATTGACAAAGCAAAAATGCTGAAGAATTGAGAATGACAAAGCAAAAATGCTGATGAATTGAGACTGACAAAGCAAAAATGATGAATAATTGAGAATGACAAAGCAAAAATGCTGATGAATTGAGATTAACAAGCAAAAATGCTGAAGAATTGAGATTGACAAAGAAAAAATGCTGATGAATTGAGATTTGTAGTCTTGTTGTAGCAATACCATTAGAATACGGGTAATGAGTTTTGATTAGTGACAGTTGTACTACAGAGATGACATAATTTCACTGGTTGAAAGCCAGGAAAAATAAATGGATTGGAGCACCACAAACAAATTCCTTGGGTACTTGTGACCCAAGTCATCTTGACCTTTGAGGTAAATGGTCCAAATAGTAGTCACCACTCCCCATATAAAATTTAAGATGGTAGGTGCTGTTTGTCAAAGTTGCTTGTAATAAATGTACTTCCTTTAAAAAATATCAAAGGGTCGTAACTCAGTAAAAAAAATTTATTGAATCGAAACACCAAGACCACAGAATGATATTCAGACCATGAACTTGCTGTTTAAAACTGTGAAAGGAATTCTGAAAATTTATTGATCAAAAGTGTGTCATGAAATTTAATTTAAACTTGCTTGAAAACAAAGGGTAACAACTCCATACACATAAATTAAACAGAAAGCAAATACTACATATCATGTACCTGCTGTTTTGTTTGAATTGGCTTAATGAGTTGTGTCAAAATATTTATTGATCCAAAGTATGACATTTAAGTCGAAGAGGGGCCATTACTCCTAAAATATTTAAAATTTCGAACTTTCCCTGTATTTTATAACTATACAGGTACAAACAAAATGTTAACTAAATACATAGACCCTTTAAAAGTTATTAATCTGAAACAAATTGTTTACCTCGAAGGGAAGGATGCATGAACGAGTGTACAGGGAGCATGTACCACTTAAAGCCTCTTCAACATTCTTCAATTAGCAGAATAACAAGTAAAATACTGCTGAGATCAACACTTGAGTGTCACAAAGTAAACAACCGGTGAAATTTCAACAAATAACATTCATTCCTTAAAGGGAGTATATCTGAATAAAAATGGTGTAAATGTCTTAAACAATAAAACTATTTTTTAAAAAGATAAAAAGCATCTCATTATAATAAATAAATAAATGTGAATGGCTTGGTATATCAAATCCACCAAAACATGACAAAATCAATGTTTCTATCAAGGGGTTAACTTGAAATGAAATCCCCATTCTAAAAGTAGACAGCACTTAAATACTGCTTGATGACCATCACATCTTCATTCAGACTTTTTGCTAAGATGAAACAAATTCTATGTGTAAAGCTATGTGATGGATCTAACCTAGGCGCTTAACACAAGTTACAAAACCCCTTTTCATGATATGTTTTTAATTGATGTTCTTTTGGCCACTTTAAATTTTTGAATAATCCTGAAATATGCCCTATAACAAACAAAACACCATTCCTTTACACATTTTGTGTACATTTCTTTACTGCAAAAAAAATATTGTTCTCAAAAAAATATTGTGCATAAAACAAAATACTATATTTAATTATATATTGATACATTATATACTGCAGTAAAAAGAAAATGCCAAGAGTTACCTCTCCAACTGTTTTGTCTCCCAAGTTCTTCAGTTTCAAAATTTTTCTATATAGCAAGCTTTGCACAGCGGTCCTCACCCGTATACCTGTATAATATATAGGAAAACTCATTTAACGGATATGTAATTTGCCGCTTCCTCAAAATTTAGGTAGGTACATTTTCCTTAATTTTATGTTAAAGAACTTAAGTGCCTGTTTATTTCGAAGAATTTCCTTGGATTCAATTAAAAGTCTGATGTACATTGTCTATTTACAATAGTAACCTTTAATTTTCCCCCAGCAATGTTAACCCGGCAATATACTCTGTGTACAGCTACATGCTGGATCATTTACCATGTGTATATCAATATGTTTGTATGGAGTTTAATTCCATTTTCCAATGATATTTCAGTCTGGCCCAGTTAGCTTAGTCTGTAGCATGTCTGACTGTCAATCCAGGGGTCTCGAGTTCAAATCCTGGCCTGGCCACATCCTCTGTGATGATTGATATACAGCAACAGCATCTCTCACCTCTGATTAAAGTGAGAAAGTTATCAGTTACTCGCAAAGATGGATGTGCTTGAGATTACTTCTCAGGATCCCAGGAAAGAGTGGTTATGTTAACTGATCATCTGTAAGCCCTCAATGACATAAATATTATGCTAAATAAACAACAGTATTTCAATTATATAATGGCGGACAGAGCACCTTATCATTTTTCATTGGATCCAATAGGCAGTTAACCATTACCTGTGACAGACTATATCTTTGCAAGTCACCAACTACTTCCCCACATATTCAGATGTGGGAGATTCATTTCCATAGAACAAAGTTTGAGCTCCACTGGTCTTGACAGTCGAACACATTACTGATTGAGCTTTCCTCACCAGCACATGATTATATGAACGCAATACTTGGATACGCAAAATTCCAACCCACCTGTTGTGTAGTTATAGTGCCATGTAAGGGCGAAGAAAGACGTTCTTCCAAGCTCAGTTCCCACCATGGCAGCCACGAGTCCAATGCCCACACTGATCTTTATATCACCTGCCTTCAGGTATTTAAGGAGTTCGTATAAAACAAAAGCCTGCATGAGAAACAAACAACCTATGTTATTAAAACCCGTAAATATGATATCATTTAAACACAAACCAAAAGTGTATTTCAGATTAATTTAGTCAGAAAGTGAATTATGTAAGCTCAGAACATATATGAATTGCTCTTGAGTGCATTTCCTGGATACCAGCTGTACTGAGTGTCATTTTTGAGAGGTCATTGAGTTGATACTGTCATCGAACCTGTGACCTCTGGAATGAAAGGGCAACAACCTATCCACTGCACTACTCCCCTGCTTTTCCGGTTTACATAATTCAAAAACATAATGTAGTAATATCTGTGTATGTTACTGAGCAATAAATACATATTGAATAAATGCAAGAAAGAACTGCAAAGGAGTAATATATTCAAATGTCAAAATGCACAAAATAAAAACAAGAGCAAATCAATGTTACTTTAAAGGCGTATTTATTACAGATAACATTTGTAGGGAGACGAGCCCCTTGCACAATACAACACAGTTATGTTTCTTTCACAATACAGAGTTTTGGTTTTTGCACAATACACACAGAGTTTTGGTTCTTGCACAATACACAGAGCTTTGATCTTGTTCAATACACACAGAGTTTTGGTTCTTGCACAATACACAGAGCTTTGATCTTGTTCAATACACACAGAGTTTTGGTTCTTGCACAATACACACAGAGTTTTGGTTCTTGCACAATGCACACAGAGTTTTGGTTCTTTCACAATACAAACAGAGTTTTGGTTCTTACTCAATATAAAGTAATGATTCTTTTACAATGTTCACACAGTTTTGGTTCTTTCACAATGCACACACAGTTATGATTCTTGCAAAATACACACAGAGCTTTGGTTCTTATGCAATACAAACAGAGTTATGGTTCTTGCTCAATACAAAGTAATGGTTCTTTCACAATGTACAGAGTTTTGGTTCATTCGCAGTGCAAACAGAGTTTTGGTTCTTGTGCAATACAAACAGAGTTACTGTTCTTTCACAATGCACAGAGAGTTTTGATTCTTGTGAAATACACACACAGTTTTGTTTCTTGCAGAATACAGAGTTATGGTTCTTTCACCTTGTCCTTTCAATGAACCAGGAAGTCTTGAATATTGTGCTGTTCAAAATACATTAGTTCTATAAAATGCTGATTATTATTTTTTTTTTTTTTTTTTTTTTTTGTAAATTGAAAAATATATTATAGACTTAATGTTTGGCATTGAAATTTGATTGGCAGATTTTGTGTATGGGAAATAGTTCTACATCATTGGTGTGGACATGGGTGCGGCATTGATTTCAAAGCTTTTCTACATTTATTTTGTATACTATACCAATAAATTAAAAAACAGCTAATTTTCAAACTTTTTTACATTACTATGTGTGATGCACCAATAACTTCCATTTTTTTATTGTTTTATTATTCAATCCTTGGGTTTTAAGATTAGAGAATATATTACATTTCAATTGTTTTTTAAACTATTGAAATACATAGGATTCCAAATGACCGCATGGTGTAAGGAAACTTCAAGATCATTTTCCTTTCATCACAGAGGTCCTGAGTTTGAACCAAATCTTAGTCTGGGAGTTTGCCAGTTACTTGCAGATGGACGACCACCGGGATGTGAACTTAGACTCATGTATGTACATTTGTATATGTATCACAGGGGTTCATGCACTAATACAGGAGACGGTTAGCTTTGCTACAGTGTAAGCAAGGAAGGGGTTATGGCAACTACTTACCGGGCCCGCGAATGATAAACTTATTGAAATGAGAAGTACAAAGAAAGTGAAGATGGCTCGTGTTGATTGAAAACGTAGCATCGTCAACATGAATGAAGATTTCTCAGGACCTTTTTTTGACAACTCTTCTGCCCATAGTCTACCAAGCCTGTTAAAATAGTGTGGAATTACATACATGCATATCATCACATAATAGTGCAGGGGGGGTGTTTCACAAATCATCTTACGAGAAAAATCGTCCTAAGCGTAAACCAACGCTTACTCATATTAGTTTTAATACTCATCAAAATGAATTAAAAATTGCTAAAACCATGCAGAAAATTATAAATTTTCTGAAAATACAATTATTTTAAATGTCCATCAAAATATAAACAAACCATGCAGTAATTGTCAAATTAACTTAACGGCGATTTTGATCGTAGGTTATTTTGTGAAACGCAGCCCAGGAGTGTAATAAACCCATGACATATTTTTGATATCAACCTAGTGTAATATCACTTTTGATTCATTGCTCGGTGTTAAATTACGTATACGTAAATTGTAAAAGTACCAATCGACTAGCCCATATATATAAATGATGCCAATTGGTCATGGTTAAATAACATTATTTTGAGACGTTATGTCATATGATGACTCACAGAAACTTATATGCCCAATTATTTCTCATTCCTTAAAGATGTGATCTGTTAAATAAATGGAAAATGTTAACTTTTTGAGTTATGTAATAAACAAACCTTACATTCGTGCTCATTTATTATTGAATTTATTATTATACTCGTTAGAAAAAATGATATAATGCTCAGTAGAGCCTTACATAATATATTTTTCCCAACTTGTTTAATAAACTTAATTATAAATAAATAATAAATTAAAAATAAAAATATGAAATGGTGAATGCAGGGCTGGAAAATTAAGAAAAGTAAGATTTAAGAAACTGACTTTATTATTGCTTTAACTTTTAAGCATTGAATTAAAAATGTTGGAAAGGGAGGACGAGTAGCTTTTATATGAAATTTCAAGCCCTTGTATGTTTGCAGGGCTTCCACAGTAATTTGTTTTTGATGTGAACATTCTGCATTATATCAACTGTAAACAAAAACACTTTTAGGATGGAAAAATTTACGCTGTGTATAATTACAGTCAATCCTGTCTCAAGCAGCCAATCAAAGGAAGGAGCAAAAGTGGCCTTTTAAGACAGGTTTTGCTTAATACAGGTTTATTTACTTTGAAAGCATAGAAATGGGAAATGGTAAATGTGGCTGCTTAAGTTAAATGGCTGTTTAATAGAGGTGATTGCTTGCACAGGTTTGGCTATATAACGATGAATTGTGTTGTTGTTTTTTTTAAATTATAAAAATCCTTCTATAGTAAATTCCTGCTTACCGGTAATTGGCAGTTATGACTGCCAAATCTATTAAGCTGCTTGTCAATTCATTGACATTTATGAAATATTGTCATCTTTTTTTTCTCCCTGACAAGTGGGAACCCTGGCTTTTAATGTAATGGCTAGTAATAATTATTAGGTACACAGGATATGACACTAACATTTTTATAAGGATAACCTCAGAGAATGCTTTATTTCCAGCACTTGAAGGTCCTTCATATAATGAGTGGTCACTCTTCAAAAAAGTTCAAAATGTAATATGCTTTAGATACAATGTGCATTCGAGGGATTCTCTAGTTTTTTTAGAACGGGCTTTATGCTATAGGCATATCCCTGCTTATGTCGTTGTGATAAATCTTTGCAGTGTTGATCATCGCCAAAATGATCGTACGTGACAGGGTCTACTTTTTATTCCTCAAATTTCAATTTTTTATGTATTTAACAAATTAAACAATAAAGATATATATGTACATTGTGTTACCGGTATGTCATTTTTAAAAAATGTTGCATAAAATAAACCAAATGCTACAATGATATCAATCAAATTTGGAAGGCGTATGAATATTTATGAAAGACCGGCCATCATTATTTTCAGATACTTTGACTATTATAACCAGATTTTCTTCTGAAATCAAAGTCTGTCCTTAAACCCTACTAGTCGTAAAACCTGAATATTAATACATTTCTACCGCAATCAGACTAAATGAACTGTAGATCAACTGTGAATCATTTCTCAATGAAAACATTTGCTGCTTGGCAGAGTTAAAAACGGACAAGTTCGCATTTCATTTGTGACATGATCTTGGTTTTCTGGTGCACAAGTTTCACATTACATTTGCCATTTTTAAGTTGTCCTAAAAATGACTGCACTTCTTCAGTGTGGCGACAACATTGGCCATGCTTTTTAATGCATAATTATAATCTGATTTTTAAATATCAAAATTTATTCAAAAGTTACATTACAAAGTCTTTCAGTGCATTATATAAGATTTATTATAAGAAAGTAATGCTAGGTATGAATAAGTCAATATTTAGTTTAATTTATTTCAGCTTAATTGCGGAGCTCAGAACTTTTATGAACCGTTCTCGAGTCGCCTCCTGGGTTTTTAAGAGGCATCAGGTCAAGTTGGGGATCAAGACAGCAAAAATTTATTTGTTTGCCACCACATATTTCAAAACAAACTATCATTGTAGCAAACTTATCCTCATTCACAATCTGCTTTCATGCAAATAATTTTAATCAAATTCCTTTAATATGTCATTTTTGTGCTTTTTTTTTTTTACCTGTCAGAGTTTGGTTTTGCTGTTTCTTTGTGGCCAACTTCTAAATTTTCTATGGTTTTGATGCCTTTGCGATAAATGTTCCACATCATAGAAGACATCCATCCAAATGTCATTTGGGAGAAGAACCCAGCCGTTGTCACTGGCAACTCTTTCGGTGCACTG
Source organism: Panopea generosa (assembly GCA_029582155.1). Lineage (NCBI taxonomy): Eukaryota > Metazoa > Mollusca > Bivalvia > Adapedonta > Hiatellidae > Panopea > Panopea generosa. The sequence continues at coordinate 36,046,956 of CM055907.1, forward strand.
AAATAGAAGTTTTGTGAATAATTGTTGCAATATACAGTCAAACCAGTCTTAAACAGCCATATAAGGGAAGCAGCAAAAGTGACCTTTTAAGACAGGTTGTTGCTTAATGCAGGGTAACTTGCTCTGAAATCATATAAATGGGAAATAACAAATGTAGAAGCTTAATAGAGGTGATCACTTGTACAGGTTTTACTGCATATGAAGGTATCTGTGTTAAAGTTACTACAAATATAAATGGCTGTTTTCAATGTGTCAATGGAATTTATTTATAATGGACTAACCAATGCTATTTGCTTTGGGTTTGAAAACAATACTGTTTTTCTTTTCTTTTTTTTTTTTTTGGTTACGCCATTATTAATTACCGTAGTTACTAGATTATCATCCAAATTTTTCTTACAAAGGGGGAGGGTGGGATGATTTGTTTTTAATTTTTGTTGGCTTTTTTTTATGAAAATAAAAAGGGTTGGGGCAGCATGAAAATTAGGGGGCAGGCGGGACGAAAATAAAGCAATTCATTTACTATGGCTTACCCGTCTATTTTCATTTACTATTACTACGGCAATCACTAAATCAACTTCAGATCAAATACCAAGCTTCCTTTTCAAATTAGAAACCAGTCAACAGCAGCAGTAATCTAGAGGTAGATCGAATGATCTATGCCTGGTATGCGGAAGGCTGAAGGTTCAATCCCCAGCTGGGTCATACCAAAGAAAATGGTACTAGCAGCTTCCTGGCTTGGCACTCAGCATAAAGAAGCTTACATGAACATCTTACATGTATATGCATGTGGCATATGTAGTAAGTTCACATCTCATGTACATTCCATATTTAACACTCCTTTATACATGCAACGATGTTATATTATTCATTTCTAAGCTCAGTATCAGTAGACAATTTAACCTGACTATTTTACTGAATGTTGATGTAGAACACTTACGGGTCTTTAAACCGCATAGGTCGTATTCCTTTAAGAGCTTGCTTGTACCGACTGAACCCTCTTTTCCCTGATCCAAGGTCCGTTGCTACTTCTCCACATAATTCAAGGGCCAAGATACTGCAAGTAGTCAATAATATAGATAATGGTACAACATTCAGTCAAACCTGGCTTTAGCAGCCAGTCACTGGAAGGAGCAATGATGGCCTTTTAAGGCAGGTTATTGCTTAATACCGGTTAATTTGCTCTGAAAGCATAGAAATGGAAAATTGAAGACAAGTGGCTGCTCAATAGAGGTGACTGCTTAATCAGGTTTGACTGTTTATTTTTACATTTGATGCATCTCCTTCCATTAATCCTTCCATGAGTTTTACCATTCATGAAATTTTTTAGCTTCGAATAGATTTTGCGATAAATGTAGTGTTCAAAAAGTATAAATGACTACCTCAATTTTAAACTTTCTTAATTTCTTGCGGACCTTTCAAAGTATTTGCTTGAAGGTCCAAGACCTGCCAGTAAAGTCAACAATTTAAAGCCACTGATGTAATGTGCTGAAACCCGGTTTAGAGCTAGAATACCAAAATAGCTACAAATGTCTTATAAATCAAAATTAATGCATCTTATTATCATAAATCCGTTTTTAATATATCATTAAATTGTTGACATATTTACATAGATGCCAAACTGAGGTCTGTGTCAGTGTATATAGGCATGATACATTGGAAAAAAATAGTTAATGCCAATTTTAAATTTTTGAAAAGATACTGATATGCTGTCGAAACTCGTTATCTCTATATCGCTTTTTTGCTAGTCCAAATTTTCCCCCTTCTTTGCTTATATAAATAAATACCTTTTATTGCAATAATGTCTGAGTCGATACTCCAGATATCACGATCCAATTTTAAGTCCGTTTAATTGACCGTTTGAAAATTGTTTGTTTTTCCACGCTGTGTGAAAATCTACCCGTACCTTTTATCACAGTTTCCTTTAAGACCCAACACTAATAACTGGTCAACGACAAAGGTGTTAGTTTTAATATCATTTAATTCAATCAATCAGCCTCAACTTATATCTCACACTGCCGAGAAATTCATAGAAGGACAGGATATTAGGATTTATCACAACAGTGTAATTCTACTGCATGGACCGTAATATGAAAGCGAAAGTACAATATTGACGTACGACAATTATCAGGTAATGAAAATAAAATAATACTGATTTTGAGACAAAATCTATGTTGATATTCAGATATCTCAAGTTTTTTTGGTTATCCTTCCAATATCGAGATAACAAGTTTCGACTGTATTTTCTTCTCTAATTGAGGTAATTTGCATTGAAACTTTATGTCATCCAACAGTAGACTGATGGTAGTTGCCTCACATGTGGAAATTTGTGGGTTCGATCACAGCTTGGCGCTCATTATTTAGAGAATAGTTCTAGGTCTGATTGGCCCTATATGACAGTATAATGTGACTGAATGGGGTACCATACCATGTGTCTGTGGCAGGATTCTCGAATGTGGCAGCCCTCAGCAAACTGTCTCAAGAGGTGGCAATATGAAAGTTGTTGAAAGCAATGCTAAACACCAAACATCAAATTTACACTGGTCGAGGTATATTATATTTTAATACCAGTTTGAGCAAGCTTATATTATGTAGAACACAAAAAATATTACCTTCGTGTCATATTGTCAACTCTGTCATCAACTGTGCCCTCAGCTGTCATGGTTTCTTCCATCGTCATGGCTTCCTCTACATCACTTTCATCTCCATCAGTTAAATCACAATCTAACTTTGCCTTTGTTTCTATCACAACCCCGACATCATCATGATCATGTGACTCCAGCAACAATATATCCTCAGGTGTGGAGTCACCAAAAGTCTCATCATTAGATGCCATCGTGAATTTGTTATTTTAGTCCTCTATAATCTGTGTAGTGTAACTTGCCTGTTTGCACATACCGATGATTTCAGATGATGTCAGATGTCTTGAGCTAAAACAGAAAGCAACTGAAACTGTGATATCGTACAGAGATAACATCAGACATATTATACAGTACATCGATCGGGATGACCTAACAGATGATATGAATGATTGTAAATCCACTACCTATCAACGATGTTATGTGCAGGTTACAACGTTACATGGGCACTCAACACACAATTTAACCTTTGTTATGAAGTGCAGGGCTAGTGTCAATAATGACTCGTACTATCTCAGTTTCATTCATAAACTACACAGCAAACCATATCAGTCTATTTCAAGAGTCTTCTTCAAGACTTACTTTATGATAAATTTCATTAGGTCTTACAAATCTCCATAGCTACCCTCTTTTTGCAGTTTTTATTACTGTGTTATTAATAAAATTAAACTAAGGTTAATTTTTTTATTAGTTGGGTTAGGCCATTATAAATTAATTGCTAGATTATCATCCAAATTTTTCATTTCAGTGGGGGGAGGATTTTTTTTTTATGTTTTTGTTGTTGTTTTTTTAAAAAAAATGGACCGGGGCAGCATGAAAATTAGGGGGCAGATGGGGATTATAATCAAGCAGTTTGGAATCCATCGTCAGAGGGTCTTGTTTTGTGGGTCAGTTTGAATAGGAGGGCTGTATTTAGGGTTGGTTTGAAGATGGGTGAGTCTCGTCTGAACTATGTTTTGAAGCGTAAATGTGTGTTTAATAGTGATCATTAAAATTTAAACGAAAGATGTTGTGTAGAGGAGAAATACCATGCGAGTCTCAATTTAGGTTTAGGCTAGGGAGAGAGAGTTTGTACAATAATGTAGGAATACCGTTAAAAAATATATCGAAAATAGCTGCTTTCAGTTAATTTACGTAGACACTGGAACAGTTACGGGGCTGTATTTTATAATTATACATTTACATGTGAGACATTAATTATATACATAGACACTAACTTTCATCAGAAGCTATCGACCCGAAACCAATCTGACCTCTGATGGTTGGATGGAACGATGGATGGATGGATGGATGGATGGATGGATGGATGGATGGATGGATGGATGGATGGATGGATGGATGGATGGATGGATGGATGGATGGATGGATGGATGGATGGATGGAGCGATCAATGGATGGAGCGATCGATGGATCGATCGATCGATGGATGGATCAATGGATGGGATGGATGGACAGTGGTAACACTCAATAAATCTTGGCCAAATATGCTTTTATACAAGTAATAAAACTTGGATAAATATGCTTTAATGCTTGTAATAAATCTATATAAATAATATATAAAAGTATGCTGTAATAATGTATTATCTCCAGACCAAGTAATACTATGCTTAAATACTGTAATAAATAAATACCAAAATATGCTCTCACAATAATCTATGTAAAATATTCTCTTATCATAACTTAAGTAAAATATGTTCTTATAATAATCTAGGTAAATATGCTCATATAATAATCTAGGTAAAATATGCTCTTATCATAATCTAGGTAAAATATGCTCTTATAATAACTTAAGTAAAATATGCTCTTATAATAATCTAGGTAAAATATGCTCTTATAATAATCAAGGTAAAATATGCTCTTATCATAAGGAAATAAATCTCAGACCCAATATTTATGTTCAAACATACTGAAATAAATCTAGAACAAATATACTGTCATGTTTGTAATAAATACTTTAATTGTCCACTTGTAAATGACCAGTTTTCAAGTTCCACAAAATAACCTCTAAAAAAAGTCAATAATTATCATCCTAGCTGTTTTCTATTTACAGCAAATCAACACATTAGGTATGCCAAGGCCAGCATATATAGGGAAGGCATTGTAGTATTTTATTATGTTCCCGCAATAATGTGAATGTATACAAATTTGCTTTGAACTTAATACATCGTATAAACATATTTTAATGGTATTTATACACAAAGAATTAATACAGTGATAGAAAACAAACAATGCAATATCTGATCGATTTATACAATGATAACCACCTAAGGGATGGAAAGAATGGTTTAACACCATCAGGTTATACATGTATATGGCATATCCAGTTTTATGGATGAAGACCTCAGATTGAATCTGAGTGGAATGACCGTCCTTCCCCAAGTAACAGACAAACATTCTCACATAAAAGTTTTTGAACCAAGCAGAACTTGAACCTACGACCTTAGCAGCGAGATATTAGTGATCTTAGGATGGTGCCTAAATACAGACCACTTGGCCACAAAGGACCCTCTTTGGAGACGGAAAGAAGACAACCAATTTGAAATTTTGTTTTAATTAGAAGTGTGTGTTCATCCATAATGAAACCAAATCAATTAAATTTAGCGATAAAAAAAAAAAAATTTAAATTCCAATGTGAATAAGTTACATAATTATAAAATTTATTGCATGTAGATTAAAGGTATTTAATTTAGCAGTCAAAAAGATTATAATGGCAAATATTATAATTTATAATGTAACATAAATCATACAAACCTTATATAAATTTAATTTGATATCACAATTTATTTATATTCCTTATTTAATACAATGTTCTAACACATGACCTGTTTAAGTTTTGAGTTTCTACTTGTTGGTTTATCCTTACCAGTATTTAATATAAACTGTTGAACATTCACACGGTCTATAAATACACTACAATATTCTGAAGTTCGCACGGTCTATAAATACACTACAATGTACTGAAGTCCTATCTATTAACCCATAACTGTAGTCAAGCGTTCTAGATGTGTATACAGGGGAGCTGTGAGTTATATAGTAGTTATACCTGTGTAAGCGGTCATCTCTATTTAGCAGCCACTTGTCTTAAGCAGCCACATTTGCTATTTGCAATTTATATGCTTTCAGAGCAAATTAACCCATGTTAAGCAACAACCTGTCTTAAAAGCCCACCTTTGCCACTTCCCTTGACTGGCTGCTTAAGACAGGTTTGACTGTACCTGACCTTTGTTTCACATGCTAGTTATTATATTTAGGTTATCTAAGTGTTTAAGTACATTTTCAAACATCTACTTTATTATTACCAAATTAAGGTCTTTTCTTTTTCTGGGCTTAACTGGAACCTGCTATATCAGCCGGAAGCAATTCTCACTGTCAAGCAGTGTCATTAGTTTGAATCCCTGCCTGCCTATAGTCTGTGTGATGAGTAGTCATGAACTTGAAATATGTGGGAACCACTGATTAAGTGCACTATCTGCAGTTAAGCGGTCACTTTATACTTCCCCTCATATCCAGAAGTGGGAGACTCATACCTGTAGAACAAAGAAAAAACACCTCACCGTCAATCCAGGGTAATGAGGTTTTGTTATGAACTGTTCATAACAAAACCTCATGACCCTGGACTGACGGTGAGGTGTTTTTTAAAATCTAAATGAAGCTTTAATTAACACTCAAAGATTTAAATATGTTCTAGAAAATGTCCATATAAAAGAGTACACTTCTTGGCCACTCCTTTAAATCTCAAAATGTTATTAAATAGAACCTTCAACGGATTTTAAGTCACAAAAAAAAACCTCACATTATTAGTGATTCACAATTTTTATCTTCTATGGTTTAGTTTTCTGATTAGTTTATTGATACAAGCCACATTTTTAATGGTTTGCTTTCTACTTAAGGCATAAATCTACAGACTATGGCGAGTGCGTCTAGCTACAATGCAAATCATAGACAAAAGATCAAAGCATCTACCAACCAAATAGATTTGGTGTCAACCATGAACTGATAGCTATATCCAGTTATGGATTCATAACTACTCACACACTATATAAAGGTCAACCATAGAAACCCACTGGAACAATGAGATACAGTGAAATCACAGCAATTTATTTCATATAGGGAGATAATTAAAATCGCAACAACAGTATTTCCTATATTTGGGATGTATATCTTGTACATTTATGAACAACCAGACACAAATCTACAGACCAGACTACGACTAGGCGCATAGCCTAGTTATATATATATTTAGCCTGAATTCCAGTTTTATTAGACCTCAGAATGAATCGGAGTAGAACCAGTCCAGTGTGACAGGTCCTGCTTCGGCAAGTGACTAGATAATTTTCTCATGTAAAGATTTTGAACCGAGCTAGATTTAAACCCATTACCTCAGCGACAGTGAGAGGTTATATGGTCATTAGAAGCTTATCTTAAGCCTTAGATCACTCAACCATGCTGGACCCTGTAAATATGTTGGGAAGGAGGAGGATAGTGCATATCAAAGCACCTTGTCAAACAATTTGATATTTTTTTAATTGATCGTCCATATTGGGGCTAGTCTCACCCCTATTATGCACATCAAATGCCACTAGGAGGAGAGAAATAGACATCACCAAATACTTTAAAAAAAACACATTTAAAATCATGAAGGTGAACAGTCATTGTCAATAGAAATGTTAGGGTAGCAGCAATTTGTGTGGGTATAGGTAACACATATGCTTCAATATGGCCCAATGGATTCTCTGTGAACAAGCGCTTTATTGTGTAGTAGCCATGCTATGTTGTGGTGCGTATGGGTAACACATATGCTTCAATATGGCGCAATGGATTCTCTGTGAACAAGTGTTTGATTGTGTAGTAGCCATGCTATGTTGCGGTGGGTATGGGTAACACATATGCTTCAATATGGCCCAATGGATTCTCTGTGAACAAGTGCTTGATTTTATAGTAGCCATGCTATGTTGCGGTGGGTATAGGTAACACATATGCTTCAATATGGCCCAATGGATTCTCTGTGAACAAGCGCTTTACTGTGTAGTAGCCATGCTATGTTGTGGTGGGTATGGGTAACACATATGCTTCAATATGGCCCAATGGATTCTCTGTGAACAAGTGTTTGATTGTGTAGTAGCCATGCTTTGTTGCGGTGGGTATAGGTAACACATATGCTTCAATATGGCCCAATGGATTCTCTGTGAACAAGCGCTTTATTGTGTAGTAGCCATGCTATGTTGCGGTGGGTATGGGTAACACATATGCTTCAATATGGCCCAATGGATTCTCTGTAAACAAGTGCTTGATTGTGTAGTAGCCATGCTATGTTGCGGTGCGTATAGGTAACACATATGCTTCAATATGGCCCAATGGATTCTCTGTGAACAAGTGCTTTATTGTGTAGTAGCCATGCTATGTTGCGGTGGGTATAGGTAACACATATGCTTCAATATGGCCCAATGGATTCTCTGTGAACAAGCGCTTTATTGTGTAGTAGCCATGCTATGTTGCGGTGGGTATGGGTAACACATATGCTTCAATATGGCCCAATGGATTCTCTGTGAACAAGTGTTTGATTGTGTAGTAGCCATGCTATGTTGCGGTGCGTATAGGTAACACATATGCTTCAATATGGCCCAATGGATTCTCTGTGAACAAGCGCTTTATTGTGTAGTAGCCATGCTATGTTGCGGTGGGTATGGGTAACACATATGCTTCAATATGGCCCAATGGATTCTCTGTAAACAAGTGTTTGATTGTGTAGTAGCCATGCTTTGTTGCGGTGGGTATAGGTAACACATATGCTTCAATATGGCCCAATGGATTCTCTGTGAACAAGCGCTTTATTGTGTAGTAGCCATGCTATGTTGCGGTGGGTATGGGTAACACATATGCTTCAATATGGCCCAATGGATTCTCTGTAAACAAGTGCTTGATTGTGTAGTAGCCATGCTATGTTGCGGTGCGTATAGGTAACACATATGCTTCAATATGGCCCAATGGATTCTCTGTGAACAAGTGCTTTATTGTGTAGTAGCCATGCTATGTTGCGGTGAGTATAGGTAACACATATGCTTCAATATGGCCCAATGGATTCTCTGTGAACAAGCGCTTTATTGTGTAGTAGCCATGCTATGTTGCGGTGGGTATGGGTAACACATATGCTTCAATATGGCCCAATGGATTCTCTGTGAACAAGCGCTTTATTGTGTAGTAGCCATGCTATGTTGCGTTGGGTATGGGTAACACATATGCTTCAATATGGCCCAATGGATTCTCTGTGAACAAGTGCTTGATTGTGTAGTAGCCATGCTATGTTGCGTTGGGTATGGGTAACACATATGCTTCAATATCGCCCAATGGATTCTCTGTGAACAAATGCTTGATTTTATAGTAGCCATGCTATGTTGCGTTGGGTATCGGTAACACATATGCTTCAATATGGCCCAATGGATTCTCTGTGAACAAGTGCTTGATTTTGTAGTAGCCATGCTATGTTGCGGTGGGTATGGGTAACACATATGCTTCAATATGGCCCAATGGATTCTCTGTGAACAAGTGCTTGATTGTGTAGTAGCCATGCTATGTTGCGTTGGGTATGGGTAACACATATGCTTCAATATCGCCCAATGGATTCTCTGTGAACAAATGCTTGATTTTATAGTAGCCATGCTATGTTGCGTTGGGTATCGGTAACACATATGCTTCAATATGGCCCAATGGATTCTCTGTGAACAAGTGCTTGATTTTGTAGTAGCCATGCTATGTTGCGTTGGGTATGGGTAACACATATGCTTCAATATGGCCCAATGGATTCTCTGTGAACAAGTGCTTGATTTTATAGTAGCCATGCTATGTTGCGGTGGGTATGGGTAACACATATGCTTCAATATGGCCCAATGGATTCTCTGTGAACAAGTGCTTGATTTTATAGTAGCCATGCTATGTTGCGTTGGGTATCGGTAACACATATGCTTCAATATGGCCCAATGGATTCTCTGTGAACAAGTGCTTGATTTTATAGTAGCCATGCTATGTTGCGGTGGGTATGGGTAACACATATGCTTCAATATGGCCCAATGGATTCTCTGTGAACAAGTGCTTGATTTTATAGTAGCCATGCTATGTTGCGGTGGGTATGGGTAACACATATGCTTCAATATGGCCCAATGGATTCTCTGTGAACAAGCGCTTTATTGTGTAGTAGCCATGCTATGTTGCGGTGGGTATGGGTAACACATATGCTTCAATATGGCCCAATGGATTCTCTGTGAACAAGCGCTTTATTGTGTAGTAGCCATGCTATGTTGCGGTGGGTATGGGTAACACATATGCTTCAATATGGCCCAATGGATTCTCTGTAAACAAGTGTTTGATTGTGTAGTAGCCATGCTATGTTGCGTTGGGTATGGGTAACACATATGCTTCAATATGGCCCAATGGATTCTCTGTGAACAAGCGCTTTATTGTGTAGTAGCCATGCTATGTTGCGGTGGGTATGGGTAACACATATGCTTCAATATGGCCCAATGGATTCTCTGTGAACAAGTGCTTGATTGTGTAGTAGCCATGCTATGTTGCGTTGGGTATGGGTAACACATATGCTTCAATATCGCCCAATGGATTCTCTGTGAACAAATGCTTGATTTTATAGTAGCCATGCTATGTTGCGTTGGGTATCGGTAACACATATGCTTCAATATGGCCCAATGGATTCTCTGTGAACAAGTGCTTGATTTTGTAGTAGCCATGCTATGTTACGTTGGGTATGGGTAACACATATGCTTCAATATGGCCCAATGGATTCTCTGTGAACAAGTGCTTGATTGTGTAGTAGCCATGCTATGTTGCGGTGATCTAGTGGTTAGCATGGTCTCTCCAAGACCCAGCAGTTCCTGGTTTGATGCTGGTCTGGTTTCGATGTGTGTGTGTGTGTGGTGGTGGTGTGGGATGGTGCATTGAAAGCATGCAATCCTATGGAGGTGATTTAAAGAAGTTGGTCCCCTGTACTCAGGAGAGCCCATGTACTGTGAGGGAGAGCCCATGGACAGGGAGAGCCATACCCAGTGCACATAAATGATCTCAATGAACTTTATGTTAATAATCAGTGATGCCTGAAACCCTCAACTGGAAATGAGGCTTTCAATAATAATCAGTTCAATGATTCCTACACTTAAAGCCAGAAAAAGTTGCAATGTGTCAAGTGAGTAAACATTTGATAAATAAAGTTCATCTGCTACATGACTTATCCCTCAACTGTCACTCCCAATAAAAGAAATTGGGCCTGGGCACATAGAGGATGGGAAATTAATTTGATTGGGGAAAAATAATTTTTAAATTGACAAAATTTAGAAAATAGGGAGAGAAAATACTGCTTTTTTTTTTTGCTTGATTTGGTAAAATATCTTAAACATTAAAACCGAACATTTGTCTCAGATATCTCTATACATCTATGACAAATGAATGAACCCAACTTTATTAAAAAATTAAACGTTTTGACATTGTAAATGTACCTCCATGGGTCTGTCAATGAAACACTCAAACTGTTGTTCATTGTCAGACATGAACAAAATCAGTTCCTTTCTAATATTCAAATGCTCATCTTCTGTGCCGAGTAAAAACATGCTCAGACATCTATTTTCCCATAAATTGTTTTTCTATAATGATGCCGTAGGAAGAATCTTTCTCTCTCTGAAAAAATAACAATGTTTGGAGTGCAGTAGTAATTTGGAGGAGAGAAAATTAACAGATGCATGGGAAATTAAAGAACAGAATAGAGTAAGAACGGTAAAGGAAGGTAATTGGCAAAATCTTACACAAACAAATTACAAAAGGTCAGTTGTTGTTGATGTAAAGAGTGATAGTAACTGTTTTTATAGATGTCTGAACATGTTTTTACTTGACACAGAAGATGAGCATTTAAATATTAGAAAAGAACTGATTCTATTTATGTCTGACAATGAACAAAAGTTTGGGTGTTTCATTGACAGACCCATAACAGTACATTTACACAATAAAACTTTTACAGATGGACGCATTGAATCATGGGCAACAGAAGCAGAGATGTATGCAGCATCAACCCTTTATAAAATAAATGTCAGGGTTGCTGACAACAAGGATAATTTATCTGAATCATTTGCTCATACATTCAGAATAAAGTATTTAAATGGAGTAAACATAGCTATACCATATGAAAGATCAATACACTTCATATTGAAGAATGACCATTTGAGGTTTATCTTGGATACTGATAGAAACACTGATAAGAAGATGTATTGTAAAGTTAAAGATCAACCGCACGTTACAAAGTACAAAAGAGATTGGTTTGATTGTGAAGAAATTTGCAACAACTCAGATGATGATTACAAAAATGTAGCAGATTGTAATCTGACTGCATTTCAATGAGCACAATAAACACACCGTGTGTAAGTGTAAATGTTGGAGAGCAACCGTGTGCACTCCGAGAACACATTGAACACTTAAATAAAAGGGTAGTTTTTGGTGTAAAAGAAAAGAAACACAAGAAGAATGTAAATATACAAATAAAGAAACCAGAAGGTGATGTGATTGTGACGAACAAATCGAGCTATAGGTTAAAGACAGCTGAAGAATCACTACTATCTAAGGGATTGAAATTCATACCAGACAGAACAAAAATAGACAAAGTAAAATTACTGGCGGATCTGGGTGAATGGGAAAGACGAATGAGATTACGAGAATTTTTCCATACAGAGGATGACAAAGTTGATAAAGGAAACGGTGAAAAGGACCCCAGAGAACGCTTCAAACTACACAAAAGGAGTTTTTTACACCAAATAAGGGTAGGGATTTGTGGTTAGACTAATACATAGAACTAATCAAAAATGATAAAGTTAATAGTTTGAGGAAATCAGGAAAACTAAATATCTCGAATGAAGAGCAAACAGCATTCCAGTCACTACTTCTCAATGATGATATCGTTATCCGACCAGCTGACAAAGGATATGGTATTGTTATAATTGATAAGGTGGAGTATATAGACAAATTATATAGAGAAATGGAATCTAATGAATCGTACAAGGAGACCAAGGAAGATCTCACTCTGACATCTCTCAAAAAAGTTAAGAAACTGGTTAACAAAATGTACAGGGTCGGGCCATATCAAAAGAAATGCAGGCATACCTTATTCCAAGATACACAAGGGCAGGTAAATGGCAACCCTAAACTACATAAACCAGATGCACCATTCAGAGCCATTGTCAATGGTATAAACACACCAACTGAAAAGTTAGCAGAGGTATCTGAATATGAACTAAATGAATATGTCACAAAGTCACCTAGTTATTTACGGGACACTACTGATTTTCTACAGAAGCTTACGCTGATTGAAAAACTCATCCCAAGTGAGACTATACTTTTCTGTTTTGATGTTTGCAAGCTTTATCCATCAGTACCAAAAGTGAAGGCCTTCAAGCATGTGATGAGGGGTTGGTAAAACGATAAAATCAAATTATTCCAACTGGATATGTCTTACAAAGGATAGAAACTGTACTTGACAACAACAATTTTGTTAAAGGAGACAAACACTACATACAAACTGATGGGGTTGCAATAGGTTCAAGATTAGGAAAAAGTTTTGCATGCAGCTATATGCGGAAATGGGACGAGCAACTGTAGAACTTTGAGATACAGCCATTGTTCTGCAAAAGATTTATTGATGATGGCTTTGGGTTGTGGACAGGTGGGATTGATAAGTTAAAGCAATTTGCTATATTTGCAAATAACATGTATACACGTTAAAAAAAAAGTTGAACTTAGGTGGAGTTGTTATCAAATTGAATTTCTAGACACACTAGTAAATTTAGTTGGAAAATGCCACATTCATACAGAACTGTACAATAAACCTTCAGATAAACAACTTAATCTACAGAAAAATTCATGTCAACCGGCGCATACCAAAATGGGCGTTGGCCTATGGCCTAGGAATAAGAATCAAAAGAATATGCGAAAGACAAACAGATTCTAGTAAACATAGAGAAGACTTGAAGCAACAGCTAAGAAAAAGAGGATACAGCAGCAATGAGATCGAACAACTGCAATGGGTGGACAAGATTGACAAACAAGAGTTGTTGCAAACAAAAAAGAAGAATAAATCAAAAGAAAAGAGAGTACTGTTAGTGCTGACTTGCTCCAAAATATTACCGAACATAAGGAACATTCTACGTTAACATCAGAAAGTTCTACATAATTCAGAACGCATGAAACCAATGTTAGCCTTTTGGAGGGATAAAAATATCAGTGATGTATTGGTACATGAAGGGGATGTCACTGATATAACAAACAGGCACATGTACAAGACAGTTAGGAACGCAAGCTGTATTGATACAAATCTGGTGTATGGTTTACTCTGTAAGCAATGTAACAAAACAGTGTATGTTGGAGAGACAGAACGAATGCTAAAGGAGAGGATAAATGAACATCTGCGTGATATAAGGCAGCAATCTGACAAACCGATCAATTGCCATTTTGAAGGACAATATGAAACAGACTTGAAAGTTGTGTTGCAAAGGATATACCAAGAAGGTGTGTTTACAAATAGTAGAGGAGAAATAGATAAGGAAACTGGCAACAAAATTCCTGCATGGTTGCAATGTTAAATATAACATTTGAATTCAACTTCATCACGTCATCATTATAGAAAAACTATATTACAAAACTAAATTGAACTTGTGTAATATGGTTACTTCCCTGAGGAAGATTTTTGAATGAAAAGATTATATAGTAGTAAATACCTGGTGGGACGCTCGATAATACATTGTCAACTAGGTGTGAATAACAAATATCATTTGCTCAAATCAGTCCTATATTAAAGCAAACTGACAAAAAGAAAGTAGTAATGGATATCATCAGGTTAATTAAATGAAAAAAATCCTGATTAATTGTTAAAGCAGTACAATGTAGAAATTGTAAGTTAGGTTATAAAGAACCAGAAAACATATAATCTTTTAACAATCTTATTTTATATAATTTCAAGTTATAATAAAATAAGCACATTATATGTAGCACATATAATTAGTAGTACATTTGATATTCTTCTTTCACTATTTTCCAATTTTGTAATAATTTCCTTATAATCATAACGATCAGTATGCACTCTTCGTACAGTTTTCATAATCATATTCCCTATTGAATGATGTATATCTATGAAGTAAATGGTTACTCTTCATCTTTGCCGTGGTCATCAACTCTGTGGGTATGACCATGGCCTATCAGATTGCTACAATCTCTCAGTAGCGTCCAAGTCATCTTCATCTTTATATCTGTCCCACAGATTGAACAGACATCCATGTATTTTTGCTTACCTCTTGCGTTGATTTCTCGTCACTAGGTTTTCTGACACCAGCTGCACTGTTATCAAGACATTCTGTGCCTCGGATCGCAGGAGTTGAACGATGACATAGAATGGGAGGCTGCTGTTGTTTGTCTCGCGACAATATCGATTAATTGATTAATGAATGAATACATCATTGATTAATTATGTCTAATTATTTGAGTTGTAACTATGGAGACTTCCTTTAATTGGAACCCAATTAAGATCCTCAAACAGTACAAACTTGTAATTACACATCTTGATTAATATAATAAAAAAGCAAACATTGTATAATTTAAGATTATATTAATACATGGATATACAGGAATTCACATCAGTGAAACGTGATTTAATTCAGATACATTAAGGACGTACATGGATATACAAACAAGTACTCAAGGTATGAACTTTTTTATTATAATATCACAAATGCAGTTGAAATACTTTAATTAGTACATTATTTACCAAATGATACAATATAAAAGATATACTGTAACACTGGAATAAAAAAAACAAACAATAAAACATGTAGTTAAATCAAAGACGTATTATAATTCATAAAATTATATTATTTATTGGTTAAATGCATAAATATTATTTACATGACATTTATTGGTAACATACTACACATTCGAACAGTTTAACAGTAAAAAAAATATATAAAAACTACAAACAATACATTAATATTATTAAATTTTCTCTATATAATCTATATGTGGTACGCTTCGTCCTAGAAACTGGTACGGTAAGGCAGTCCTACCCTTCGTTCGACATTCATAATTAGCAACTCTTTAAAGTTATCATACTCTATAACAAAGGAAGGTAAATGACCAATAATGTAGTTAAAAATAGTCAACCTACTTTATGTATGTCATTTTTGTAACCAAATTATCAGAAAAAATATCAGAAAATATTGTTTTATTCATCTTTAAAAACAATATTATCCACCGGTTACGAAATGACCAAAAATATGGTTACTATCTATCTATCTATCTTTATATTTTGCCACACGCCTTCACAGGCATAATCGGGCAGCTGCGCGTCGTGTCTTATATTAATAGAACAAGAAAAAGTAAAGCATAATAAAAAATGACCAACATTTTAAACAGGTTACGAAATGACTGGGGAAAAAAACGGTTACAAACCAACCAAAAATAACCAGTTATGAAATGACTTGGTTATGAAATGACCGGATCCCGACAAAAGCTAGGTTTGTTTACAAATATTAATTTCAATCATATCTGCTGAAAACTAACAATTTGCATTGTTATGGAATAAATCGGAATTATCCATTGAGAAATATTCCTGCAAGTGAAAGGTAAGAACAGTTTTATCAACTTTCATTTCTTTGCACTTCTGCAGCCTCATGTCATTTTAGTTTGACATATTGTACAATCCAGTCATGTGATCGAAATCTGGGGATGTCATATGTTGGAAGTGTATTTTGGTATAACCGTCATCCAACGTGAATGGGCATATATTTGTTGTCTATTTGGTTTACCATTTTTTTTATTATTTTGTAGTTATTTAAACGTTATACACAAGTATTTAGTATCAACATTCGTTTTGGCATTGAAATATTTATGACGATGTTTAAGTGATTGAAAACCGGTAACACCATCAAAATTAGGGATCACAAATAAGAAAAAATGGTACTCACGATCATTAAGAAGCATGAAAGTCCCATATTGTAAGACACATGAAAGCTCAAACATTATTCAAATATGGGCGGCACAAGATAGTGATAGGTGGAGCTATTGGCCTTCCGTCCTACATTATAAACTGTTTGGAACTGTTATTTTGCACTAATTGGTTTCCGATATCATCATATAGAATATATTTATAAAACGAGTCATGACGGGAGACCAGCCAATAAAAATACGATCTTGTCGGCGTTGTCGGACAAACGCTTCAGTTAACAAATGAAAGCGTGTGAAGGACGATAAGTTTATACTGCGGAGCAAATAAATGTAGCGGTCCGTTCACAAATGCGAATTCATAACCTTGGGCAGGATTTATATAGAAAGACAAGTAACTTCCGTCTTCCTTAATGTTGATAAAATAGCATTTGAAAAATTAATAATTTGCCATATTAATCATTTAAAATTCACAAGCAACTGATTTATTTTAGTTTATACTAATTTATTTAACTTGATTGCGATGAAAGCCCATAGCTTATATGAACCGCTTTCGAGTCCGCTTCCTGGGTAGAACCAGAACTGAGTGTTGTTTTATGAGAGGCATAAGGTCGAACTGGGGTTCAAACGTGCAACATTTTGCGCGAGGGGCCATCACTTTATCTACTACACTACCGCCACTCCGGCGATGATTTCTTTTACATAAAATGTATGGTCTTTAGATTTTTTATAAGGTTTTAAATACGCAATATGGTCATGAATTTAAAATATTGCAGTTTGAAGCAAAATTTTAAGTACTTTCCTTGATTTTTAGTTGCAGTATACAAATTTTGATCGATGAGTTATGATTTTTATTATGAATGAATGAAGAAAAAAATGTATGTTTGTGCTTATTTTATACGTTATTATGCGAAAAAAATAAAATGCTTATATAAAAAAGAAAGTGATCTATATGTTTTCTCGTTCTTTATAACCAAACTTACAATTACTATATTGTACTGCTTTTACAATTAATCGGGATTAATTAACCTGATAATACCCATTACTACTTTCTTTTTGTCAGATTGCTTTAATTTACCACTGATTTGAGCAAATGATACTTGTTATTCACACCTAGTTGACAACGTATTATCGAGCGTCCCACCAGGTATTTACTACTATATTATATATATGTGGTGCGCTTCGTCCTGAAATGGTACGTAAAGGCAGTGGTACGGAAAGACAGTGGTACGCTTCGTCCTGCACCCGCTTCAACAATTGTAAACACAAGTTGCTGGGAATGGTCTCGTTTTGTGGAGAATTTCATTATGTAAAGAAATCATTTGATTTGTATTTCTGAAATGAATGGTAGTTAAGATATTTGAAAACACGATTTTCAAGATTTTGCGCAAGTAGGGGAACGTTCATAACATCTCAATCAGTTGTGTTTCCTTCACTATATAATCCCTTGTTTAAACACGCAAAATGATCTTGAATGGTCTCATTTTGTGGAGAATTTTGATTTGTATTTCTGAGATGAATGAAGTAAGGATATTTGAAAATGAAAATCGCACAAAACATCTCAATCAGTAACTTTACCTTCTCTTTATAAGTCCCTGCCTCAGGATACTTTGGTAACCAATGTTCTTGTCCTTCAAAAGCAAAGGTAAAAAAAACTACCTTACACCATCACACCCAACACCCCATATAGTTGACCTTTGGAGTTCCTTGACCACATAAAAAACAAACAAAAACATTATACCTGGTAATAAGGACTTATATAGATATTATTTCAGTCCTTGCTGGTAATATGTTTATATGATAATAAAGTCAGAGACATATAAACATGTCATCATTGGCTTAATAACAGCGATGGGCAGGTCCTTGTTCCGCTATAGTAGCTATTTTAAAATACAGGCACGCACTCCATGAATCATGCGATCAAATTATGGCGTCATTGTCGGACATTTTGAAAAGCAACCTGAACATATTATTACAGTATGTTTTTGGAAAAATAAAGTCGTCGGGGGCATATTTCACATATAATTGTTTAATTTTTCTATATTTAGTATACTAAATCGATTTAGAGTTGTTTTGAATGCTGATTCTCAACAAGGGACTAAATAGAGATATGTCTTTGTTCTTAAGAATAATCACAAATGTTGAAATAAACACTTTCCTTGCCCGGTATGCAGCATGGGTGCAAAGTAATGTGAATAAAGGCTTTTTTAGTTTTGTTAATGTTCAAAATAAAGTCAACTGTATAAAAATAGTGCAGTGTTTTTCTCGATTTGGGTCTTAATGTAGCTTCACTTTTAAACTTACAAAAACTTTTTTCAGATATGATTTTTTTTATCAATATTTTCATCTCAAGAACTCAAGTTGCTTTTTAATAATACCATTATTTTTGTCAGTTTTTTTTTTCTAAAATGTGTGAATGTGAATGTGGCTGCATTAGACTGTGTTACTGATAGAATGAATTATGTTAATATATTATTTAAGTGTGCTATACCGCTACTTACACGACTCTTAGCAACACAGGCATCCGTGGTGTGAAGTACGTTATGTCCCAAGCAAGTGAGAGCCGTGTCAATTAAATTTAAATTACCGGTAAAGTGGCGACTAGTCGGTTTATTGACAGCAGAAGAACCATGCTGATTGATAAGCTGGAGAAAATTCACTAGAAAATTCTGCAGATAAATAGTGTGCCTTACCTAAACAAACAGTCTATTGTTTTGTGTATGCGACATATTGCACATCTCTAGGGAGCCTTTTAAAGATTTTTATTTTGCGTCTCCCGAGCAGATCAGATAACAAAATAATAAAAAAGCTGTCCATTCACGCCTTATTTAATCAGGCTATACATATATGCCACAGTGTATTAAATACCGACTGAAAATCTTACAAATGGATCGAAAAAGATATCCATATCAATGTTATATCATGCTTATACGTATTGATGACGCCAGACGCCAAACTTGGGTTATATTAGTCTGATAAGATATTTATTACTTTCACTAGGCTTTGGATATGTTTGGATTGCTCAAGGCGTTGGCGATACAAGTTATTTCATTTAATTGTTTAAACAAAGGATACGCGACTGTAACTTACAAAAGTGGTATAAATTACTGAATAGCACAATTAAAAGCCGATACATATAGAACCTTTAAATCATTAAATTCTGAAGAATATTTATCTTTAGATTAATCATTTCCTTTAAGACAAACATGGCTAAATTTAGTACGTCTACGCATAATGATTATAAAGGGTCATCATACTGGTTTGGACATGTTAAATTTTAGATTTTGTCCAATTTGTTGTTAGAGAAATACTTATTGAATTTATTGTTATTGAATCAGAATTTTATTTTTTCTTGGAATGTAGTGCAGTGTATGAGAATCTAAGAAAGGATATTTTTGGTAAAAATTATTTCAATTTTATAGACATAAATACGTCCAATAATAATAATGCCTAATCATCGACTCTCCACTAACGTGAGCCATCAGAGATATGATAAATGTAAATATACAACCGGAGAAGTCTTGTTTTTATTCCTCCATATAATGATGGGTAGCCACACTTCTGAGGAACACAAATCCAAAATGGTTGACTCTTAATTAAGTAGAGTTTCAAAGATATGGTACTTGCAATACATCAACCCAATTTTATTAGGTATCAGCACAAGGTACAAGTCATTTGTTTTAGACTGCAAGAATGGCATTTTCAGTGTTATGGTATTTTAATATGCCAAACATCATAGGTTACATTGCCATATGTTCTGATGGATTTAGGATTTATTGTGTTTTAATAAATATACATGTATTGCATTATTTGATCAAAAGATAAAATTTTCAGTTTTAAATTTTTAAGTTTCTAGTACATTTGTGATTTCTCTTTGTAGTAACAAAGTTTGTACATATTGATATCAGGCCTTCTAAAATTCCAAAATGCAAATCGGTCCAGGTTTTTTACTACCGTAAGAATCGCACTTATTTTAAAAAAAAAATCACTAAAATTGCCTTACATTATGCCATTACATGTATGCATACCCCACCCACCATGTCAGCTGCATCGTGTATTTCTCCGTTTATTTATTAATAGGAAACGATTTCAAGTTTATTTGTGTATTATTTATAACATACTTTATCACAATGTGTACATTTTAATGACTGACATTATGTTTCCGCTTTACTGAATAATTTTCATTACATTAAAAATGTTCGATCGAACCGGAAGTGATGCAGGTTCCGGAAGCTGCGTGAAATAATCACCGTTGAAACCAATGTAGGCATAGTGCCACCATTGCAAAAAGGAAGTGCTTCCGTGGGGTAGTCGCATACAAATGGCGGTTGTAAATAATCCTCAATTTTTCTTCTTTAAAAATGCATTTTCCTATTTTTAATGCTCATTTTTTTATTTGAATGGCATTATTGATGTATTTTGAACATTTTGATAGCATTGTCATGTTTGAATTGTGAATTTAGAAAAAAAAAATGATGCTTGGAAATTGGGGTATGAATTCATGATTTCGGAAGTCTACTTTCACTTTGTCACCAGTGTACACACTGAGCAGAAAAAAATCTCTTATATGACACATGATCCCTACTTGTCTCATCATATTTTGATAGTGCAGAGGTTGACAAACAGTAAAATGTAGGTTTCACTTCTTTCATTTGGGACCCTCTATGAATGACAAGCCTTCAAACTTTTATTATTTACTATAGAATAAAGAACAAAAATTAATAGTGGGGTTACACCTATAAGAGAGACTTGAGTGAAATGGGGGTGATTTTCCAAAATGTTAATTGTAGGTAAAATAACCTCTTTTCTACACTCTCATAGTATTAAATGACAAATTGGAGACATTTGCTTCATAAAAAAACACATTTTGGCAAGTGTATGCCTCAAATAAAGCATATATGTGCATATTTACATTGAAATTTCATGAAAAATCACAAAATTTTGAAGATTTTTTATTTTGGATGATTTAAATGTGCAATTTTTAGCATGTACATTGTATTGAATAATGTATTTTGGTAAGATAATGTCTTCAGTGTATCATGAGACTGTTTTGGTGTAAAAATTTTAATGGAATTAGGTAAAAAAAAAAAATTGGGGGTAAAATTAGTCAAACACATCAAAATTGCATGTCGGTCAACATCTCGCGCCTGTATATAATGATCATGTAAAAAGTGATATTTTGACAAAAGTTTCAGAATACAATGCCTGCAACTTGGCAGTATTACTTCAAATTGGTAGTACTTAGCAAAAATGAGGTAATTATGAAATTAAAAAAAAAAGAGTTTCCTTATAGGCATAGTGCCACCATTGCAAAAAGGAAGTGCTTCCGTGGGGTAGTCGCATAATGGCGGTTGTAAATAATCCTCAATTCTTCTTCTTTAAAAATGCATTTTCCTATTTTTAATGCTCATTTTTTTATTTGAATGGCATTATTGATGTATTTTGAACATTTTGATAGCATTGTCATGTTTGAATTGTGAATTTAGAAAAAAAAAATGATGCTTGGAAATTGGGGTATGAATTCATGATTTCGTAAGTCTACTTTCACTTTGTCACCAGTGTACACACTGAGCAGAAAAAAAATCTCTTATATGACACATGACCCCTACTTTTCTCATCATATTTTGATAGTGCAGAGGTTGACAAACAGTAAAATGTAGGTTTCACTTCTTTCATTTGGGACCCTCTATGAATGACAAGCCTTCAAACTTTTATTATTTACTATAGAATAAAGAACAAAAATCAATGGTGGGGTTACACCTGTAACGGTTCAACCACCAAAATAAATCATTCAGAACCTGTCCCACATCAAAACAAAATCGGTCCGGGTTTTATCACTTTCATTAATTAATGTCATTAGTTTTATAATTAAAGTTATTTTTTTAAAAAAATGAAACAAACAAGTAACACTGGACGTTTTATCAAATATTTTAATGACGCAAACAATATTCGGTCCGACCGTTCCAGCTTTGGCTAGCCGTATAATAAAGAAATATAGAACGCAAACACAGTCTTTTGATGAACCGACAGAACGCGTCACTGATCACACATCGAAGGCATGCTACATAGCGATAGACTCTTCCGATAAATTCCCCTAATACCGTCAATGGTTTAGTCGAAATTGACATCATTTCGCACAGCAGATGACAAAACAAACGGATTATTGGGTCAAATGATATTGCCGCAAGGCGTATTTCGCAGGTCAGTATGGCATGGTAAGAGCATTTTATGAGATTTTATACCACCGATAGAAAAAATATCTGGAGCGATTTTTTATTGAACTTTGAAAATATTTGGACCGATTTTTTATTAAACTTTGAAACGAAAACCGGTTTTGAACTTCAGAAATCGGTCCAAAAACCGGCAATTTTAGAAGGCCTGATTGATATATCAGCATTAAGCTGTGGTAACATCTTACGTAGTTTTTCGAACTTATGATTTGCCTGTAGTTAGCACATAATTTTTCAACATGTTCAAAAACTACGATGCCAAGACCCTACTGTGACCGTAGTTTGAACATAGTTGACTTTAGTTAACCGTAATTTACTCTACTTCACCATAGTGTTTACTGTAGTTGACCGTAGCAAAAACTGTAAGGGTCAACTAATAAGAAATCTGTCGCTTACATTTCTTGGATTACACACATCTTGCTGTTTGAGGATTCAATTATTCTTTTAACTGCATACGTACACAATGGGTGACAGAGTAACGATTGCGAAGTTCTTGGGTCAGGTTAACATGGAACTTGCGGGTCTGGCAAGAAACCTTGTGGCATTAGAGGACCTAGAGGAACAGGAAAGGAGGGAGAATAGAAGACAAAGGAGATGGTGGACCAGGGACTGACTGCTGCGTAGACCCGTCCACGGATAGTATGAGGCTCTGAATGGTAGAATTAGGTGATCAGCAATGTTGGCTTTGGAAGAATCTCGTTTCCTCTTCCTTGGCGAAACCCGAGTTTATCGTAGTTGTGTGCGTACTTCGAATGTAATTTATACATAGTTACCTGTAGTTAGACATAGTGATACCCTAGTTAAACATAGCCACTTTGCTCATAGTTCAATGTAGTTGACCGTACTTACACGCAGTTCAACCTACTTAGACTTTCTATATTTCCTCTTTTTGTCAATTTTGAACCAACTTTGAACCTACTTCAATATAGTTGACCGTAGTTAACAGTGTGGTGGACTACATTTGAAATAAACTACAGTCAACTACGTGCATGACCGTAAATGTGACCATGGCTTTAAGGGAATATATCAGGATTTTTCAAAATTTTAATATTGACCAAAACATTTTTACCAATATATCATGCTTATATATGCCCATTGACTCTGTATTGCCAAAATGATATATACTTAAACATGCCAAAATAATATGTTTAAAAGGGGTTTCCAAACTTGGGCTACGCGCCTAGGTTAGACTAAAATAGATGTCCCACTTAAAATGGCAACATATTTTGTGACGTATTAAATGGGTCATGGGATTCCATTTTGATTTCAATATGATTAGTCATACATGTTTACACATTGTAAAGTTTGTTTCATCTTAGAATGAACCCAAATGACGATATGATGGTCGTAAACCAGTATTTAAGTAAGGTTTATTTTTAGAATCGGGATTTCATTTCAAGTTGACCACTCCAACTTAAACATCAATTTTGTGAGATTTTGGTGGATTTGGTATACCAAACCATTCAGATTTTATTCATTTATGATAATGATCATGCTTTTTAACCATTTAAAAATAATCATTTTTCTCAAGACATTTATAGCATTTTTTTGCGGTATATTCCCTTTTAATTTGAAACTCCAAACATGTAATATGATAGAAATTATAATGGATGAATTTTCTCCATAATAGCTTAACCAAAGCAACAAACTGAATGTGCTGCAAGAAGTAACATGTTTATCTGCCATCATCGTATCTGTTTAAGCATGGAGCGAATCCATTTTCTGTCTATGTGCCATTCTTACAGTTTATAAAATATTACATGTTATTGTACTTTGTCATACAGATGCTGAAATAAAATAATTTATGTTTAAACTAAATGCCTGAATTTAAGGGTTAGATCCCTGGCCAAGTTATGACAGGTATTAACTAGAACTATCACCGAAGATGATGAATACCCCCCGAACACCACAATGTCACAGTACATAAAATATAATGTAATATTTTATGATGAAATGGGGAAAGAGAGCTTAATGCAGTAGGTCTTTCTTCTGTTTTAAGTAAGAAAGCAATTGATTTTAAAGTTTTGGAGGAAAGTGGACCTGGACAAACAAAGGTTTACCAAGGTATATTTTCAATGTAGATGACAATGCAAGCAAGAGTAAGAAAGACAATATTAAACTTACAGTAATTTCTTTTATTATAATATATTGCACAACATATAAAAATAATTTGTCAGTTATGATTGTTGGGGAACATACATGGGAAATATAATGTTCATATAATGTATAACATAAAATACAGATATGAAGTTTGTAGATCTATGCAGATGTTTGTGAATAATAAAGATGGAATCTACAGTGTCCATTGCCTCATGAAATAGACAACTTAACTCTCGGAATCATGGTGAAAATGTTTATATATGGAATTTGATTAGCAGGAAGTCATCCTATTGATGTCTATTTTATCTGTTTGTTTCCTGGCTTGTTAGTTGTGTGTGACGTCACACACAACTTATATACCAGCTTTTCACCACAAATTCTCTCTAAATTGAATTTGAAAAACGAAGTACCGCTTCCGGCTCTTCCCATAAAATAGTACCTCTCTGATGAATCATGAAATCAGAATCTGGTAATAAAATAAAACAAATTTAAACTATTTAATTAATAATGAAAAAAGAAATCAGGTATCAAGCTTTTATGCTGATAGTCGTCTGCTTAGTTGTTGACCAGAAACAATAGAGTATGAATTCCATTATCGCTAATTCCTAAAAATAGCACGAAAGTGAAAGTTGTATATTTTCGGAAAATGAAACGGTGCTGACTGTGATTATTCACCGGACATTGTGTCCGACAACAATCGGTTAAAATGGAAATATACAGGACATGGTAACAGACTATTTTTTTTTCTTAATCTGATTTCTGTTTATGATTTTGTTGACCGTGACATTTATTTTGCAAAACAGTTTGAAGTTGAATATGCAACATTACATACTTGTTTTAGTTTCTGCTTTAAGTTGTTTACAGCTCGCCAAACCCTCTTTGACTTGAGACACACACAACTTCAGTGCCTGTAGCGCTTTGATTTCTTCATACAGGCACTGTATATACCGTGTAACTGAAGATCTCATTTATTGCAACTTGTTGAATGTCTCTCAAAGCAGGGTTACCTGCCACAGCTCTATTCAATGTCATCCTTGGAAATGGAAACATTTCAAACAGTTATATTACTGTTAAAATTAAAATTCCCTAGTCCGAGAATTTTTTAAACGGAATGGCAATCCCAAGAATGAAGTGATCACTGTAAAATGTATGTAACATGTCCATGATTAGTCCACTGGAAGTAATATTAACATAAATGTTATCAAGAAGTCCTCCTTTCCTATGAGTGGGTGTTTGGAAACATGGCTGAAACTTATAGTAGTTTAACAGATGGTTGAGCTGCTGCGCACTGGTAGTGTTGTTCCTGAAGGAGTCAATGTTGAAGTCGCCAGCAATTATTGCTGGTAATCCCTGAGGTAATCTCTGGATAAGTTGTTCAAGTCTGGGTAAGAAAACTCGAGCTGGTGTACGTGGATGTCTATACACTGACAACAATGTTATGCGTAATTCCATGTCTTCCTTTGGGGATATTGTAACGATCATATGTTCAAGAGGGAATGTGTTGTCAGTTCTTTGTTGTAAAATCACTGTATTGTAGTTGATACACATGATCATGCCTCCACTTCTGTGTGGTGTGAGATGGTCTTGCCTTAGAATAGCATGTGTGGGTATTTCAGGAAGGATATCTGATGACTTAAGCCAAGTCTCTGCTAAACAGGAAACATGTGATGATGGTAGATATTGCTCTTTCATGAAACAACTCAAGTGTGCATTTAACGAGATCACATTGTGAAAATACAGTTTAAAGTATGTTTGCTGGTTACAACTTACTGTCTTTGGAAGAGGAGGTGTGAAGAGGTTTTCTTTCTATCTCTGTCAGACCTAGTTTATTGACTTTGATGTTATTATACGGTTAAGTAATGACTTGTTTCTAAAAAAAAAAAATTACAGTGTTAATTTAGCGTGTGTGTGTGTGTGTGTGAGGATGGGGGCAAGGTACGTTTCTTCCACCTGTGTCTCAGATCGGTGAAATAGTTTCATCTCAATATTCATGTTATGTTAGAACTAGACGCTGTTGCAAACAATTATCGATTTTCATCCCTTTGAATCTTTTTTTTTCTTATTTTTGCACAAAACTACATTTACTGCTGTGCACATTTTTTTTGTTATGGTTCTCATTCACGATTACATTATCAATACACGGCACATCAGCGTCGTTCATTTATTATGTTCATAAAGCGAATGGAAATGTGCCCTGGAAAAGCATGTGACTGAAAATTGATTTACTTACATTATAAAAAACAGATTTATAAGAATTCTTACATTTATAAAAAGCAGACAACCTTTACATGTGCTTTGTTTGAAATCAGCGACGAAATCCGAGGACGCCGAATGCAAATTAATCAAGGTGTCATCCCACCATTGATTTTTGTTCTTTGTTCTATAGTAAATAATAAAAGTTTGAAGGCTTTTCATTCATAGAGACCCAAATGAAAGAAGTGAAACCTACATTTTACTGTTTGTCTGCACTATCAAAGTAGGGGTCATGTGTCATATAAGAGATTTTTTTCTGCTCAGTGTGTACACTGGTGACAAAGTGAAAGTAGACTTACAAAATCATGTATTCATACCCCAATTTCCAAGCATCAATTTTTTTTTCTAAATTCACAATTCAAACATGACAATGCTATCAAAGTGTTCAAAATACATCATTAATGCCATTCAAATAAAAAAATGAGCATTAAAATAAGGAAAATGCATTTTTAAAGAAGAAGAAATGAGGATTATTTAAAACCGCCATTATGCGACTACCCCACGGAAGCACTTCCTTTTTGCAATGGTGGTACTATGCCTCAAGTTCATTTCGCGGCTTTAGGATAGATACGCGGTGAATCCAGTTTACGATTTTTCGTTGCTGCTTCGGAATGGGAATGTTTTAGTCAGATTGTGAAAAAAACACGTATATATTGCTTTGGGAACAGGTAAGATAGTGAGACACTTGGAAATATGGAAAACAGGCATGTAATTAATATTAAAATTTAATCATGAATACAATTTAAATACATGCCTAGTTGTGCTTGGTCCATTGGTTGGGTTACTGGGCCACTAACTCAAGCTCCTGTGTCCCAGATGTTAAACCTATTGACCAGAAACATGGACCATGCACAAGAAGACATGGTACTTATCACTTATGTGAAGAATCATGAAATTCTGACCAGTTTTTTTTAGATTTAAATCCACAAGATTTTACTATTTCAAGACCCTGTGACCTTGACCTTGGACATGAAACATAGACCATGCACAACTAGGCATGGTACTTACCACTTGTGTGAAGTATCATTTAATTCTGACCAGGGATTATTGAGATTTAGCATCCACAATATTTTACTATCTCGAGCCCCTGTGACCTTGACCTTTGACGTATTGACTAGAGTCATGGACCATGCACAACTAGGCATGGTACTTATCACTTACCTGAAGCATCATTAAATTCTGACCAGGGGTTATTGAGATTTAGCATCCACAAGATTCCCTCTACAATTTGCTATCTCCAGCCCGTGTGACCTTGACCTTTGACCCGAAACATGGACCATGCACAACTAGGCATGGTACTTATCACTTCTGTGAAGTTTCATTAAATTCCTAGCAGGGGTTACTGAGATTTAGCGTCCACAAGATTCCGTCTACAGACAGACAGACAGTCGGACAGACAGACGGACAAGCTGAATCCAGTATACCACCCCCCCCCCCCTAACACTTTGTGTTCGGGGGGTATAAAAAGTTCCTTGCTTAAGAAATTGGCAGTTATAGCATTGTTCAGTTTGCGATTCCTATCCCTCTGGTGGGAAATGATTGTTATCCTATTCTTGCATAATTATAGGACAAGGATTTCTGCATATTTTTACGGAGTACGGATTTTTCATCCTACACCCCCTGCACATGCTTATCCTACCCTCCTACGGCTATAACGTGACATCATTCATAAAATTCTCACACTATGATGTATTCATTCATAAATACAATGTACTATGGAATCCTTGTGCTACTATAAAAAATAAAAACTGAAATTAAAATCTTAAACATCACACAGGGTTGTATACAAGAAAAAGAATCTTTCATGGGGGGGGGTTCAGTGTGGATTGAAAACTCGTCTCGGGATAACTGTTAACCTTGGGACGGAATTTTCCATTTAAACCTATGAAAGATTCTTACCAAGAACCACAATAGTTTTCAATAAAATATTTAATAAAAATACATGTAAGTGTATGAATATTGCATAGTCCAAACAGATGTCCATTAAGCAAACAATAAAACTAACACCAATTATCATATTGGTATTTTAATAGTATTAACAGTAATTACATAGTTTAAAGGGAGTGTATAAGGATATTTCAAATATTAAAATTGGCTAAAACATGTTCTTATGCCTATATATTCCCACTAATCTGTATTGCCAAAAAGGATATATAATTAAACATGTCAAAATGATATAATGAAAAAGGATTTTCTAACTTGGGCTACGCGCCTAGGGTTAGACTTAAATATATTAAACATATTTTGTGACATATTAAATGAGTCATGTGATTTCATTTTAATTTCAGTTTGATCCATTATGTAGGCTTACATATTGTAAAAATTGTTTCATCTAAGAAAGAGTATAAATGAAGATGTGAAGTTTATCAAGCAATATTTAAGTGCTATCTATTTTTAGAATGGGTATTTCATTTCAAGTTTAACACTCTGACTTAAATATCCATTGTGTCAATTTATTGGTAGATTTGACAAACTAATTAAACTTCATTTATTAATGATAACAAGATGCATTTTATCCATTTTAGAAATACTTATCTTTTATGACATTTATAGCATTTTTTCCTGATATACTCCCTTTAAGAGTGTAGTTTTAAGCAATGCAATTCTTTGTATAAACACTATTAAGTTTCGTGATTAGTAACAAAAGAGAAAAGAATTGTAAAAAATACATACAAAAATATATATGATTATATTGGTATAAATCAGTATATTTAATATACATAATAACATTACCAGTATAACAAATACATTAAATGAGTAAATGGATGACTGAATTGGGTTTTTTAGTGAACCATCACTTATTATGATCCCCACAAGAAAGATGCCACTCTCTCTCTCCAAGTATAAAAACAACAAAGTAACAAAAATCTTCTCGTCTAAAATCGCTGAATGAACCTTTTTTTTTTTAACAAAAGTATATTTAAAACAAATGGGGTTTAATGTCATTTCATGCAGAATGAATCTAAAACCTTTATACTTGTAGAATTTCAGAAATTTCTATCCAGCATCATTTGTCATCTCCAGCATCAGCTACATTGGTCCTGTTCTTGTCTTGCAATCACACATTTAGTTTATACTACCCAGGAATTTATTTTAGCTTGACTAGGAAAAAACTCATGTCTTAATATATGAACTGCTCTCAAGTCTGGTTCCAAAATTGAACCAGTATGGAGTATTGGTTTTTCATAGGCATTGGGTCAAGCTGGAAACCAAACCCACAAAACTTAGTGTGAGCAGCCAACACTCTTATATATATATAATTATTTGTGAATAAACAAGACATAAAGTACAGACCAGACTACAGTGAGTGCGCCTAGCTACAATGCAAACCACAGATACAATATCAAGGTCTCTGCCAAACCAATAAATTTGGTGTTGACCATGACTTATATACTATGGTATTACATGCAACACATCTGGACAGATTGGCCAAATTTACATACATGAACTGATAGCTTTATGTGAGTATGATCCACTTAAGGATTCATGACTACTCACATGCTATATAAAGGACAGATTTATAAACCCATTGGATCATATAGATACAGTGAATTCATATATATTTAGTTTCATAAAGGGAGGTAACAACGGAATTTATGATTTTTGGGAGTTTTTCAGATGCTTATTCACAATGCATGATATATATATATATATGGAGATAATTAAGATTATTTGTGAATAACCAAGACATAAATGTACAGACCAATCTACGGCTATATTCCGTTGTTGTGAATTTAATTATCTCCCTTTATATATATATGTATGTATATACTCAGAGACTTTGAAAACGCATCACTTACATACAGGTTATTATTTCAGTGCAGAAACTGTCATCTGATTTCAAAGAAAGTTTATATACTTTAAGAATGCCATCTCTGCCAAAATTTCGTGACTGACACTTGAAATTTTTATGCATTTTTTTGGATAAGAGACTTGGCGAACTTTTTAAAAATTAAAAAGTAAAATGAAGTTAAAAACATTATGGTCTATTTCTTAATATAGCCAGCTATTTAAAATAGAACAAAAAAAACCACAGCCTTTTCCCTAGCAAAGCTTAGCTAGACTCCATTTCACCATTTGATTATTTAAATGGTAACGGTAAAAGATGTTCACATAAATTAGAACAACTTTCAAATAAATAACTTTAAAATTTTAAAATATTAACAGTATGTTTTAATTTTTTTTGGAACGGGGTTTGACACCATTTTCAACACATTTCAGGTTATTTATGGCATATCCAGTTTTATTGATGGAGAAAATCTGAGTAGAACAACCATCCTTCCATAAGCAACTAGCAAACTTTCTCATATAAAGTTTTTGGAGCGAGCAAGACTCAAACCTACAACCTCATTGGTGAGAGGTAAGTGATCTTGAGATGGCTCCTTGAAATACTCGGCCATGAAAGATCCATTGTTATGATCTATTCATCACATTTATTAAAATCAATCACTGTGATTGTTAGCATGGATTGATTGATTCATTGAATATTTAGCGTCATTTTATGCCATCGAGGGCTAACAGACAATCAGTTAACCTAACCACTGTTTCCTGGGATTAACCAGTACTCGAGCACACCCCATCTCCGCAAGTAACTGATAACTTTCCCACTTTAGTCAGTGGTGAGAGACGAATGATAATGAGACACAATGTCGTATATCAATCATCACGGAGACTGTTGCCGGGCGGGGATTCGAACTCACGACCCCTGGATTGATAGTCAGACGCTTAAATGACTGAGCTAATTGGGCCCTGGTAGCATGGAATCAATAAATGAATGTGTTTTACGCTGTACCAACACATTATAGGTGGTTTGATGCCAACAGGAAGGAAGATTCCAGGTTCACTCTACATGTAAAAAAAATAAATAAACAAAGAGATAAAAAAAAACACATCAACAAATGAATATGAAGAATGAATCTAGAACCTTGACACCTGCAGAACTACAGAGTTTTAGAAAAATTTTCTCAAATTGTCGCTTCTTACGACATGCATCAGCCACAGTGATCCTATTCTTGCTATCACTCAAATGGCTCCCGGGAACCACAAAGGGGTTGGTAAATAAACCACAATAATGAAAATGACAAAAAATGATAAAATGAACAAGACACCCAAATGGACTATTCCTACCCCTCTGCAGAGATTGACAGTGATTCTATTCTTAGCCAGAACCATGTGGGCATGTCAGCACAGAAGATTGACGTTATGAAACATGTTAATACATATATAGCAATATCATGACAAAATACAAGCTTCGCGATGATACAGATTATATAACATGTGTATTACTTTTTTCACTGGTATACAAAATCATATATGCACAATCTTAATCGCTTTTGTTAACCGCGATTACAAATAGTAAAATGTCATATATACTGCTGTCCCCACCCCTCTCATATGCCTGTAAATCTGTAAACCTCATTAATTCGACAAACCTAAACCACTTGAAACATTGGAACTATTTAAGTAGTGAGGGGTATTATATATATACATGTTTACACATTTTATAGAATAAAAATCAAAACAACAAAAAATGTCACTGGTAGGTGTTGAATGCCCCCAAAATGGTCGTTGAAAAATAACAATATAATTATGTTATAATAAGTAGTGATGTATCCATGAATATAAAGAGTAATGGACTGATGTTTCAGACTAGATAAAAATATCAATCATTTATTTGACAATATAAGGCCACTCTGTAAATCTGATATAGCATGTTCCAATGGAATGGTAACTTTTCGCTTGTATGTGATATTTATTTGTGGTGAAGTTAGACACAAATAAATTAATCAATGAACAGACATAAAAATACACAGGGCTATGGTTTCATTAACAAGTACAAAAATACACAAATACTCAAGAAACATAAATTATATATGGTAGTCTCAATTAAAAAGCTGCCATAATAGAAGTTCAATGACGAATAGAGCCCAAAGCTTATATAATCAACTTTCGAGTCTGTTTCCTGGGTTACAAACCAGTACCGAGTGATGATCTGTTTGAGAGGCATCAGGTAGAGCTGGGGATGAACCTGCAACTTCTGGTGTGGGTTGCCAACACTTTAACCACTATACTACAATGCTTCATCAGGTAGAGCTGGGGATGAACCTGCAACCTCTGGTGTGGGCTACCAACACTTTAACCACTATACTACAATGCTTCATCAGGTAGAGCTGGGGATGAACCTGCAACCTCTGATGTGGGCTGCCAACACTTTAACCATTATACTACAATGCTTCATCAGGTAGAGCTGGGGATGAACCTGCAACCTCTGGTGTGGGCTGCCAACACTTAAACCATTATACTACAATGCTTCATCAGGTAGAGCTGGGGATGAACCTGCAACCTCTGATGTGGGCTGCCAACACTTTAACCATTATACTACAATGCTTCATCAGGTAGAAGTGGGGATGAACCTGCAACCTCTGGTGTGGGCTGCCAACACTTTAACCATTATACTACAATGCTTCATCAGGTAGAGCTAGGGATGTACCTGCAACCTCTGGTGTGAGCTGCCAACACTTTAACCATTATACTACAATGCTTCATCAGGTAGAAGTGGGGATGAACCTGCAACCTCTGGTGTGGGCTGCCAACACTTTAACCACTATACTACAATGCTTCATCAGGTAGAGCTGGGGATGAACCTGCAACCTCTGATGTGGGCTGCCAACACTTTAACCATTATACTACAATACTTCATCAGGTAGAAGTGGGGATGAACCTGCAACATCTGGTGTGGGCTGCCAACACTTTAACCATTATACTTCAATGCTTCATCAGGTAAAGCTGGGGATGAACCTGTAACCTCTGGTGTGGGCTGCCAACACTTTAACCACTATACTACAATGCTCCATCAGGTCGAGCTGGGGATGAACCTGCAACCTCTGATGTGGGCTGCCAACACTTTAACCATTATACTAAAATGCTTCATCAGGTAGAGCTGGGGATAAACCTGCAACCTCTGGTGTGGGCTGCCAACACTTTAACCATTATACTACAATGCTTAATCAGTTCGAGCTGGGGATGAACATGCAACCTCTGGTGTGAGCTGCCAACACTTTAACCACTATACTACAATGCTTCATCATGTCGAGCTGGGGATGAACCTGCAACCTCTGATGTGGGCTGCCAACACTTTAACCATTATACTACAATGCTTCATCAGGTAGAGCTGGGGATGAACCTGCAACCTCTGGTGTGGGCTGCTAACACTTTAACCACTATACTACAATGCTTCATCAGGTAGAGCTGGGGATGAACCTGCAACCTCTGGTGTGGGCTGCCAACACTTTAACCATTATACTACAATGCTTCATCAGGTAGAGCTGGGGATGAACCTGCAACCTCTGGTGTAAGCTGCCAACACTTTAACCATTATACTACAATGCTTCATCAGGTAGAGCTGGGGATGAACCTGCAACCTCTGGTGTGGGCTGCCAACACTTTAACCACTATACTACAATGCTTCATCAGGTAGAGCTGGGGATGAACCTGCAACCTCTGGTGTGGGCTGCCAACACTTTAACCATTATACTACAATGCTTCATCAGGTATAAGTGGGGATGAACCTGCAACCTCTGGTGTGGGCTGCCAGCACTTTAACCACTATACTACAATGCTCCATCAGGTCGAGCTGGGGATGAACCTGCAACCTCTGATGTGGGCTGCTAACACTTTAACCATTATACTACAATGCTTCATCAGGTAGAGCTGGGGATGAACCTGCAACCTTTGGTGTGAGTTGCCAACACTTTAACCATTATACTACAATGCTTAATCAGGTCGAGCTGGGGATGAACCTGCAACCTCTGGTGTGAGCTGCCAACATTTTAACCATTATACTACAATGCTTCATCAGGTAGAGCTGGGGATGAACCTGCAACCTCTGGTGTGGGCTGCCAACACTTTAACCACTATACTACAATGCTTCATCAGGTAGAGCTGGGGATAAACCTGCAACTTCTGGTGTGGGCTGCCAACACTTTAATCACTATACTACAAAGCTTCATCAGGTAGAGCTGGGGATGAACCTGCAACCTCTGGTGTGGGCTGTCAACACTTTAACCACTATACTACAATGCTTCATCAGGTAGAGCTGGGGATGAACCTGCAACCTCTGGTGTGGGCTGCCAACACTTTAACCACTATACTACAATGCTTCATCAGGTAGAGCTGGGGATGAACCTGCAACCTCTGGTGTGGGCTGCCAACACTTTAACCATTATACTACAATGCTTCATCAGGTAGAGCTGGGGATGAACCTGCAACCTCTGGTGTGGGCTGCCAACACTTTAACCATTATACTACAATGCTTCATCAGGTATAAGTGGGGATGAACCTGCAACCTCTGGTGTGGGCTGCCAGCACTTTAACCACTATACTACAATGCTCCATCAGGTCGAGCTGGGGATGAACCTGCAACCTCTGATGTGGGCTGCTAACACTTTAACCATTATACTACAATGCTTCATCAGGTAGAGCTGGGGATGAACCTGCAACCTTTGGTGTGAGTTGCCAACACTTTAACCATTATACTACAATGCTTAATCAGGTCGAGCTGGGGATGAACCTGCAATCTCTGGTGTGAGCTGCCAACATTTTAACCATTATACTACAATGCTTCATCAGGTAGAGCTGGGGATGAACCTGCAACCTCTGGTGTGGGCTGCCAACACTTTAACCACTATACTACAATGCTTCATCAGGTAGAGCTGGGGATAAACCTGCAACTTCTGGTGTGGGCTGCCAACACTTTAATCACTATACTACAAAGCTTCATCAGGTAGAGCTGGGGATGAACCTGCAACCTCTGGTGTGGGCTGTCAACACTTTAACCACTATACTACAATGCTTCATCAGGTAGAGCTGGGGATGAACCTGCAACCTCTGGTGTGGGCTGCCAACACTTTAACCACTATACTACAATGCTTCATCAGGTAGAGCTGGGGATGAACCTGCAACCTCTGGTGTGGGCTGCCAACACTTTAACCACTATACTACAAAGCTTCATCAGGTAGAGCTGGGGATGAACCTGCAACCTCTGGTGTGGGCTGCCAACACTTTAACCACTATACTACAAAGCTTCATCAGGTAGAGCTGGGGATGAACCTGCAACCTCTGGTGTGGGCTGCCAACACTTTAACCACTATACTACAATGCTCCATCAGGTAGAGCTGGGGATGAACCTGCAACCTCTGGTGTGGGCTGCCAACACTTTAACCATTATACTACAATGCTTCATCAGGTAGAGCTGGGGATGAACCTGCAACCTCTGGTGTAAGCTGCCAACACTTTAACCACTATACTACAATGCTTCGTCAGGTCGAGCTGGGGATGAACCTGCAACCTCTGGTGTGGGCTGCCAACACTTTAACCATTATACTACAATGCTTCATCAGGTAGAGCTGGGGATGAACCTGCAACCTCTGGTGTAAGCTGCCAACACTTTAACCACTATACTACAATGCTTCATCATGTCGAGTTGGGGATGAACCTGCAACCTCTGGTGTGGGCTGCCAACACTTTAACCATTATACTACAATGCTTCATCAGGTAGAGCTGGGGATGAACCTGCAACCTCTGGTGTAAGCTGCCAACACTTTAACCACTATACTACAATGCTTCATCATGTCGAGCTTGGGATGAACCTGCAACCTCTGGTGTGAGCTGCCAACACTTTAACCATTATACTACAATGCTTCATCAGGTAGAGCTGGAGATGAACCTGCAACCTCTGGTGTGGGCTGCCAACACTTTAACCACTATACTACAAAGCTTCATCAGGTAGAGCTGGGGATGAACCTGCAACCTCTGGTGTGGGCTGACAACACTTTAACCACTTTACTACAATCCCGCTTCATTTACATATCTGCTGAAAATGCACTAATAATGTACCAAGTTTCAGAACAAGAGAATGATCATACTTATTGTAAAGAAAACAAAATTAAAAAGTTGTAAATTGATTAAGAAATTTATCCATTAGTGCCAAGCCTTTCAAAACACTATACTGCCAACAGCACACTACATGCAGTATAATCTTAGGTGTTTATGAATAAATACTTGGTAGCAACTAGCAGAAACATTCATGGCTCCATGAATAAGTACAACAGACTAACATATATAAGTTGAAAAAAAAACACACACAAATATTAACAAACAAATATGAAGAATGGATCCAGAACCTTGATACCTGCAAAACTGCAGTGTTACAGAGAGTTCTTGCCATTTACTATCTTTCCTGGCAACACGCATTGATTGATAATTTAAGTTAAAATAAGGAGCCTGAAAAAAGTGATAAAATTAGGTATTTGATACCAAATACCACAATCATGTTGGTCCCCAACTAATTAAAATAGGAGTTTGAATGATAAAACAAGGTATCTAAGATAAAATATCACACTGGCTGATATTGTACTGGAGTAGACAAGTTGTCCAAACCAAATATATTTCAAAACGTAGCAATTTTCAGTCAAAACTGTAGAACAATACCTGAATGGATCCCCAACTATCAGTTGTTAGTGAGATAAAGCTATCTGCTTAACCCTTTACTCCATAGATACGCGTTTTCCTGCACCAATCACAAAACTGTGGAACAATACCTGAATGGATCCCCAACTGTCAGTTGTTAGTGAGATAAAGCTATCTGCTTAACCCTTTACTCCATAGATACGCGTTTTCCTGCACCAATCACAAAACTGTGGAACAAAACCTGAATGGATCCCCAACTGTTAGTTGTTAGTGAGATAAAGCTATCTGCCTAACCCTTTACTCCATAGATACGCGTTTTCCCGCACCAATCACAGAAGGCCTTTGAAAACAGTGCAGGAAGAGTTCAGATTGCTCGTAACGAGCAATCTGAACACTTCCTGCACTGTTTTCCACTCTGTCAGTTACTATAAACATAATTCACCCATTGCTGATACGTGGTGAATTTGGAAGAGTCCAAGAAAATGCTTATGGAGCAAAGGGTTAACCAACCTAAATTTTCTAAATATGCTAAGATGGCAACTTGTAAATGGATACCCATATCAAAATGCCAACATGATTTAATTTTACCATGTATGTAACTGAAAGCTTTATGTTACCCTGTCTAATATGCCTACAGGACACATGTGTCCCCTCTTTGGGACTGTGCATCATGAAAATGACATAAAACAACAATCAAAGCATACACCTACTTGAAGTGTCTCCTCCAAAATATACAATTATCTAAAATCAGAAGTCTAAAAATAGTTAGATGACCTTGTGGCCTGACTGCAATTAAAACAAGAGGGCCTGAGGACGCTCTACTGACTCATAGTGGCCATAGCACTTTTTGAAATTCCACAATATTTACCCTCTTTAGGGGGTTGTCTTTACAACTTATTGATAAATACCCCCACAACACCTATACTGAACAAAAACTTGCTATGAAAAGGAAATACTTTAAATTCCCATACCATTCATCTGTAAAAAATATATAGTCCCCTGTACCAGGCCTTCTAAAATTCCAAAATGCAAATCGGTCCAGGTTTTTTACCACCGTAAGAATCGCACTTATTTAAAAAAAATCACTTAAGTTGCCTTACATTATGCCTTTACATGTATGCATACCCCACCCACCATGTCAGCAGCATCATGTATTTTCTGCGTTTATTTATTAGGAACGATAAGGAACGATTTCAAGTTTATTTGTGTATTATTTATAACATACTTTACCACAATGTGTACATTTTAATGACTGACATTATGTTTCCGCGTTACTGAATAATTTTCATTATATTAAAAAAATGATCGATCGAACCGGAAGTGATGCAAGTTCCGGAAGCTGCGTGAAATAATCACCGTGGAAACCAATGTAACGGTTCAACCACCAAAATAAATCATTCCGAACCTTTCCCAAATCAAAACAAAATTGGTCTGGGTTCACTTTCATTAATTAATGTCATCAATTTTATAATTAAGTTATTTTTTTAAAAAAAATGAAACAAACAAGTAACGCTGCACGTTTTATCAAATATTTTAATGACGCAAACAATATTCGGTCCGACCGTCCCAGCTTTGTTTAGCGGTATATCAAAGAAATAACGGACGCAAACACAGTCTTTTGATGAACCGACAGAATGCTATGGGTCGCTGATCACACATCATAGCGATAGACTCTTCCGATAAACTCCCCTAATACCGTCAATGGTTTGGTCGAAATTGACATCATTCCGCACAGCAGGTGACAAAAGAAACGGATTATTGGGTCAAATGATATTGCCGCAAGGCGTATTTCACAGGTCAGTATGGCATGATAAGAGCAATTTATGAGATTTTATACGACCGATAGAAAATATCTGGACCGATTTTTTATTGAACTTTGAAAATATTTGGACCGATTTTTTATTAAACTTTGAAACGAAAACCGGTTTTGAACTTCAGAAATCGGTCCAAAAACCGAAAAACCGGCAATTTTAGAAGGCCTGCCCTGTACAGAACCCTTATACAACCCAGCCCCTTAATTTGTCAGAACGTCATTCACCCACTCTTAGCGATTTGTTATGAGCAGAAATGATTCAAATTTTAAAAAGAAGTTTTTTTTGTACACAGGAATGCAAAATGAAAAAATTCAGTTTTCCCTATAATATTCCTATGTAAAAGTCACATTACAGGGCCCCAATATATCCCAGACCCTTGATATGCAGAATCTTCAATCCTTGCTGATGAAAGTCAATCCTTGGTATCGAACAAAATCATATTTGTTATGACTAGAAGTTGCTTAAAACTCAAACTGAATAAAAAAAGTCATAAATGAATGATAAAAAAGAGAATTTTCCGTTTTCCAATAGTATTCCTATATAAAACTCAAAGTCCCCTTACAGGGCCCTATAAATACAAGACCCTTGATTTGTACAAACTTTAAACCCATATTCATTGGAATAATCCATATCAAATATGAACAAATTTGTCTGACCAGTTGTTGAGAAAAAGATTTTTGAAAATTTTCTATTTTAACCCTTTTCTGACCCACCCTGGCCCCTTATGGAAAGTCAATTCTCCTTACTGAGCCAAATCTTATTTCCTATGACTACTTCAGAACTCCAACAGAATAATAATTTTGCCTAAATAGATGAAAAAAAAGAGAATTTTCTGTTTTCCCATAGTATTCCTATGTAAAATTCTAATTCCCCTTACAGGGCCCATATAAATTTTAGCCCCTAAATTCTTATCTGCAATCAAACCCCTACACATAGGGATAATTTATGCCAAATATGAACAAATCTGACATACTTGTTCTTAAGTAAACTGTTTTTGTAATTTCCAATTTTTACCTTTTTGGGGCCCCTCCTGACC
This sequence comes from Panopea generosa, assembly GCA_029582155.1. Taxonomy (NCBI): domain Eukaryota; kingdom Metazoa; phylum Mollusca; class Bivalvia; order Adapedonta; family Hiatellidae; genus Panopea; species Panopea generosa. The sequence continues at coordinate 36,087,463 of CM055907.1, forward strand.
CCTTAAGACAATGGAACCCAGTCATTTTTACAAATTTGAACCTCCTTTACCAAACAATGCTTCTGTGAAGATATAGGCAAAATCATTTCCATTTTTAACAAAATAAATTAATATTTATTATAATGACATGTGTCCCCTAATTGAACCCTCGGGGTGGGGTCATTTTTAATCCTAGAGATGCCATTTGAACAAATCTAACAAAACTATAGTTGGTTATCATTACTTCATAAACATTTTGAAAATCTGTTAGGCCGTTCATGAGTAGAAGATTTTTTATGTTTTGGACTATTTTTAGTAACGGTGGCCACCTTGAATTTCAGATCGAAAAAAAAAAAATCTTCTGTGTAGTCTCCAATGCAATAGAAACATCCATGTGAAGTTTCAGTTTAATTGGCCTAGTGGATTCAGAATAGATGAAAAAAAAGAGAAGAATTTTCTGTTTTCCCATAGTATACCTATGTAAAATTCTTAGTCCCCTTACAGGACCGCTATAAGTTTTAGCCCCTAAATTCTTATCTGCAATCATACCCCTACAAATAGGGATAATTTATGCCAAATATGAACAAATCTGACATACCGATTCTTTAGAAAATGATTTTTGTAATTCCCAATTTTTACCCTTTTGAAGCCCCTACTGACCCCTTAAGACAGTGGAATCCAGTCATTTTTACAAAACTGAACTTCCTTCACCAAACAATGCTTCTGTGAAGATATAGACAAAATCATTTCCATTTAAAAAAAAAAAAAAAAAAAAAAAATTATATAAATGACATGTGTCCCCTAATTGAACACTCGGGGCAGGGTCATTTTTTAACCCTAGGGACACCATTTGAACAAATCTAACAAACTATAGTTGGTTATCATTACTACAAAAACATTTTGAAAATCTGTTGGGCTGTACATGAGAAGAAGATTAAGTTTTAGACTATTTTTAATAACAGCGGCCATCTTGAATTTCAAATCGAAAAAAAAAAATCTTCTGTATAGTCTCCTATGCAATAGAAACATCCATGTGAAGTTTCACTTTAATTGGCCTAGCGGTTTCAGAGAAAGTGCTGCTAACAGATGACAGACGATGTACGACGGACAATGCGCCATCTCATAAGCACTTCTGGCCTTTGGCCAGTAGAGCTAACAATCTATAGTATTATGTGGTGACATTGTCAAATCTTTTAAAATACTGTATAAAAATGCACTTAATCAACATCAAATATTCTTAATTACATCATAAAAGCATTCTTAATTACATTATTAAAGCATTCTTAATTACGTTATTAAAGCATTCTTAATTACATTATTAAAGCATCCTTAATCACTTTATCAAAACAATCTACAGTACTATGTGGTGACATTGTCAAATCTTTTAAAATACTGTATAAAAATGCACTTAATCACATCAAATATTCTTAATTACATCATAAAAGCATTCTTAATTACATCATAAAAGCATTCTTAATTACATTATTAAAGCATTCTTAATTACATTATTAAAGCATCCTTAATCACTTTATCAAAACAATCTACAGTACTATGTGGTGACATTGTCAAATCTTTTAAAATACTGTATAAAAATGCACTTAATCACATCAAATATATTTAATTCTATCATTAAAGGAACTTCTATCAAATTTATGCATTAAACATGTACTAATTTTTAGATTTTGATTGATATTTAGCGTCATTTTTATGCCATCGAGGGCTAACAGATGATCAGTTAACCTAACCACTCTTTCCTGGGATCCTGAAAGGTTAACCAATACTTGAGCACATCCCATCTCCACAAGTAACTGATAACTTTCCCACTTGAATCAGTGGTGAGAGACGAATAATGAGACACAATGTTGTATATCAATTATCACGGACTGTTGCCGCTGTTTTTTAGTATATATAAATATATATATACATGTAAGTTATTAAATATTATTGTTCTATATACAATTATTTTATTGTAATAAGTAATTCTAATACTCATATGTCATCAATACTGCAACTCTACAAAAACCTTTTTCTTTTTTTTTTAACTATATATATATATATATATATATATATATATATATATATATATATATATATATATATATATATATATATATTAAAAGCAATTTCATGTTTAGTTTTTTAGATTAATTTGTTTGTACATTTAATTCATTAAAATTTTACATTCATTCATTGTGTACAACTCAATTGGAAATAAGTAGTGAAACTTTATTATAATTGTAGAAAAGAGCTTTTTTGATACCATTTACATTCAGAAATTGATTAAAGATGACTCAGATAAAAGGTCATTTATAAACTGTATAAGTAAACACAAAAACCAAGTAATAAGTTTGGTGAAAATCCAGCAGTACTTTAGGAGTAGTTAAAGGGAATTTATCAGAATTTTTCAAACTTTTAAAAATTGGCTAAAATGTATCATTCCTATATATACTCACTGACCCTGTATAATCAGTAGAGCTAACAAGGGTCCCAAATGTATCATGCCTATATATACTCACTGACCCTGTATAGTCAGTAGAGCTAACAAGGGACCCAAATGTATCATGCCTATATATACCCACTGACCCTGTATAGTCAGTAGAGCTAACAAGGGACCCAAATGTATCATGCCTATATATACTCACTGACCCTGTATAGTCAATAGAGCTAACAAGGGACCCAAATGTATCATGCCTATATATACCCACTGAACCTGTATAGTCAGTAGAGCTAACAAGGGACCCAAATGTATCATGGCTATATATACCCACTGACCCTGTATAGTCAGTACAGCTAACAAGGGACCCAAATGTATCATGCCTATATATACCCATTGACACTGTATAGTCAGTAGAGCTAACAAGGGACCCAAATGTATCATGCCTATATATACCCACTGACCCTGTATAGTCAGTAGAGCTAACAAGGGACCCAAATGTATCATGGTTATATATACCCACTGACCCTGTATAGTCAGTAGAGCTAACAAGGGACCCAAATGTATCATGCCTATATATACCCACTGACCCTGTATAGTCAGTAGAGCTAACAAGGGACCCAAATGTATCATGCCTATATATACCCACTGACCCTGTATAGTCAGTAGAGCTAACAAGGGACCCAAATGTATCATGCCTATATATACCCACTGACCCTGTATAGTCAGTAGAGCTAACAAGGGACCCAAATGTATCATGGCTATATATACCCACTGACCCTGTATAGTCAGTAGAGCTAACAAGGGACCCAAATGTATCATGCCTATATATACCCACTGACCCTGTATAGTCAGTAGAGCTAACAAGGGACCCAAATGTATCATGCCTATATATACCCACTGACCATGTATAGTCAGTAGAGCTAGCAAGGGACCCAAATGTATCATGCCTATATATACCCACTGACCCTGTATAGTCAGTAGAGCTAACAAGGGACCCAAATGTATCATGCCTATATATACACACTGACCCTGTATAGTCAGTAGAGCTAACAAGGGACTCAAATGTATCATGCCTATATATACCCACTGACCCTGTATAGTCAGTAGAGCTAACAAGGGACCCAAATGTATCATGCCTATATATACCCACTGACCCTGTATAGTCAGTAGAGCTAACAAGGGACCCAAATGTATTGTGCCTATATATACCCACTGACCCTGTATAGTCAGTAGAGCTAACAAGGGACCCAAATGTATCATGGCTATATATACCCACTGACCCTGTATAGTCAGTAGAGCTAACAAGGGACCCAAATGTATCATGGCTATATATACCCACTGACCCTGTATAGTCAGTAGAGCTAACAAGGGACCCAAATGTATCATGCCTATATATACCCACTGACCCTGTATAGTCAGTAGAGCTAACAAGGGACCCAAATGCATCATGCCTATATATACCCACTGACCCTGTATAGTCAGTAGAGCTAACAAGGGACTCAAATGTATCATGCCTATATATACCCACTGACCCTGTATAGTCAGTAGAGCTAACAAGGGACCCAAATGTATCATGGCTATATATACCCACTGACCCTGTATAGTCAGTAGAGCTAACAAGGGACCCAAATGTATCATGCCTATATATACCCACTGACCCTGTATAGTCAGTAGAGCTAACAAGGGACCCAAATGTATCATGGCTATATATACCCACTGACCCTGTATAGTCAGTAGAGCTAACAAGGGACCCAAATGTTTCATGCCTATATATACCCACTGACCCTGTATAGTCAGTAGAGCTAAAAAGGGACCCAAATGTATCATGCCTATATATACCCACTGACCATGTATAGTCAGTAGAGCTAACAAGAGACCCAAGTGTATCATGCCTATATATACCCACTGACCCTGTATAGTCAGTAGCGCTAACAAGGGACCCAAATGTATCATGCCTATATATACCCACTGACCATGTATAGTCAGTAGAGCTAACAAGAGACCCAAGTGTATCATGCCTATATATACCCACTGACCCTGTATAGTCAGTAGAGCTAACAAACACTGGCACATAGGATCATTAGAGCTAAAAACTCAATATGCTGAAAAAGAAAATCGATTCTTTACCAGGTAAATGTTTTCATATCCTCAAAAATCAATCAACAGTTTTTAATGCCGTATTTTCCATATCCTTGTTCATTTGTTTAATAAATGGTCCATTTGATTCAGATGAACAAGTTCTTTCTGATAGACTTGTAATGTATCCACTTTCCGGCGAACTGTGACTGTTCATTGAAAAGTTTGAAATTTTAGGACCGATGTTCACATGCAACTTTCCTGTTCTTGTACCACCATTATGCATCGCAGTGTCATTCGAACATACGCTTGAACTGGAATCAGGTGAAAGGCTTGGTCCAAGGCTATTTTGATTTAGATTGTAACTTTGAAAATTAGTTTCATTACTGAAATCAATGAAACCAGAAGAATCGGATTTTTTTTCTCTATTAGAGAGTGAGCTTATGGGAGATAACTCTCCATTACACGAGGCCGACAACTGGATTTTATTGTATCCAGTAATATGAGGGTTCATTGCTTCTGGTAACCTCTGGTTCTCCAATTCTGGATTGGCATGCCTTTTTCTATCATCTGTATGCTCATCAGACAATAAGAACACCTGCCGTTCCTGTGGGCTCGGCAATCTAGACCTACTTTCTCTATTTTTACCATGTTTTTCATTTTGATGTTGATTTTCTGCTCTTTCTTTAGCAACAGTATTGTCATTCATATTTTGAATATGGACATCAGCATTTACAATTTCAACAATGTTATTTTCTTGCAGAGATTCTTCTGAACTAGCATTTAGCTCAATATCGAACCTCTGACCTTGACTTCCAACATTTACATCAATATCTTGGCTCATGTTCATAGCAGCGTAAGTATTTTCTACCAAATTATTCCTGTCATCCGTAGCATTATCAAATGCAAAGACTTCGTCTGTGTTCGGACTAAATTCTGCTGCACCGTTTAATGCACAATTAGGTGGGACACCTACATTTCCTATAAGTGGTTTGGTACTTGAAGAGTTTCTTCCCTTGGGGATGTTTGTCATAAAAGGCTTTTTAGAGTTATTTTTTGTGGCCTGTACCTGATGTTCAAATTTTGGAATTTTATTTTGCAGATGACACCAAAAGTTCTTCTGTTTTCTCCCAGAAGCATCTAACGATGGTACTTTGTATCGTGGCAAAGACTTCCAAAACTTTAAGTTTAGTACCTTATCTGAATTTTTATCAGGATGGTCTTTGTTTCCGTCTATCTCCTCTTCTTTTTGTTGTAATGCTGTACGTTCAGCATTATCATCACTGTCATTATTTGGACCTTCAGCATCATTATTTCCTCCTTGATCTTTAACTGCCAAATTCTTGTTTTTGGCATCTTTTTTCCTGTTCATTATTTCTTCAGGTTCAAAGTTATCTATTTCCAAAAATAGAATTCCTTTGCCGTTTCGGTCATTTATAAGACCTGTGAAAAGAAAGTCAGCATACGGATCCTCCAGCAAACTTTTGGAATACAGGAACATAACAATGGCGCTCTGGTGGATTTCTTGTTCATAAACCAACTGCATTGCTGTAAAACATAATTATAACAAGGTTATATTCTGCATATGTCAGCACATGTTCAATATCAAATGAGTTTTGGTAGATAAAACCAAAGAGGTGGAGCTAACAATTTTGAAAAGAGTGCTCCAGTTCTGGAAGTTTGTATCAAAACAATAGCTATTTGATGACAGAGTGCTCCAGTTTTGAAAGTTTGTCTACAAACAATAGCTATTGGATGACAGAGTGCTCAATTTTTTAAAGTTTATCTCAAAACAATAGCTATTGGATGAAAGAGTGCTCCAGTTTTGGAAGTTTGTCTCAAAACAATAGCTATTGGATGACAGAGTGCTCAATTTTTGAAAGTTTGTCTCAAAACAATAGCTATTGGATGACAGAGTGTTCCAGTTCTGGAAGTTTGTCTAAAATCAATAGCTATTGGGTGACAGAGTGCTCACCTTTTGGAAGTTTGTCTCAAAACAATAGCTTTTGGATGACAGAGTGCTCCAGTTTTGGAAGTTTCTTTCAAAACAATAGCTTTTGGGTGAAAGAGTGCCCCATTTTTGGAATTTTGTCTCAAAACAAAAGCTATTGGATGACAGAGTGCTCCAGTTTTGGAAGTTTGTCTCAAAACAATAGCTATTGGATAACAGAGTGCTCAACATTTGGAAAATTGTCACAAAACAATAGCTATTGGATGACAGAGTGCTCAACTTTTGGAATTTTGTCTCAAAACAATAGCTATTGGATGACAGAGTACTCCAGTTTTGGAAGAAGTTTCTCTCAAACCAATAACTATTGGATGACAGAGTGCTCTAGTTTTGGAAGTTTGTCTCAAAACAATAGCTATTGGATGACAGAGTGCTATAGTTTTTGAAGTTTGTTTCAAAACAATAGCTATTGGATGACAGAATGCTCAACTTTTGGAATTTTGTCTCAAAACAATAGCTTTTGTATTACAGAGTGCTCACATTTTGGAAGTTTGTCTCAAATAACTATTGGATGACAGAGTGCTCCAGTTTTGGAAATTTGTCTTAAAACAACAGCTATTGGATGACATAGTGCTAACCTTTTAAAATTTTGTCTCAAAACAATAGCTATTGGATGACAGAGTGCTCCAGTTTGGAAGGTTGTCTCAAAACATTAGCTTTTGGATGACAGAGTGCTAAACTTTTGGAAGTTTGTATCAAAACAATAGCTTTTGGATGACAGAGTGCTCCAGTTTTGGAAGTCTGTCTCAAAACAATAGCTTTTGGATGACACAGTGCTCAACTTTTGAAAGTTTGTCTCAAAACAATAGCTATTGGATGACAGAGTGCTCAACTTTTGGAAGTTTGTCTCAAAACAATAGCTATTGGATGACAGAGTGTTCCAGTTTTGGAAGTTTCTTTCAAAATAATAGCTTTTGGGTGAAAGAGTGCCCCATTTTTGGAATTTTGTCTCAAAACAAAAGCTATTGGATGACAGAGTGCTCCAGTTTTGGAAGTTTGTCTCAAAACAATAGCTATTGGATAACAGAGTGTTCAACATTTGGAAGATTGTCACAAAACAATATGTATTGGATTACAGAGTGCTCAACTTTTGGAATTTTGTCTCAAAACAATAGCTATTGGATGACAGAGTACTCCAGTTTTGGAAGAAGTTTCTCTCAAAACAATAGCTATTGGATGACAGAGTGCTCTAGTTTTGGAAGATTGTCTCAAAACAATAGCTATTGAATGACAGAGTGCTATAGTTTTGGAAGTTTGTCTCAAAACAATAGCTATTGGATGACAGAATGCTCAACTTTTGGAATTTTGTCTCAAAACAATAGCTTTTGTATTACAGAGTGCTCACATTTTGGAAGTTTGTCTCAAATAGCTATTGGATGGCAGAGTGCTCCAGTTTTGGAAATTTGTCTTAAAACAACAGCTATTGGATGACATAGTGCTCACCTTTTGAAATTTTGTCTCAAAACAATAGTTATTGGATGACACAGTGCTCCAGTTTGGAAGGTTGTCTCAAAATATTAGCTTTTGGATGACAGAGTGCTAAACTTTTGGAAGTTTGTATCAAAACAATAGCTTTTGGATGACAGAGTGCTCCAGTTTTGGAAGTCTGTCTCAAAACAATAGCTTTTGGATGACACAGTGCTCAACTTTTGAAAGTTTGTCTCAAAACAATAGCTATTGGATGACAGAGTGCTCCAGTTTTGGAAGTTTGTCTCAAAACAATAGCTATTGGATGACAGAGTGCTATAGTTTTGGAAGTTTGTCTCAAAACAATAGCTTTTGGATAACAGAGTGCTCAACTTTTGGAATTTTATCTCAAAACAATAGCTTTTGAATGACAGAGTTTTCCAGTTTTGAAAGTTTCTCTCAAAACATTAGCTATTGGATGACAGAGTGCTCCAGTTTTTGAAGTTTGTCTCAAAACAATAGCTATTGGATGACAGAGTGTTCCAGTTTCAGAAGATTGTGTCAAAACATTAGCTATTGGATGACAAAGTGCTTAACTTTTGGAAGTTTGTCTCAAAACAATAGCTATTGGATGACAGAGTGCTCCAGTTTTGGTAGTTTGTCTCAAAACAATAGCTATTTGATGACAGAGTGCTCCAGTTTTGGTAGTTTGTCTCAAAACAATAGCTATTGGATGAAAGAGTGCTCCGTATTTGGAATTTTGTCACAAAACAATAGCTATTGGATGACAGAGTACTCAACTTTTGGAAGTTTGTCTCAAAAAATAGCAATTGGATGACAGAGTGCTCCTGTTTGGGTAGCTTGTCTCCAGTTTTGGTAGTTTGTCTCAAAACAATAACTATTAGATGACAGTGCTCATGTTCTGGAAGTTTGTCTCAAAACAATAGCTATTGGATGACAGAGTGCTCAACTTTTAGAAGTTTGTCTAAAAACAATAGCTATTGGATGACAGAGTGCTCATCTTTTGGAAGATTGTTTCAAATCAATAACTATTGGATGACAGAGTGCTCCAGTTTCAGAAGTTTGTCTCAAAACATTAGCTTTTGGATGACAGAGTGCTCAACATTTGGAAGATTGTCACAAAACAATAGCCATTGGATGACAGAGTGCTCAACTTTTTGAATTTTGTTTCAAAACAATAGCTTTTGAATGACAGAGTACTCCAGTTTTGGAAGAAGTTTATCTACTCTTGGAATTCTGTCTCAAAACAATAGCTATTGAATGAGAGAGTGCTCCAGTTTTGGAATTTTGTCTCAAACAATAGCTATTGGATGCCAATGCTCCAGTTTTGGAAGTCTGTCTCAAAACAATAGCTGTTGGATGACAGAGTACTCAACTTTTGGAAGTTTGTCTAAAAAAAAATAGCAATTGGATGACAGAGTGGATGACAGAGTGCTCCAGTTTTAAAAGTTTGTCTCAAAACAGTAACTTTTAGATGACAGACTGCTCCAGTTTTGAAAGAAATTTCTCTCAAAACAATAGCTATTGGATGACAGAGTGCTCCAGTATTGGAAGTATTGGAAGTTGGTCTCAAAACAATAGCTCTTGGATGACAAGTGCTCCAGTTTTGGAAGAAGTTTGTCTCAAAACAATAGCTATTGAATGAGAGAGTGCTCCAGTTTTGGTAGTTTGTCTCCAACAATTGCTATTGGATAACAAAGTGCTCAACTTTTGGAAGATTGTCACAAAACAATAGCTTTTGGATGACAGAGTACTCAACTTTTGGAATTTTGTCTCAAAACAATGGCAATTGGATGGCAGAGTGCTCCAGTTTGAAAGAAATTTCTCTCAAAACAATAGCTATTGGATGACAGAATGCTCAACTTTTGGAATTTTATCTCGAAGCAATAGCTATTGGATGACAGAGTGTTCTAGTTTTGCAATTTTATCTCAAAACAATAGCAATTGGATGACAGAGTGCTCAACTTTTGGAAGTTTGTCTCAAAACAATAACTATTGGATGACAGAGTGCTCCAGTTTCAGAAGTTTGTCTCAAAACATTAGCTTTTGGATGACAGTGCTCCAGTTTTGGAAGAAGTTTCCCTCAAAAACAATAGCTATTGGATGACAGAGTGCACAACTTTTGGAAGTTTGTCTAAAAACAATAGTTTTTGGATGACAGAGTGCTCAACTTCTGGAAGTTTGTCTAAAAAAATAGCAATTGGATGACAGAGTGGATGACAGAGTGCTCCAGTTTTGGTAGTTTGTCTCAAAACAATAACTATTAGACAGACTGATCCAGTTTTGGTAGTTTGGCTCAAAACAATTGAAATTGGAAAACAAAGTGCTCAACTTTTGGGAGATTGTCGCAAAACAATAGCTATTGGATGACAGAGTGCTCAACTTTTAAAGTTTGTCTCAAAACAATAGCTATTTGATGACAGAGTGCTCCAGTATTGGAAGTTTGTCTCAAAACAATAGCTATTGGATGACATAATGCTCAACTTTTGAATTTTATCTCAAAACAATAGCTATTATATAACAGAGTGCTCAACTTTTAAAGTTTGTCTCAAAACAATAGCTATTGGATGGCAGAGTGCTCCAGTTTTGGTAGTTTGTCTCAAAACAATAGCTATTGGATGACAGAGTGTTCCAGTTTTGGAAGTTTGTCTCAAACTATAGCTATTGGATGACAGAATGCTTAACTTTTGGAAGTTTGTCTAAAAACAATAGTTTTTTGATGACAGAGTGCTCAACGTCTGGAAGTTTGTCTAAAAAAATTGCAATTCGATGACAGAGTGGATGACAGAGTGCTCCAGTTTTGGTAGTTTGTCTCAAAACAATAACTATTAGATGACAGACTGCTCCAGTTTTGGTAGTTTGTCTCAAAACAATTGAAATTGGATAACAAAGTGCTCAACTTTTGGGAGATTGTCACAAAACAATAGCTATTGGATGACAGAGTGCTCCAGTTTTGGTAGTTTGTCTCAAAACAATAGCTTTTGAATGACAGAGTGTTCCAGTTTTGGAAGTTTGTCTCAAACTATAGCTATTGGATGACAGAATGCTCAACTTTTGGAAGTTTGTCTAAAAACAATAGCTTTTGGATGACAGAGTGCTCAACTTCTGGAAGTTTGTCTAAAAAAATAGCAATTGGATGACAGAGTGGATGACAGAGTGCTCCAGTTTTGGTAGTTTGTCTCAAAACAATAACAATTAGACGACAGACTGCTCCAGTTTTGGTAGTTTGTCTCAAAACAATTGAAATTGGATAACAAAGTGCTCAACTTATGGGAGATTGTCACAAAACAATAGCTATTGGATGACAGAGTGCTCCAGTATTGGAAGTTTGTCTCAAAACAATAGCCATTGGATGACAGAATGCTCAACTTTTGAAAGTTTGTCTCAAAACAATAGCTTTTGGATAACAGAGTGCTCAACTTTTGAAGTTTGTCTCAAAACAATAGCTATTGGATGACCGAGTGCTTAAGTTTTGGAAGTTTGTCTCAAAACAATAGCTATTGGATGACAGAGTGTTCACTTTTTGGAAGTTTGTCTCAAAAACAAAAGGTTTTGGATAACAGAGTGCTTCAGTTTTGAAAGTTTGTCTCAAAACAATAGCTATTGGATGACAGAGTGCTCCAGTTTTGGAAGTTTGTCTCAAAACAATAGCTATTGGATGACAGAGAGCTCCAGTTTTTGAAGTTTCTCTCAAAACAATAGCTATTGGATGAAAGAGTGCTCCAGTTAAGGATGTTTGTGTCAAAACATTAGCTATTGGATGACAGAGTGCTCAAATTTTGGATGTTTGTCTCAATACAATAGCTATTGAATGACAGAGTGCTTCAGGTTTGGTAGTTTGTCTCAAAACAATAGCTATTGGATGACAGAATGCTCCAGTTTTGGAAGTTTGTCTAAAAACAATAACTATTGGATAACAGAGTGCTCCAGTTTTGGTAGTTTTTCTCAAAATATTAATTATTGAATGACAGAGTGCTTCAGTTTTGGTAGTTTGTCTCAAAATAATTTTTACTGGATGACAGATTGGTCCAGTTTTGAAAGTTTGTCTCAAAACAATTGCTATTGGATAACAGAGTGCTCAACTTTTGGAAGATTGTCACAAAACAATAGCTATTGGATGACAGAGTGCTCAACTTTTGGTAGTTTGTCTCAAAATAATAGCTATTGGAGGACAGAGAAGTGGATAATAACATAAAACTTGTCTTAAAAAATTCAATGCACAGTATGACCAGTGATAACTAAGGGACGAATGTCTTATTAAATTTCAACCCAATTTTCTTCGCATGTGGTACCAAAAAAATGCAACAAAACTCACATCTGTTTCCATCTACATCAGATGTCATGAAAACGTCATAGTTTTTCTCCTTCAGCTTTTTCCTTATCGTTTCAGCTTTCAATTGTTCATCATCAGCGTGGTATATGAAGATATTATGGGTAAATTCATCCTCTGTTTAAATAGCAAATAAAGAACATCAATCAATGTACACTTTCACCAAAAATATGAAACTGTCAAAAATTAAGGTTCAGGTGTAAAGTTGAAAGTTTTAGGGAAACTGTCAAAGATTTAGGAGTACTGTCAAAGATTTAGGGGCACTATTAAAGATTTAGATGTATAGTTAAAGTTTAAGGGAAACTGTCAAAGATAAAGAGGTACTGTCAAAGATTTAGTTGTATAGTTACAGTTTTTGGGAAACTTTCAAAGATTTAGAGGTAATGTCAAATATTTAGGTGTATAGTTAATATTTTAGGGAAACTGTCAAAGATTTAGGGGTACTGTTAAAGATTTAGGTGAACAGTTAAAGTTTTAGAAGTACTGTCAAATATTTAGTGGTACTGTCAAATATTTAAGGGTACTGTCAAAGATTTAGGGGCACTGTAAAAGACTGAGGTGAACAGTTACGGTTTTAGGGAAACTGTCAAATATTTAGGGCACTGTCAGATATTTAGGGGTACTGTCAAAGATTAAGGTGTACAGTTAAGGTTTTAGGGAAACTGTCAAATATTTAGGGGTACTGTCAGATATTTAGGGATACTGTCAAAGATTAAGGTGTAATGTTTAAGATTAAGGTGTACTGTTTAAGATAAAGGTGTACAGTTTAAGACTTAGCTGTGCTGTTAAATATTTAGGAGTACTGTAAAATAATTAGGTGTTTTGTTTAAGATTTAGGTGTACTGTTAAAGAATCAGTTATAGTCAACTTATTGGAACTAAAAAATGAGTTTGTTAATCAAGTGGTGTCTGTAATTTGCTTAATTCTACAATCTGTAATCTGTATTAAGTAATGCATGATGAATCTTTGCTCACATTGCAACATGTGAAAGATATAGAATAAAAAGCTAATTACTCACCGCTGATAGTTTTGGGAGCACAGAAAAACAGTCTACTGGATATGTACAGCTTGATCCGAGGACCGTAGAACTTACGTACAAGGCAGGTCAGTAGTATAATTATGATGACTAACACAAAAACTGCAGCGGCAATTACTACAATCAAAGTGATGTTTAGTTCATCTGAAAATAAAGTAATTGTTTCAGTGGTAACATATCATTAACAACATCCTAGAAATCAACAAACATCAATCCCCAATGAAATTTAATGTTTCCATAGTATTAGGTAGCTTACAGAAAAACCTTTGAATAAACTTTCCAAGAATACAAAGGGGCAAGATAATCCCATTTGACCCTTGTCACATATGCCTAGTTCACATATGGCCTGCGATGGGTCTACAGAGCCCGAATCTTGCCCATATCCCCCTTTCCGTGCGACCTATGTGCAGAGGTGGGAGGTGGCCGTGAGTTTTTCGTACGGATTCGCGGGGGCCACGGCCTCTATGATTTTGTTTAGCGAGAAAAAATTTTGAAAAAATTATAGGCCCGTAGCCCTAGACATGTCATAGGTGGCATTGCGCAATCCCCGCACACAGGCCGCGCACATATCGTGCAGAAAATGAGATTTTAGGTGGACATTGGAGGAAAAAAATTGTACGGAGATTGTAGGCTCTTGATTACCAATGTGCGATCAACAAACACAAGCAGAAATGTAAAGTTGTTCACAGAGCTCCTCCTTATACACAAAGCCGTACAGAGGCTGTGCGGAGATTTTATGGAAATCATGCAATTTCAGTGCAGTTGCTGCACAGTCACCACACCATTTCCGCACAGTCTCCGCACGGGCTCCATATGATTTCCGTGCGGAGGCTGCGGAGACTGCACAGCAACTGCACTGAAATTGCATGATTTCCATATAATCTCCGCGCAGCCTCTGTACGACTTTGCCCCGGCCTGATCGCACGATGTTCGTACACAATGTGAACACATACGCCATAGCCTGTAGCCACCTACGATGCCTCAAAAATTGTACGGAAAATCCATTTATCGCACAGCGCCCGGGGCAAATGTGAACCAGGCAACAGTGAGACAAACTTAATATAAAAAACTAATTGTCAACCAGCAGCAAGTACAACAGCTTTCCTTTCCTATGAGAACCAAGCTAAAAACTGTTTAAAATTTCTAAATTAGCAAATTTAAGATAGTTATACCTACAGATGATTTTTTTTCGGTGTAATAATAACAAATTTAAAAGAGTACCTGGGTATGTTGTTTTATTATACATTCTATAGCCAAGGCTTTTTTACCTCATTAAACAAAGGTCAATATTCGACTACTTCCCAATTGAAAGATCAAGTTTTTATTCCCAACTGAGGCAAAAAAAAATATTCCCAAAATAGAAAAAAAAAATTTTTTTTTTTTTATTCTTACATTTGGGGGATATGAAGTATTACTATAAAATCTGATAATTATTGGTCAGAACATGATCTTAACAGTATCATGCTTTATTTTCGAGTTTGTTACAGCTTTAAAAATATTACAAATTTCCCTACAATCGTGAATTTTTTTTTTGGACTTGGACCCCTTCCCAATTTCCATAAAAAACCCTCTGATAGCTGACCAAAAACTGGATTTTAATGTGTAAAATCTGGCAGTCAATGACGCGTGTTAACATGCTTCATAAAATGAGTGATATCTACCTTGTTTGATCAGACGAACTCTCATATTAGAGGTTCCTTTGATGATCTGGGGACTGGTAATCACACAGATGAATGTATGATGGAGATCCTCCTCCGTTGTCGGTGAAATGGTCAATGTTGTAGTTATAGTCGTTGTCCGTTCAATACTGCAGTAGATAAGGCCATAATAAATTAATTGCTAGATTATCATCCCCACCCACCCCCTTATTTTCATCCTGCCCCACCCCTTGTTATTTTCATTAAAAAAAAAAAATGATTTTTTTATTAAAAAAACACCAAAAATTTGAAAAATAAATAATAAAACCCTCCCACCCTCTCCCTTTTTAATCTAGCAATTAATTCATAATGGCCTAATACAATATGTTGGTTTTTTAGTTACTAAATTATATAATGTTGAATTTGTTTTATTTTAAAAAGAATCCAAATGATGAGGTGAGGGTAGTCAAGCTGTATATGCTTGAAATTCATTATGGATATCATTTTAATTCAATCACTCCGATTAGATATTGCTTTTAAGTTTCAGCAGATTTGAAATACCAAAACATTTGCATCATATTTATAAATCAAAATAAGGGGCTTTGTAGTCATCTAATTTGATTTTTCAACCATTTAAGGTCTTGCTTATCAATTACCTCCCCTTAGTGACGGTAGTAAGATTTTTCGCCCAAAAAATTAGAGCTGTTAAGTGTGGTTGGACATTAGTTTTGTTGAAAATACTTAAAATGATCTTGTTTCTTTGTGCATATGAGAAAATTGGAACATTTTTATCAGTTCTGTCAAGTTTGGTAAACATTGGATACTGCTGGATGTTGCTATAACAGTTTGAGATGTGTAGTGATACACTGCAACAAATGGGCAGAATCGTCAGAAATGAAGGGGCCTCATGAAACCATCGCAATTTTGAAAAAGCATTCTGGTCAACCCCATGTTTATCTCTGAATATTTGAACCAAAAGAGGACTATCTATGGGAACAAGACACTTTTAGAACCATTGGTAATGTGTCCAGTGTTCCAGAAGATCTGTCCCGAGGGACAGTTGCCAAGTTGCCAAGCGATAGATCAGAGTACCCACTCTGTAAGAGACTGCTTCTCTGAGTCTCTGTCCGAATCTCCCCCCGTCTGACTAAAGTGTCCCGTTTATAAAGCCCCCACATCACAAACAATAATGAACAATCATATTTCATCGTGACATTCATGGAGCTGCTAACTTGTAAACAAATCAGTCAAGCTTTCAGGTTTGGTTCATGTCTAAAGTGATGACGTACAGCCTGACCCGCATGGACCAGTATGACCTGGACAAAATTCAATACACATTAGTAACATGTTGACCGAGATTCATATGTCACAGTGCCAGAATCTTATTGCAGCTCTAGGGTCATGTAGGGACAAATCTGAGAGAAAATAATTATGTGTGCTATGAGAAATATATCAAAGCTCCAGGCCTTGTAATTTAGGAGAATAAGATTTTTTAAATCAAATTGATAAGTGCCTGGGACAAGGTCTAATTTGTCCATCAGGGTCAAGATTTGAAGAAACCTGAGAGAGCTTCATGTAAGGATGCTTCACAAAAAATTTGGTGAAAATCTGTCAATCAGTTTCAGAGTTGTTTGAAGCAAAAGTTTACCGAGAGATGGCTTATAGACAACAGACACAGGGCAATCAGAAAAGCTGACGTTGAGCTTTGTTCAAACTAAAAATGATATACTAGGACTCACACCACTATTATCTCCTTAAATTCTCCAGACCTACAGATGAATGAGGTTGAATCAAAACTTTAGTTCTCTTTTTCTTCTTTGTTCAAGGCTTTGCATTACAGTGATTTATATTTCCTACCATGTGTTAAATGTATTTTAGAAATCACCATTGAAATTTAATGCCGATACCAGATTTCTAGGCAATTCTGTGTCATTTTAGAATTGTTGGTTCGAACCGCATCGTGGACAAATAGCTGACATATTATTGCTCTAGACATTGAAAAGTATCACAAAACCATTGAATGAAAAAAAAAACAATCTGGTCAAGATATGATTTTTTTTTCTTTATAATTGCAGATGTTGAACCAGTAAAGAATTTGAGCTCAGACATCAAGCTGCAGATTTTGTTTTTTTCACTGGGATTTGGACATAAATGTTACAACGGAGCCCTACGGAAAATGTAATAAGTGGTGTGAGACAGCTAGGGCATTCTGTCAATGATATTAGGGTGGCGAGACAGAAATATCGGAGGATCTGGCACTGGCAAAAATGGCTGATTTCTTTATCAGGTACATGATATTGGATGTTTTCATCCACCAATAAAACTGGATACCATATATTAGATAAAATGTTTTAAAATGAGGTCAGTCTCCATTCAAATGTAAAAATAAACACCAAACAATACCTTACCTTGTGACATTATATCTATCATTTGTTTTAATGATGCTGTTGAATTTAAGGTCATCCAAATTCCAATGGACAATTCGGGCTGCCTCAGTGTCACAGCCGTAATAGCCTGTGCAATAAAACGTGACATTCCCACCTAGACTGGCTACCCTCTGATCCTGAGGGAAGGGTTCAACAAACATTGGGCCACGGGTTAAACTGTCACATGCTGAAAGTAAAAACAACAGGTAAACAGTTTTGTTTGTTTGTAAAAAATACAAGCTGTACCAATTCATATCTTTTAAGACCTGAACCTTTTCCAGAGTGTGTGTCCTGTTTTGTGCCGCATACTGTTAATAACATACTTATCTGTGTCGACTTTCCTTCAATGTGCGAAAAGTTGAAGGTTGATAGTATGAAAGAGCTTTTTGAAAAAATTGGTATTTCATATATGTTTAATTTTTTAAAAGAGGTTAACATCTTTAATTATTTTTAGTTTAAAGCCTGTTGATGGGTTACACAGTTTTAGTACTATTATTACTATCATTTATTACTACACTCTTCATACATTTCTTTATTTATCTATTTGTAAATAGTTCTTAATACATTTTAACTCATATTTATTTAATTTATCATTGCCATCATCACTTTCATAATCTTTGTGTGCGCAAAATGATCTTGTGTGCCGACATGCCATAAACAACCATTCATTTATTGTTTGTAAAAGTTTTTTTTCAACAATATTTCAGTAGTATGATGGCACACTTATTCATCATTCTTGGTATTCGCTAGGCAGTTAAACTGGTCTAGACACATCTTATCTCTGCAAGTCACTGACTACTTCCCCACATATTCAAAGGTGGGAGACTCATGGCCGAGGAACAAAGCTCAACCAATCATCTCAGAGACTTATGACCGCATAATTGACAGTCAGACATGTTATAAACGTTTGTTTTATTTTAAACAAATACTCCTTTATCACCTACTTTCAATTTAAATCTAATTACATATATAATAATAATAATCAAGTAAAATCAACAGGAGACACCACAGGGCTTAAGTCGCACGCCTTATATTATAGCTTTCCGGAGTAAATATCAAGTCGTCTTACTGACCCCCAATGTACTCTATCCCCTTTATTTGAACATATTAAAAACCCTTCCTCATAAAAATCATTTATACTAAATATAAACAAAATTTGACCTATATGTTTTTGAGAAGACTTAAAAAATTCACAATTTTGTCCCACCTTCAGCTCCTGCTGGCCCATTTTGGATATAAAATTCCCTTTAAAGGACCCTGTCTCAACTGTTATGACTAAACAATAAATACTCCAAATCTCAAGAAGATCGAATAGATGAGAAATACAGAATTTATTGTACAAGTTTGGCTTATTAGTTCAGGAAAAAGAGAAAGAGAGTTTTTTGAAATTCACAATATTATTCCTTTTTGGGACCTTATGGGCACAGTCTCAACTGTTATGACTAAACAATGTTCCAGACTAAACAAAAAAAAGAAGAAAAAAAAAGAATTTACCTACCTATCTACCTACTCACCCCTAAATGGTACGAGTCGGAAGTGGCAAAAAAGCAATTTTTTTAAGGGTGGCCTGGTTTATTGATAATATCAACTTTCCCAGTATTTCTATGTTCTGTCGTCTGCAGTGTTAAAGGATATGTTTAGATGACATAGCAGAAACTAATGCAAGGTTGTATGCACAGTTGAAACACTTACCGATAACTGACAAACGCATCATGTGACTCTTAACAACTCGTGAGTCTTTGAGCAAATTACAACGAAATGTTGTATTGTCTGCCATTGATGCACTGTAGATCCTTAGAACCTGATTATTTTCATCAAGTGTAGGTGCGTTGCTACCCCAATGTGACGATGGTGGATAGGGCTCCCATGTGTTGCCGTTCTGTCTGTACCACGTTATATTGTCAAAGTTTGTCGCACAGCACAGCAATGGTATAGATTTCTGAAGGGCAATGTAGTCGAGACTTCCTAGCTCCTCAGTGAATCGTGTCTTTCCTGATTATATATGAATGAATGAAATAACGGATAGAATAAGATATAAATTAATTGCTAAATTGTCATCAAAATTTTTCATAAAAAGGGGGAGGGAGAATTTTTTTTTTTTAATGATTTTTTTTATGAAAATAAAAAGGGTCAGGGCAGCATGAAAATGTGCAGGATAATCTAGCAATTAAAATATTATGGTCTAATGGACAAACCAATGAATAAACAAAGTAATGAGGTTTAACCAAACACCAACAAATAAAATAATTATAAATTATTGTCATTTGGAAGGAAGTGTCCAGACCCAATGTACAAAGACAACAGTCATATACATACTGACAAATGAAACATCAACAAATGAATAGGCATACTGAATCCAGAAAATACAGCTCCGGAGAACAGAACAGTTTCTGCAAATTGTAGCCATTACTCAATTTACCACCTCTTACGGCATGCACTACCACAGTGGTCCTATTCTTGCCACCACTCATGCAGCACCCTGTAACCATACAAGTGTTAGTCTGTAGAATGGACCCAGTCCTCCCTACTGGGTCAAATAGCAATTGTTAGGAGCATGCTGTTTCATTATCATCTATCAATATAGTAAGAGGAAGCTGATTGGTCAGTGAATTTGACATTGGGAAAGCCACATTTGAGCAAGTTGATTGGCCAGTTGCTTCAGGAAAAGTTTGAACAACTTCGCAGTTTAGAAAGCGTTCAATAGCAACAAATTGTGGGACAGGCATGGAATTCCCGTGGGACAGGCATGGATTTCCCTGCTTTTTCATTGGGAGTTAATAGACCTGATTCATAGTAAATTCACTGTCAGAGAACTTTGTATTGAGAGTAGACTCACTGTCAGATAACTTTGTATTGAGAGTAAATACACTGTCAGATAACTGTAAATACACTGTCAGATAACTGTGTATTAAGAGTAAATTCACTGTCAGATAACTGTGTATTGAGAGTAAATTCACTGTCAGATAACTGTGTATTGAGAGTAAATACAGTCAGATATCTGTGTATTGAGAGTAAATTCACTGTCAGATAACTGTGTATAGAGAGTAAATACACTGTCAGATAAATGTGTATTGAGAGTAAATTCACTGTCAGATAAATGTGTATAGTAAATTCACTGTCAGATAAATGTGTATTGAGAGTAAATACACTGTCAGATAAATGTGTATTGAGGGTAAATTCACTATAAGATAACTGTGTATTGAAAGTTAATACACTGTCAGATAACTGTGCATTGAGAGTAAATACACTGTCAGATAACTGTAAATACACTTACCAGTAGGATCAGGTGGGACATGAGGACAGAGTGTTGCTTCAACATGAGAAATTCCCACCAGAATCACCATCACCAATATGCCAGCTGACATCTTGTCCTTGAGCCTGGTTAAATAATTCTGGAAATACATGTTGTTGCCACGACACTTAAAGAGTACAAACTTCAACAGCGTGATCCTCACGCCAGTCTCGCAGTTGTTCTTATAAAATATCAAAGATGGCTGTCACTAGGGTGTATTTAAGTTTACAGTGAGTTATACTGGAAAATGCATCAAAGTTTCTTTAAATATACACATGTTTTAACAAAACCATCTAATACATTCCCCCATGACAGTTCATGCATAGAGACCAGAACACCAAGCATATAAAATGTTGAATGGGGTTTAAACACCATTTTGAACATAATTTTATATATGGTATATCCAGTTTTACTGATACAGAAAGGCCTTAGAATCAATCTGAGTAGAACCACCGTCCTTCCTCAAGTAACTGGCAAACTTTCTCATAAAAATTTATTTGGAGCAAGTTGGACTTGAACCAACAGCCTAAGTGGTGAGATGTTAGTAATCTTGATACGGCGCCTTTTACCACTCGGCCACTGAGGCCCCCATAAAATGGTTGAAATCTGGTAACAAATAACAAGAGACCCAACATGTCCTGCACTGCTCTACTGTTCATGCTGGTCCAATTTGAACAGTTCAATAAAGAGTCTGAAAACTAATGATAATAAACATTATTGACAAGTTTGAACAAGATTAATCACAAAGTGGAGGTCCTCTGATGCTAAAAGGTAAGAAATAAGTATTTTTTCCAATCATTCAAGGGCAGTAACTCTGTGAATTCCTGATCAATTCTCATTTGAGCTTTAATACCTATAAACAGAGTTCTGTTGAATCTTAAATAAAAGCTGTTACAGTGT
The DNA here is from genome assembly GCA_029582155.1 of Panopea generosa. Classification (NCBI taxonomy): domain Eukaryota; kingdom Metazoa; phylum Mollusca; class Bivalvia; order Adapedonta; family Hiatellidae; genus Panopea; species Panopea generosa. Next base: position 36,109,012 of record CM055907.1, read on the forward strand.
ATATAAGGCAAAAATTAGCTTTCTCAACCAATCAAAGGCCAAAACCACTGTAACCAATCAAGGCCAAAACCACTGTAACCAACCAAGGCCAAAACCACTGTAACCAATCAAAGGCCAAAACCACTGTAAACAATCAAAGGCCAAAACCACTGTAAACAATCAAAGGCCAAAACCACTGTCCGGAAGAGGATTCTGGTCCAAACTGGCGATGTCAACAACTCATTCAAACTTTCATTGTGACAATTAAGTCTCTGTAATTAAGTGACTGGGGGTTTACTCATTGTTTTGTCACAGACAGCAGTATTACAGTTTGACCTGAAATTCAAGTCACATACAGTGAATTTTTTAAATTTTGAGGGGGAATAATTTTCATTTATTTATTTGTGACACTTACCAATGTATTTAATTCCAAATGAAATGAACATAGACAAAATGGTGTTACATCTGTAATTCATAATATTTACATGTACCCAAAACGTAGACCTACCTTTTTTGGCTGTGTTATCCGATATTTTCTATTTAGAGTGTTCGTTTTGCTATTATTGAAAAATAAATAATATTCCATCAAACTCATTACATAAAATCAGAGGTGGTGTGTTTACTCATGTGTATTTCTATTTATATCACTTTGCAAAGTGCTTTAAATAGACTGTATACTAGAAAAATATGTCAATTACAATAGTAGATGACACATTTTACACCAGCATGACATATTTTTCCATTATTCTTTCAAGAAGGTTGATTTTGAAAATATATATTTATGAATGCGAATAAATACAATAGGCCTACAGATTTCTAGTATTTAATTAAAAAAACAGCCTATAGTCATATTTCTTTGTGTCTACAAAGTATAATTATATCCATTTCTAAGTACTAAATTAGTGCTCATCCAAACCTTTTTGACAATAAGCACACTTGTGACATGTTCCGTTTTCATAACAGTTTGATAAAACTCGTAACATCAAAGTGCCGACTAATTGACATCTCTGAGTCTCTACAGAAATACCCCATGTTGAAAAGAGCGCATTTATTACCACGTGTGCAGGTACAGGCAGTAACTAAATAGTAAATACACTGGTACAGGTCAGTATTAGAATGCATTATCTAACAGAAATACTTGAATTCAAATGAGCCAAAAGTTCCCACAAAAACAATTTTTTTTCTTACCGTATATTCCCTTATAAACGCCCCCACTCTAATAAACGCCCCCCCCACCTATTTTTCTGGAAAATTAAAAAAAAAATAAAACGTATATGTGATTTGAGTGCATATCGCCCATATTTTATATAGTTTTTCTATCAGTGAAGCTGTAATATAATATGAAATAAATTATCAATTAACTATTTTATGCTGGAGGGAGGGAGGGTGAGGGGGAGGGGGGGAGGGGGGGAGAGGGGGAGGGAGGGAGGGAGGTAGGGGGGGGAGGGAGGGAGGGAGAGAGAGAGAGAGAGGGAGGGAGAGAGAGAGGGAGGGAGGGAGAGAGAGAGAAAACAGCATTAATATGTAGCTAATGTTAATATATCATGCCGACGTAAAATAAAATTGATTTTACTTTGAGTTGATTCGAGTCCTGCTCCATGCATTTTGTTCTCGAACCCCACCCACCCAGTAAGGTGATATAGATAAACAAAGTGTCACCGGGACAAATCCTAAAATATTGTCATTATGATATAAATAAATAAACTGTGTTATCTAAAGTTAAGTTCATTAGAAAACCAAAACTTACGTCGATAAACTTATTCCGTCATACAATTGATAGAACTTTGTGACATACTTAGAAAAGTGCTCGAAGTGCAAGTGTGTGTGTGCAGCTGGTACTAGTATTTTCATTTCTAATGGGCTATCGCACTAGCGCAAAACGGGCACCATCTTAATCGGTAACTTCCGTGAAAAGCAGAGTACCGTTACGGAGAAAAAAGTATGCGTCATTTGTGGATTTTCCGAAAACACCACTGGTTTTACGATTTTGAAAGATGCAACATATTAGGGGGGAATTTTGAGTCATGTTCAAACATAAGCGACACGTTTCATCGTCAAATATTCATTTTCTCTTTTAACCTATAAAACATACTGCAGGCTCTGCTGCTACCTGAACATTCGCACGACCATCGCTAAATGTACATTAAATAATTCAATTCTTAGAAAGACAATTAAACTAATCAGGACTGTGTTATCCTGTCAAGTCATAGCGTAGTCAGTTTGCTATTGAAACAGAGACGTAAACGTAAAGGTAAGTGCAGATCTAGTCGGAAGTGTTGGGGGTTTTTTACTGAGAATTTCTTGCCCAACTCTAAGCGTAAAAATAACAAAAAACACCAACAAAACAGTATTATCTTAAACTAAAAAGATGCTACATTCTTTGTGTGGGTCGATTTGTTGCAGGGAGTTTGAAAGTAGTAGATGGCTGACAATGCGAACATTTATCAACACGGGCCACTTAATTATTACCGAATCTTTCGGAATCCGCAGGGACCTCTGTCAGGGGCGGATCTAGGATTTGACTGGGTCCTACGCAGTTTTAACGCTTATGATACTTTAAAGTTGTTTAAGTGTCGTGTTATAATTGTTTCATCATACATACATAAATGTTCACAAATCTTAATGGATCAATTTAATGTCTAGATGAATTAAGATGTTATTTCCTTTCAAAATCACATGGAAACAAATGTACATCCGGTTTATCTACTAATGTACATATGATCCAATCTGACATGTCAAGTACGTGTAGCCTAGTACCTTAAATAGCCAATATATTTTATCAAATAATGTAACATCATCATAACGTGATGTAAGCGAGTCATACATCTAAGTTTGTTTTTTTTCTCTGAAAGACTCACCGGGGAGCGACCGATAAATAAGTGACAAATTGTAGTAATTGAATTGGTCATCGAATACATATTGACTTACAAACGGAAGTTTATATATAGAAGCTACTTAAACTAGACAAAACCGCGCCCGTTCTTTTTTTTTATTTAATTCTACAACTACAAATACAATGTATGCCATGACATAGATTCCCCAGTTATATGACATAGATTCCCCCGTTATATGTAAGTATATTTTACCATAAATTAAGTCGAAAGGGGGGCAGAACTCCTTTATTTTTTATCAGGCTGACTTATTTAACTAATGAAGATTGATCAAGCAGTCTGTTCGTTTGCCTACCTACCTGCCTGCCTGCCTGCCTGCCAGCCTACCTACCTGCCTGCCTGCCTACTTCCTGCCTGCCTGCCTGCCTGCCTGTGTTCCTGCCTGCCGTCCGTCCGTCCGTCCGTCCGTCCCAATCAAAATTAAACACACAATACAATATATAAATATAACAGTTCTGTCTGACACGTTTGTCCGAGCAAATTAATCAAGACTGAAAACAGTTTCACAATTATTTTTTATACGAGGGTTTCATATTGCCTTGGAATTAATCACTGTCTGAGTGGTTGCAAGTAGGGCGGGTTCATGTGCAATGCACGTGCGTGGGTGGTGCTTGAACACCATTAACGTCACCTTTACCCGAACATATAAAATGATGCATTTGATGAAGATGTCAGTTTGAACTATTTTGCGGTGTTATCATTTATGGGCATGGTGAGAGAAGCATTTCGTAAGCATACTGTATTGTATACACGTGATAGCATGTCATAAGCGTACATATAAACACATATAGTAATACGGAAATGAAATACGTTTCTACTTAATCTAAAATTATACCTTACATAAGACAGGAAATATTTATAGATAATATAAAGGTTTTCTTTTGTTTCCGTTCTATTATCATGATTATATTTATACTGTAGTCAAATTCTACGTAAAACGAGACAGGGCATTGTATGAATTGTGTGCTATTATTCATTTAACATTATTAATATAATATTCTTTATTTTCCTTTTAGTACCGTATAAATATCAGCGCTATGGGATTATCATTAATGAACAAGAGCATTGTTTTAGTGTGTGTTCTTGTGTTTGAGTGCAATCAAACGAGTGGGAAATTGTGCCTTCCAGCTGACGACCAACATACAGGTATTTCGTTTAATCGTTTTATCTTTATTTTCCAGGCAACAATATATACTATTTTGCTTTTCATTATATATTTTAAATTAAATTAAATGGCATTACATGCGGTTTTATGAGTAGAGACAGGCTTTAAACAGTGTCTTCCGCGACCGAGCTGTCGTCTATTGATCACTGACCTCTCACCGCTGAGGTTCCGACTGACCTGTCACCGCTGAGGTCATGGGTTAGAGATTTTGCCAGTCATTTGCAGGACAGTGTTTCTACGCAATGTAAAAAAGTTTGGAGATTATTGGTGTGGCATTGTCGCACCGTCCGCAACCGTGTCTATTCCCATGCAGAGTATATATTTTCAACAGTATGAAGGGCGTGTGTGGGGTTGGGGGTGTGGGTGGGGTCTAACTACTCAATCAAACACGTGTCCGAAGAGCATCCATCGGTGCTCCGGTTTCATATCACTGATTATTGTGCTATAAGCTGCGCAGAGTATATTTTATTCCTATTGTCACAGTACGAGTATTTAATTCATAAAATGGCAAACTGAAAAGTTTTAGGCTAATTAAGACATGGCCAGGATTTCATTTAGCTCACCAATGTACGTCACGTGACTGCCACCCATGATTTATATAAATTATCATTTCTCGTCTGCAGGTACGCCATATTTCACAGCTAAACACTCAGAATACATATCGGTGCGATATGGGCATTACGCAGAGTTTGATTGTTGCGACCAGGGTGCAGATGAAATCATTTGGTACAAGTTCAGTAACTCTTCAAAAACGTGGGAAATTTTCACGCCAATATACAGCGAAGAGGACAGGGTGACATTTATCGAAAATCGCCATGTTCTTTTAATAAAACGTACAGTGGAATCTGATGAAGGGAAGTATAAATGCGTGCCGAAGAAAGGATCGACTACATTCACGAATTTAGAACGTCAGTACACACTAACAATAGTGCAATGTGACGTTTTGGCAAGAGGTCCATACCCGATTGCACCAATTGCTTGTAACCCAACTTTTACAAAACTTGGTGCTTCTTTGACACTGCCGTGTGTGGGATATTTTGGTTGTTCGGACAATGGCGGTGACTTCAGTGTGGTCACGTGGTATGTGTCACGTGATAACAGTGGCGAAGATGATTGGATAGATGTTACAAACTACGATAAACGGTACCAGCAGATCACATTTTCCACGTAAGTACTGGAAGGCTATATATATATGGGGTGCCGTTCTACTATTAAACCTTAATAAGTGATATCACTTATTCGAATAGGTGATATCACTCATTTGAATAAGTGATATCACTCATTTGAATAAGTGATATCACCTATTCAAACCGAATAAGTGCTATCACTTACTTGAATGAGTGATATCACTTATTGGAATGAGTGATATCACCTATTCGAAACGAATGAGTGATATCACTTATTCGATTGATCAAACAAAAAAAACCAGACTGATCCCTGCTTAAAGGATTCAGCAGTGAAGGCATGATAAATGATATCACTCATTTGAATAGGTGATATCACTCATTCGTTTTGAATAGGTGATATCACTTATTCGAATAAGTAATATGACTCATTCAAATGAGTGTTATCACCTATTTGAAACGAATGAGTGATATCACTTATTCGAAATGAATTTAAACAATGATTTCTCCCAAGGATGTTAAGATATTTTAATAAAATATAGATGTAGATCTATAACCAGAATAAAATGGAAATATCAAATATATTGTGTAAAAAAATATTATGTTATAAAATAAGTATTATTGTGAATGTAGAATATATATTGACTTATTCTTTAATCATTTTATAAAACCATTTATTTTGGCGGCTGAGGGTCCTCTTCTGTCGGCTGGAATCAAACAATATTGCTACCATTTCCATGCAAGGCATGATCAATATAGCCCTCGCTGCCATTGATAATGAAATTAACATCTTTCAACGAGAAACACTTTTTTTTATAAATTCTAAAATATGTTCTTTTGCTGCTTCAACCATTTTTCATCATATATTCACTGCTGGATCACATCTATATCTGCTGAATCATTTTCATCATGTCTTCACTGCTGAATCCTTTAAGCAGGGATCAGTCTGGGGTTTTTTTGCTTGATAAATCGAATAAGTGACATCACTCATTCGTTTCAAATAGGTGATATCACTCATTCAAATAAGTGATATCACTTATTATGTTTGAATAGGTGATATCACTTATTCGAATGAGTGTTATCACCTATTTGAATGAGTGATATCACTTATTGAGGTTAAATAGTAAATCGGCACCCCATATAAATATAGATGAAGAGTATATAATAAAAGTTTTTATCCAGATTAATCTGTAATTTAATTTTATCAGTGTTAATTTTATCAGTATGATAGAAACGCTATTTTTAATCGTATTTATATAATAAAGGTAACTATTACCCACAACTGGAAACAGGAAGCAGCCCGTTGGTTAAAGAAAGTGTATTCATACTGGACTATTTCAGACATTTCTCAAGAGTTATCCGATAACTGCCCCTGTGCCAAACTTGTGTTGAAATATAATTACTCAACTACATCCTAACAAATTATATTATTACCCCCCCCCCCCCCACCCCCACCCCCCACCCCCACCCCCAATAAAATTACAAGTTTCGCCTCCGGGCATGGGTAGTCGATAATTAAGGTTATAAAAAAACGCTGGCTTGTTCCATTGTTTGAAATTTGAAAAACAGACAGGAGCGGGGCGGGGGGTTTCTGGTTTTTTTTGTACAAGGATTATTAGATTTACATATTACTTTACTGATCTTAGATAAACGTTTAAATTCAATATTCTGATATATTTATAAACATTTTATATTGGTTTATCATAACGAACTTGTATTTAGTTAATTACACGATATCAATGCGATGTCTATAAAACACACATAAAAATACACAAAATAAAACATGTTTGCAGTTAGAATATCTATTTCGGATTACTAAACTTAATGAAGTAATCTCAGTACCTTTATATTTCTTTAAATAATTTTATTTTCGTACGCAAAACACCATTCATTGCATAGTTATTATCTTTATTTTTTTCTAATCTATATACACGTCATATAACAAAACAGCTATATGAACGTTTAAACTTGTACAAAGCCATTCTAAAAGAATTATAAGATTCATTCATTCATTCATTCATTCATTCATTCATTCATTCATTCATTCATTCATTCATTCATTCATTCATTCATTCTTTATGCATATCAATGTAAAGCACAATTATTTTACACGATAAAGTTCTTTGTAAAATATTGCTAATCTTTATACTAAAAGCTGCAATCAACCAAGTTTTGAAATAAAAGCTGAAGAAGACAAAGAGCGCTATTGCGCATTTTTAAAATTATCTTAAAAAGATCATTAAATTGAGTAATTCAAAACAATGATATGCTAATTATGCTGTATTAACATACTTATCAACCAATTACATTATAAAATCTCTTTGTTCAATTAATATGCCTCGCGTAAAGTATTGTTGTTATTTAGTCACTGGTTTTGATCTTTATTGATTTTCTGTCCACTGAATTATTTCATGACAAAGACATTACAACATATATTTGTGCGAAAGAAATAAACCATTAAATAATGTTTTGGTTTACAAAAGAAATGTACTTGAATTGGAAGTTTTTTGAAGGTTCTTTTGTTAAAATATGTAATTAATATAAATCTATTCTTTAGAATATAAGTAAAATACATAAATAAAAACAACACTTTAAACTACACATAACTTGCAATATCACCATGTGTATATAAACATGTCGGTACTGACCAACATCTGCCGGCTGATATAGCGACATACATGCTGTATTTAATTGGGTACTGTAATATGGTGTATTGGGTT